>JANEYF010005117.1:357500-957500 GCA_029963845.1 Rhamnusium bicolor
TACCCCAGCTTTAAATAAAAGGTTACATGTATCTAACCCAAGTGTACCTAGATTGTACTGTTTTCCCAAGATGCATAAATCAGGAAAGTCGGTACAACCTATTGTTTCAGCAATCGGATCGCTGAGTTATCACCCATCAAATTGGTTAACAGAGGAGTTCGAAAATTTACCTATTGCACAGGTGGCACAATAAAACTAGATAGTTTCTCTGTGATTAATTCCAATGATTTCATTAAGGTAAAAAATATTCAGTGTAAGATGGTGAAATTTTGATATCCTTTGAAGTTTGCTCATTGTTTCCAAATGTTCCGATACCACAGACTTTGGACTACCTTAAGGATCTACTCGAATTTAACAATCTCAGTCCAGATGTAGTAAAACAATATTTTCAACTCACTAAACTTTGCATGAAACAAAATTGCATTCGATCTAACGGTAATTTCTTCGAACGACATGAAGGAACAGCAACGGGTAACTCTTTGTCACCATTCATTGCCAGTCTCTTCATGAACAGATTCGAGACAGAAGCAAAAGAAGAATCCGAGTATTTCCCCAGGGTTTGGCTTAGATATGGGATGATATTTTTGCAGTGTTTGATGTAAAGGTCGCTGATATTGACAACTTTGTTTCAGTTAAATTCACATATGAAATAGAATGCTCTGGACAAGCTTCCCCATCAATAAGGAGATGTTTGAAAATGAAAAGTCATTGATTAAGGATATAGCTGCGCGTAATGGATATTCTGTAAGTTTAATTGATAGAATAATTAGGAAACGAAAATTTAGTATCGCTTCGAAATTTCTCGACCTTCCAAAATGAAGGAGAAAATCCGAAATTTGTGTCGATTCCATCGATCCTCGATTTACTCATAGTATTGGTAAGATTTTTATAAATGCAGGTATAACAGTGGTTCATTCATCGGGAAGCAAACTGCAACAACTGTTAGGCAATCCAAAATTGAAACAAACGAAAAGTCGGGGATTTACAAAATTAGCTGTAAGGACTGTAATCAAAAATATGTTGGACAGACTAGACGATCAATTCAAACTAGATTCAAAGAGCATATGACACATCTCAAATATGGTGGAACAGATAAGTCTAGTGTTGCCCAACATGCATTTGAGAACAACCATAAAATAGATACTAGCAATTTAAGATTAATTAAGAATGTAACAAATACTAGTCAGCTGGATGCACTTGAAAGCTTGGAAATCACAAAATGTAAAAATAGTGTGAATAGTGACAGAGAGCCCATCCCAAATAGCCCGTTTTATTGGTTACTCGGTCACGGTTCACCTAACCGTGCCAATAGTTTAGGTATAAATAGAGTGCATTGTTAGCATATGTTTAGTTTTAATCATCTCCAGATGATGCCAACTTGATTTTTGAAACGCACGCCGAGTGCAGTATACAGTGTTTTGGTACTTCGTGGAAAACTACGTCAGTGTTATCATCAAATCAATGGTTCCAACCCACTTTAGGGTTAACCACGGATATTTGCTTAAATTTTTCTAATCTAATTAAAAATTACTAAGAAATAGTTGCATTGTAATGTATTCCATTAATTTTTGAATGTTTTTTTAGTTCTGCGATATAATATATGGATCACGCTGTATGCATGTTTGTAATTTAAATTAAAATATTTAAATCAATTGCATAACTTTCCTCAATGACAATCGAAATTAATACAATGGGAAACAAACAAGTAAACACTTTCGTAAGTTTTTTCTTTGGTTGAGTTGAGAAAATGAGAAATAATTCGTTATCCTTGAATGGACGTGAAAGGTGAAATTCCCACAGACTGGCGTATTGATTGAGTGTTGACAGATGGCGATAAAGGCCATGCTGCGGCCTCTGATATCCCCACAACTTTGTGATGTGCACGCTTTTATAAAAACCTACCCGTTAGACACAAACGACTCTTTATAGTTGAACTGAAACCACCGTCCAGTATCAAAAATAACCATATTTGCCTAACGTAAATTTAATCAGAATTTTTTTATATTTTGGCTCACCTCATTTTTATCATTAAAACGACAAACACGTTTTAGAATCTCACACTGATAGATTCCTACTTTAAACCTAGATTACGAAGGAAACTTACGCCCTAATTTCTAATGACAAGTTTCAAGAGTTTCAAAGGGGTCGATTGATGGACTAGAGTTGATTTACCGAACGGGTGGGTAAACTGTGTGATATTTGAATGTTGATCTGTCATTTTGTAAAATTAGCAATGCTTTACTTCATATGATATAGTTCATGATTTCTTGTATTAGGCAACTATAAGACGAGGTTCGAATGAGTCCATAAATGATCCATAAAAGAAAACATTTTCAAGATGCAATCATTAAATTTTAGCAACACCTTACACAGTTAATGTTAGATCCATTTTAGGTCCATTAGTAATTATTATTTGAAATTTATAATTTTATTGAATTTGAATTTATAACATAGGATTGGGTAGATTGAATAGATGAAACTAGAATTGTACGAGAACGGCCGTGAATATTCCGTAATATTCTAATTCGCGTGATTGGATGTTTAAATAAGGCGAACGGTGGGCCGAGAGTCAGTCTTAAGTTAAAAATGAACAAGTAAAGAAGAAATAAGATAAAGACAAGTGTTTAATTGTGATTATAATTAAGAGGGTCATTAATCTATTGTTGTTAATTATTAATTAATTAATAAAGTAATGAGTAAATGTTACCTGGACTTTCAATAAACGAATCTACGAGTATAGATGTTTGTGGGGATAGCAAACACGTGACAATAGTTATGAATAATTGGATGGTAAAGTTATGGTATTTTCATGAGATTTTCGAACAGGTTTTCATTATTTTTAAAACAAACCAGTAGTCAGGAATCACTCTGGTATGAAGTGTGGGACTAGTATAATCGGTGTTTATTCAAGCCTTGCATCAGAGGTGGTTGGTGGATTAAGGTTGTACTATATCTCAGTATTTAAGCATAGAACCCAAGCAATATTTGAAGACACGACTATCAGTACTGCTTGCAGAAGAATTGCAGAAAAAAATTTAAAAAAATTTGAGAAAAAAAGTTACAAAAATGTGCAGCCTCCCAGATTCCTTCTAGGCCATTAGTAAAATCTTTGCAAACTATTTTTTTTTTTTCGTAATCGGAAGGAAAATTTATCATCTCGTTTTTTTTTTTGGTTTTCGAAAATGTTGATTTTTTGTTATGTTGTTATGACATCTTGAAATTTACACAATGAAGAACTTAAATTTCAAAGTATCATAACTTTATAAAAAAATCAAAATTCAGAAAATTACTATCTTTTTAAAGTTAAGTTTATTCAGGAGTTAAATGAGGATGATCCTGATCGAAGGCAAAAATTCTTTGAATTAATGATGAACAGAAGGCTAGCAGATTTGCAGTTTATAAACAAAACTGAAGCTAAATTTCAAGTAAACGGAACGATAAACCGCCAGAACTGTCGATATTGGAGCAAAGAAAATCCTCATTAGATGATGGAGGTTCACACACACAATTTCCTCAAAACGTGAACTTTTGGACAGGTATCATTAATAATTAAATTATTGGCCTGTATTTTTTTGAGGGCATAGTTAACGGTGATGTTTATCTAGATTTGTTGACAAACTTTTTAGTGCCTACATTAAGTACACTTTTCCTTATGTTAATTATACAAATGAAAGACAGGTCTATTTGGTACCAACAAGAATAATGCATTCACGTAGAGTGAGAAATTATTTAAACAAAGTTTTTCCTAACAGGTGGATTTGAAGAGGTGGAACTATTGAATGGCCACTTCCCGATTTGACCCCTCCTGATTACTTTTTATGGGTTTATTTAAAATCAAAAGTGTATGTTAATCGACCAGACGATATTGAAAATTTAAAAAATAGGATAACCGAAGAAATTTACAAAATAAGCCCTGAGATCATATAAAATGTCATCCGAGAATTCAACGATCGCCTTTCTCATTGTCAAGAGGCGGTAGTTATTTTAAACAAATAATTTAATTATAAGATAAATTGGAAATACATTCAAATAAATTGGAAATACAGTCTTAATATTATGTGAAATTCTGCGTTTTCTATGTAAAGGGTTGAGGTGGGTACAATTTTGTATTAAAAACTTTAAAAATAACACTAGATCAGTTTTAATTTTTCTTCAAAACCAATAGTTTAGCAAAACATACATCAACTGAGTTTACAAGACTCACAAAATTTTACATTTTCAAAATTAATTTTCTCAGTAATTAATGCTCCAAATTTTAAAAAACTTTATACTGATGAATAGAGAATCAAAATTCCTTTTAAATAAAGCGCCACACGACCCTCTTCCTTATTTAAAATTTTCAGGGGGTAGTCATAATTCAGAGGGGGTAAACGCGGGGGGGTTATTATTTGCATGCTAAAAAATGGAAATTTTAAATTAAAAAAAGTTCATAATTACGCATAAAATAAATTTATTCCATACATATGGACTGCACTGTACGTTGCAAACTACTGACATATTTTCACGAATATTCCTGGAAAATAATTTAGCACCCATCTTTAACATATCTGTTGCGCTTATTTTATTAAATTATCTAATTCTTGATTCGTTTGAATAGTACACCCTTATTTTGTGTTTTACCGAATATTTCTTGAAGCACTTAAAGCATTTTACAGATTTTCCAGTTCATGCGTCACTTAATTTTTTAATTGGTCTAATAATATTGTTTCTAGTTTTTTATGTTGAATGCTACAATTTTGTGAATTATGTGTATACTGAGAATCCATAGACTTATAATAGCTGATGGGCTGACTTGAGATACGAATGTTTCAACCCATAGAGGCAAAGTGGAAAGCGAAATGCTTCCCCTCTCGGTTTTTTAAATATTCAGATTTTTTTCTATAATAGCTAGAGGGGAGTTAGCGATAAATTCCGAAGAAAACTTACGTCGATATAATATTATATTGTAAACACTTAATCAGTGGCGGCTCATGATATTGTCCACAGAGGAGGCTTGAAATTTAAATGGCAACTAAATTTCAATATGATTACAATTTGCACATTTCCCCACCACCCTTGAGGTACTACAACGGTGCGTAATTTTTTTTGTCGTGGGTTGATTGCCAGAGTAGCCCTACTATCCCACTTATAATTAAATTATAACTAATAAAAATCAAAATTGTTTTGGAAAACAATTGAAAATAAAAGTGTTTTTCTACAAACAAAAAATTGTATTCATTATCATTGCCAGAGTGTAAAATTATTGCTTCTAATAAAAATTAAAATAGTTTTGAAAAAGAAGTTACATAACAAATATTTTCTAAAAAATAAATAACGTAAATAAATATTTCTTCTAAAATAATAACTAATTATATTAATATTTGGTGTAAAGTCTAAATATTTTTATAAATCAATGGTAACCAGCAATTTTCAGATCTAGCAAAATAGTTGATTACTACTTCATAAAATGAAAATAAATCATTTTTCTTCAACTCTGACAAAAAAATCTTTTTCTATTGAAATAAGGGATATATTTGACAGACGGTCTTGAGCTATTGTGTTTCTAGTAAATGTTTTTATGCGTTTGATTGCTGAAGACGATCGTTCTACTGAAGCTGAGGTTACCGAAATTGTTGAAACTAAAGATAAAAGGTTTGTACAGTTCGGAGAGACAGCTTTTTAAATTATTATTATATATAAAATAAGCATTTCTTGAGGCGATTTTGAATTTGCTAAAAGTTGCTAGTCAGAATACAACACACATAGTTCATTTCTTAACGAAATACGGTTAAAAATGGAATACCGGTCCATTAACTTGTTCATTAGACTGTTAAGAAATTATTTAGAAAACATTATAATAAATCGAAACAACGCAAAGTATTTAAGTCGGAAAATCTAATTTCAATTTGAACTATAATATTGTCTAAAATTTCAGTAAAAATTTGTTTGTAATGTATGTCTGTCCTGTCAAAGTTATATGTTGTCTTTCTTTTTTTAAACTGTGGCTCATCATCTAATTCTTCAATATTTTCTAAAAAACCATTATATAAAGTATTTAAATGTATTTTGCTATTGCGAAATTCTTTTAATTTAGATATAAGTGAATTAAGTCAATTTTTAGAATATGTTATATGAGTTAATTTTTTTTGTAAAATTTGGAAAACAACATCAGTTTGCTCAAAAATCATTTTAAAAACCTTTGGAAAAAATATGAAGTTTTTATCCAACAATAACGATTTTAATCCGTAAGCTGCTCTTAAAGTCTAATCGTCATTTAAAAAGTCTTCACTTTCCGAAATAAAATTAAAAACGTCAGTAAGATTTTTCCTATATGTGTCAACAGTGAAAACAACTCTAGATGAAAAATTTCAACGAGTGGGAGCATTACTCGGAATTCTATGTTCCATAATTCTATTTAAAATATCAGATCTTTTATTAGATTTTGAAAAAAATGACGAAAAACCAGTAGTATTTGAAAAAATACTTGTTTAATTCCGTTACAGGCTTTACTTAAAACCAAATTTAATTTGTGAGTGAAGTAAGCTTGAGGAGCAATATCTTTTATTTTAGTTTGGAGTCCATTAAAATGTCCTGACATAACCACAGCGCCGTCATTACACAAAGCAACTAATTTATTTTTCAAATCAAATTTGTCAAATTCGTCGATTAATAATTTAAATAAACTGTCCGCGTTTCTTCCACTACTCACATAAAAAAAACCAACAATCGTTTCAATAACTTCACCGTGTATTACATATCTAAAAATTACGAAAATGGACATATGATTATGATTCCATTTTAAATTAATAATTGTTCAAAATTGCGCCATCGACCCTCCACACATTTTTCGCACCTTCGGATTATTTCTTCATGGCGAGCTCTTCTAATTGAATCCTGTGATAAGTTTTGAAATGAATTTCTTATTCTCTGCATACAATCTTCAATAGTTGTTAATGGGCTCTCATAAACTTTATTTTTAAAAGTTCCCCAAATAAAATAAAATTAATAAATCGGGCGAGCGAGGAGGCCATAGGAAAGGTCTATTATTGGCGAATTATTGATTGTAAAAAGTTTCTTGTAAAGAAATTATTTATCAAATACGCGTTATGTGGGGGAACACCGTCGTGCTGATAAAAAATGTTTCTATGTTCGGCGAGAGGTAAATTGTTATTATTCAAATTTTGTAAAATATTTAGACATCTTTCACCTAAAAAAAAAAAAAAACAAAAATAAAAATTAACTATACATATTAGCAGAAGAAGAAATATTTATAATTTACTGTTTAAATTTTCTTGATAAAATTCTAATATCACCACTCTATCGTTTCTTATGGCACAGTAAACATTAAACTGCCAACTTTCTCGAAAATTTCACTCCCTGAACACATGAGGATTCGAGTCACACCAATAATGCGAATTGTGTCGACTAAAAAGTCCATTTTTTTGTAAAATTTAGCTCCATCTGACTATATAAAATATCCCAAATAAGAATTGTCGCCTACAGATCTTATTAGAATAAATTCGCAAAAATGCTCTCTTCTTTGGAAATCTGTTTCTTTTAATCTTTGAACCATTTGGAACGAAAATGGGTGAAATTTATGTTTATTTAAGATTCTGTGAACTGAATCCTTGCATAGTCCCGATTCCAGAGCAGCTTGTCGTAATGACATCATTGAAAATGCATGAAAATATCCCAGAATTGCTATTTCTACGTTTTTGTCATCAACAGTAGGCTTCCTTCCGCTTTTGAATTCTTGTCTTGACAGAGCCATAGTTTATAAAATTATCCAGTACCCGTTTTACAGTGTTTGGTGACGGTTTCAGTTTTTGTGGTTATCGAGTAGCAAATGTACTACAAGTTCTTGATATTACTTTACTACATTCTCCATAAATAATAAACAAATTCAAAAAGTCTTCGTGGGTGTAATTTAAACGCGGTGGCATTTTTTGACATAAGAGGGTGAATGACATTACTGATTGTTTCTAATCATGGCTAATTTGATAAAATTTTTACTAACAATTGTTGAATTTCTAAGAAAATCGCAAATATTTCAAAAAGTTGTAACTTAAAACCTCACAACGCTTATATCAGAAGAAGAGGAATTTAATTATATATAACTTGATGTAAAGAAATACATGGTGTTCCATTTGACTTAAGCAAGTTTTCCCGGTTTGAAGTTTACAAAATATAACTTTAAAAATGGAACACTTGCTATACTATTACTGAATTTCTTTAAACTGTAAAGCGAAGCTAACCTTACAGTCTCTCTGCATGCCAAACAACAAATGAGTATATTTTACACGAATAAAGTTATAAAGGTTATGGTAAATCAATACACCTATCAAATTTTTTTTTAATGTCAAATATTTTTTGAAACGGATGGGTTTAGGCATGTTTTTAATTCAGAATTTTATGCTCTTTTCGAAAACCCTAAAGTATATGGGGTATTCCATTTATAATAAGCAAGTTGCTATCGACTTCCGGTATAACCGGAAGTGCCAAATGCTTGTAATTATTTTAGTTGGATTGACCACACTGTCATTAGTAATTTCCTAAATTTTCAAAAATTTCTGGTGCGTACTTTTCTCTATATCGATCGATGCAGTTCCTGGTGAGACAACTTGTATATTTGCCGCATTGTTGAAAATTCAGGGTTCTCTCAACAACCCTAGAAATATTGAAGATGTGTACGAGATGTTTTTCATAATATTGCCCTGATGCAATGAAACAATGTGATTCATGAACTTGTTAAAAGCACGCGTTTGTGCAGAGACATTAATGACCAATTACTGAAATCTCTAATAACTTGTTGTCTTTTTTTGTTTCACTACTTGTTTTTACTATCATTATTATAAATTTTATGTGCATTTTGATAAAGCTCCTGTTAAACAGTCATTTTATTTGTTCAAAGAATAACAGAAAAAAATCAGAATGTGGGAAAATATTAAAAAAGCTTTACAATCCCTGTGGCTATTAGATGAAGAGTTTAATACTCGAGATGACATGTAAAATCAAACCTAGGTTAATATGTGAAATATCGGAATTATTTGCAATTTTATATTACAGAACCCTTAAAAAAAAGTTGCTTCATAGAAACAGAGAAAAATAACTAATTTCAAGCCATTGTATTTAATATATTTCTACGTAATACAATAAAATAATCCTTGAAAAAAAAACAGTAGAACTTCATTTGAAACGTAGATTTCAAATTTTTATAAGCCTACTGCGTTTTCTGCATTTAATCGCTAATAATAACGAAAAACAAAAGCCAAACATTCAAGTATGTCATATTGCCGAACTCAGAATTTAATGCTCTGTACAGAAAATATATAAAGTCATGATAAAAATTAGAAATTTAGAAATTTTTCTAAATTAAAAATTACACAAAAAGAGGTGAATCATATCTCAGTGACACCCGGTATGGTATAAACGTATTGCTAAGTGAACTACGGCCTAAAAGGGGCGTATTTGTATTCTTTTATTTTTTGACAATTTGTTACGGAAATGTGATTCCTCAACATAATTACGTATAAAGGTACTCTTCGTAATTGGTTAAGAGCGTTTTAATTCCTAAAGGAGCTACGGTCTCTCGAGGAGTGGGATAATTTTTTTTTGACGTATTTATTTTTGTCTCTGATTTTTTTGACAATTTAATACAGAAACATGATTCTTTGGATGAAATTACACAAAAGGATAATTTTTATAATTGGACTTGGAACCAACCGTCTAAATGTAAATCGGTTTAAATAAACTACTATTGATATCAACAAATCTACAATTAATGTATAATGTATATATACATATAATCATATCTCGGCACTAAATTGACAAAAAAAATTAAAGAGTAAAAAAAATGCTCCGAGAAAGTGGTTAAGCTTTTCTCCGCTAGTTCTTCATGCTAACGACTGAAGTTAATTTTGACCAATTCTTAGAAATATAGCTCTTATTAATATTAAAACAAGCATGTTTCATCTCGCAAACTGTATCTCAACAGGTTACAGAAATAATATAATTAAAATCCAATTTTTGAATACTACTCTCAAGGGGGCGTAGCGTAGAGTAGGAAACATATGTTTATATTTATAGTACCTTTTTCCACATGTTTGCATATAGAATCAGATCCAGAATGTCAGAATTTCCAAACACCCTATCTGAACAATTAGTTCTCTTATATTTTAATTAAAAGGGAATCGCAATTGGCTTTATTACACATTTTAAATACGTGTTAAAATCATTAACTTGTTTAAAAATGGTTGTTAATACATACTTTACAAATTCATTTTATTTAGCAAACCGACTTTAGCTGGTAACAATTAGATGTTAATTGTCAACAATACATAAGTGCTCTACACACCAGCAGTAAATAGCACAGGCGTACTGCCAACACAGTATAACTTTAAAACAAAAGAAGGTTTAGTGCCATATTCCCCAAAAAAAACAATTATGCAGCTACGGACACGTGTTTCGGAGTTATTGCCCCTGATGAGGGGCAATAACTCCGAAACACGTGTCCGTAGCTGCATAATTGTTTTTTTGGGGAATATGGCACTAAACCTTCTTTGTTTTATTTTGAACCCCAATAAATCTATCTTGCTTTACAGTATAACTTTGTCTAATAAGGATTGAGAGCGTCCACGTGATGGGACAGTATGAGATGAATATCAATTTGGGAGTCGTTTTAGTACGGTTGATTGATTTAAATTAGAATTCTGACATTCGTAACTGGAACAATTTGTAAGTTTGATTTTTAAGTTATGCCATGAGAATTACACCGAGATGAAACAAATTCATCCAGACTAGGCATCTGCAAGAATAATTTTGATTTAAATATTGAACCTTTAATCATTATTCATAATGTACTTTATAATTCAGCTATCAAGGTGCCTGGTGTCTAGCGTCTCTGAAAATATTGTTTTTTCTATGATTATGTGGAAAGTCAAATTTTCTAACTTCAAAATGCCTGCGGAAAATATCACTTTGCCGCACGCCTCGATTACATCTTCACACACCGGAATAAAAGTTTGTGTTTACCTTGAAGAATTATATTATTTAACTGATAATAACAATTAAATTCTATAAATGTACCCAGGAATTGCAATTACTTAAGAGGGCTAATCAAACGAGTGTTTGTAAGGTAATTTTTCAAAATTTATTTCTTCCATACGGTTTGGTCAAATTACACCAAATTTGGAGGATCAGTAGTTGAAAGTATACTAGAGGGTATATGTATATCTATTTTAATTAATTTTCACTTTATGTAGGGAAAATTTATACTGTAAATATAAGTGAAATTTGGACGTGATTAGCTCCTGAATTATGATGTCAATCGGTAAAATTCGAGGTAAAATTCATACATGTCGTCTAGAATGAATCTTCATAATTATGCTCAGCAAGTTTCAAACTTTTATTCCGTACTATCTGGTTAAAAAAGAATTTTCTAAATAAGTATCTTTGTCACTACAAATGGAGCAAGGAAGTGTTACCTCTATCGGGAATCGCACCTCAATGAAATCGGTGAATAAAACGTCCAGTGAAGGTATAGTCAAGAGCAAAATTATTCAGCGGCGCATGTATAAAAACTTTCTAGAGAGTAACACAGCTATCCGAAGCTTTTTCCCGACTAGGCCCCTTAAGTTAATGCTCGGAAAAACTGGAACATTTACATTGTTAGAAATACTAGGAATATTTACATCTGGACCAATGTTTATGGCATTTTCGTGGTCGCCCATTATTTTCTTGGAGACACTTATTTTGTTGTTAACACTATCTTCTATATATGCTTCTGCTGTTGTTGAAGAACGTCACCCACCGTGTCTTTTCAAACTGATAAAATCCGCTCCAGCGCCAACCAAAAGTTTAGCAAAAAAAACAATTTATTTTGTTTGTTAGTTATGACAACCGTTTGAGCAGTACTTGATCTTTATTATTTTAAATAAAATCTGATAGGTGGCAGATTTAAAACTTTGGAAAGACTTTAAGGGAAAAAACTTCACAACCGTAGAAAAATAGGGAAACTATCCCGCTTTACTTCTATGGCATCGCTGCAGGTGTGAACCAAATGCCGCAAATTTGAACGGTGTGGTCGACTTGTCAGACCTCCCCCGTCCTGGCTTGTTGGATAGTTTCTAATCTGGATAGATCCGGTTTTGCACTCAAAACCAGTTTTTTTTTCAGTTTTTCTTGAAAGTGTAAGAAAGAGGAGTTTGCTTAAAAATAGAGATATAAAATGTATCCAAGTTTTATTTAAATACATACACAACCTATGTATAGATAAGAACCAAAAAAAGAACTCTTCGAACCAAAACAGTACAAAAATAGAAGAACATTAAGAAAAAAATTCACAAAGAAAATCGAAAACAGTAATACTGAACATGTAGATCCGTCTCTTCTACAAGGCAGTCCAATGTCACATCTTTTTTGGAATTCTTCTGCTGTTTCCCATTACCTACAAAATCAGTTACTCCGATTGATCACAGTTCGAATCAAACCTTATTCTGCAACAGTTAAATCTATGTATGTCTTATTTTAAAAGCTTCTTAAATCTTTCGAGGCCATCGTTAAACTTGAAATCTCTGGATTTCACAGTAGTTCTGGTGAAATGGTTAAAATAAATTCTGTACATCCGATATTCCTATAACTTTTTTAAAACCTACTTGAATATTAAGTATATTCAGTTGACAGGCAGTCCTCACATGACCAGTTTATCAGTAAATTTCTTCATATTCTTGGGAACAATGATAATAGGATGTTTCCACATACATAATTCGCTGGTAAAATAGAATGAGTCTCTGAACCTAATGTATCATGAAAACAATAAAAAGTTGCCAATACAAATTTTATTTAATGTTATCGCTTACCGATGCTTTTTCTTTATCTACTTTTTCATTTCACTTTCTGTATCCTTTCCTGACATTAATATTTTCCCTATTTAGTTTCTATTTTAAATATATGCCATTAAAGTACTTTAATGAAAGCAATTTTTCTGGCAAACAATTATAAAAAAGATTAAGTCCCCGAAATTAGATTTTGTTTGAGTTTTTGCGTTTATGCGCTGTTGTATGAAGACAAAAAATTTGAATACATTTTTTAAAATTTTATTATCCTTACAACTGAACCCGTAGATTGATAAAGTTTTTGAAATAATCCAAAATCCATGTTTAGCTGTAAAACGGCCAAAAATGGATTTATCCTGTTTTGCGTGTTTTGCTCAATTCCACTGCTATTTTTCAAATCTTTAAACTAAAGAAACTACTCGTAAACTAAGATATGTTGCGGCTTCTGATTCAGCACAATTTATCACTATAAACTTTACAGCTAAATCACCAGTACTTCCAAATTAAAGTTTTAGACTGAAACAATCAATAGTAATTATCATGTACTAATCCATTCTTTAAGCTACCGTACTAAATAGGAGGCTGCGAATACGGCACCTGGTGTTCAGGCTGAACTAGTCGCGTTATCTAACTCAATTATACGGCATCCCGCCGAGAAATGTCATTACATGGACTTGGGGACCCCAAATTCGCGACAAGAGGGAAACATCCCGTCCAGCTCTGCAAGCGACTGACAGATTGGTATTAAGTAAAAAGTAAAGTATAATTAATATCATTAGATTCGTGTTAATTTACTTTGATAGGATAACTGTTATTACAGAATATATTCTGAACCGGAAGTATTTAAGTAAAGAAAGTTTTACAAAATAAACAAAAATGATTCTAGATAAAAGTTGTTACAATTGGCAAAAGAAAAGTTAGGAAAGGAAGATGTGTGGACAAATAATTAATATACTTTTTTTTCTATATAATAATTAAAACTAATTTTTTTCTATTTTTGTATTGTTATTGATTTGTCTTAATAGAATTGTATGTATATTACATGAATGAAGGACTTATTAATAGCTTTTTTTAACGTAACGTCTTTAATTTTGCATTTCTCAGATTTTAAAGAACTATTTCTTCAAAAACAATATGATGTCACTGAAATTCAAGAAACGCGCTTATCTGATTGTATTCCTTGTACCGTTGTGCAAATAGATAATTAACTTTATTAAATAATACTTATATATTATTGGTACTTTATATAGGCCACAGAACAAAAATTGGTTAGATTTTCTAGAATTGTTTGAGGATTCTTTATCTGATTTAACACCGATATATGATAAGTTGATATATGGTGGTGATATAAACATTAATTTACTTGATCTGAACGAACGCAAAACAGTACTTTTTAACGAATCGATTGAATCCTATAATTTGAAACATATAATTAATTTATCCTACACGTGTTACCAGAGATACTTCTTGATTGATTAATGTTTAAATAATATGGAGTATGATGCATGCGGTATGCGGTACTGTTGATATGCCTCAAGAGCAGTCGGATCATTCTTTTGTCTTATGTTCTTTCAGAAATGAAAAAGATCTTAAAGAAGAAAAAAACAATTAAATTTAGAAACCTTAAGCGTATCGATATGGAACTACTACAAGAGTTGCTACTGGTTACTCCTTTTCATGAAATTTATGATATACATGAAATGAATGAAAAAGTTAGTCACTTTAATATTATATGATACAATTGTACCAGTAAAAGAGGTCTTAATTAAGAAAATAAATCCACCATGGTTAACAGATAATATTAAATTATTAATTACTTAAGCAAAGCCTTAAACAGATATAAAATATCCAATAATAGAACGCATTAGAACTAAAAGTTTACGTAATCAAACTAACATAGCCATAAGAAAAGAGAAAAAAGGGTGGTTACATAATGTTGGCAATATTAATTCAAGTAAAGTTTTGTGGGAAAAATTAAAAGAATTAGATATTTACAACATATCTAAAAATATTCAAATTCCAGAAAACAGTTTAACGAGCCTAATGATAACTTTTCTCAAAATGCACATGCGAATGTTGTTGACGATAATGATCTTTTACAATTTTACCATAATAATTTAAAATGTAATTTCAATCTGTTATTTAAATTTGAAACCATATCTAAAAATACTATTCATAAATATTTGTTACAAATAAAATCTAAAGCTACAGGTTCAGATGAAATTTACCATTTTTTACTAACATGATAAACTATTGTTTAGAACATAACGTGTTTCCTAATTGTTGGAAAGTTTCACGTGTGGTACCTTTACCTAAAAAGAATGATGTAAATAGTTTTAATGCTTTGCGTCCAATAAGTATTCTCCCTGTTATGTCAAAGGTTCTAGAAAAAATCATGAATTTTCAAATCCGAGCACATCTTGAAAAGTACTACATTTTACCCAGTCACTAGTTAGGTTGTCGTAGTGGATATAGTTGTACAACAGCGTTACTTAATATAACTGATGACATATTGAGAGAGATCGATCAGGGAAAAACGGCAGTCTTGATATTGTTAGATTATTCTAGGGCCTTTGACACCATCAGGCTTGATGGTGCAATTTTGCATTTCATTGGATTTTCACATAACGCAGCTGATTTGATGAAACCTATTTATTTGGTAGGTCACAATTTGTAGAAACGTCCAAAGGGATTTCCAATTTTAGGAATATTTATGTAGCGTACCTCAAGTCTCTATACTGGGGCCATTGCTGTTCAGTGTCTATACTTGTAACCTAGCTTCTAATTTGAAAAATGTAAACATTCATTTCTATGCGGATGACACTCAGTTATACATATGGTTATACAAACGGCAGTCCTGATATTGTTAGATTATTCTAAGGCATTTGACACCATCAGGCATGATATATTATTAGCAATTTTGCATTTCATTGGATTTTCACATAACGCAGCTGATTTGATGAAACCTATTTATTTGGTAGATCACAATTTGTAGAAACGTCCAAAGGGATTTCCAATTTTAGGAATATTTTATGTGGCGTACCTCAAGGCTCTATACTGGGGCCATTGCTGTTTAGTATATATACTTGTTAATTTAGCTTCTAATTTGAAAAATGTAAACATTCATTTCTATGCGGATGACACTCAGTTATACATACATTTTACTAATTTGCAGAACACTAATTTAATTCCAAATACTGAATTAAAAAAATTGATTGATACATCCCAGAAACATAATTTAAACATAAATCCTCACAAATCTTCAGTTCTTATTTTTGGCAAGTCACGTGTACCTGTTGAACAAATTATTAATGTAACAATAAATGATACAAAATTACTTTGTTCTATCTAACGCTTCCAAAAATTTAGGAGTAGAATTGGACACAGATCTACGTTTTAAAAAACATGTCTCAAAGTGTTTGCAAAAAGTGTATGTAAATCTAAAAATGTTATATCCACATCGATATCTACTTAACACTTCAATTAAAATTAAATTAATAGATGCTCTGGTATTAAGTCATTTCAACTATAGTGATACACTTTATGGTACCTGCTTAGATAATATAGATAAAAATCGCATTGAAAAACTTGCATCCAACTATTATGCGACGTTGCCACGATTCTATAACTTAATCAGGAATACAAATTATATGAAGTAAAAAAATACATACTTACTGTGTAAATATTGAATAAACTGCAGCACACCAGAGTGAGTTGTCAATAGTATATTTGTATGTATTAACAACATTGTATATTTATTCATGACCAAGTTGTTAGAATGTGATTTTTCAGTGGACAACATAACAAACGATATAATACTATATCCCTCTCGTTTATAAATTCATGGAGACACCTATCACTGATGGGTGAGTTGAAAGGGATCTATTGGAATACAACTAGTATAAAATAAAGAACAAGCATCTGCATTTTACTTGTGTTACGTTATCTGATCATAACTAAAATATAGATTTGTTGTTTTTCACTCAATTTTTTCATTTTGGCAGAAAATTAAGTTAACACGTCGAATTAGCAAGAGTTACGCTGATATTCACAGTAAAACATATACTTATAAACTGAAAGGTTAGAAAATGACAGCTTTTTGTTATTATTTGTTTTAATCATAGAATCTGTAAAAAAGAAATTAAAATCCACAACTTAAAAGTAAAAGAATTAAAAAACAATAATGAATATTGGGATTCTTATTTAAATAATCAGTATTTGGGTGGTCGTCTGTGTTTCGTTAATCTATAAACTTAATTACATTTGACTCGGTATGTTTCCTTAAGATCCAGGTTATTTATATGAGATTATGCTAATCCTTATAATTCCTTACGAGATAATCCTAATTTGTCAGATTGATTTAAGGTCAGGGTACGGCATCGTCAATATTTTAATCAGTGTAAAATAAAGTTAATTTTGGGATAAATACTTGTCCACGTCCAACTCGACTTTTATTTAACACGATATTTTTTTTTCGATTAAAAATAAAACTAATATAGTCTGAGATGCCGAAGAGAAGTCCTTAATAGTTTAAAATGTTTAAAATTTCTATTACACAGCCCCACAAAAAAAAAAAATTTTTTCTGACCTAGCAATGAGACGAGTATATCCTTATGTATTTTTGATCGCTGATTCCGAATCCGGGGTCAAAAAAAGTCGTACACCCCCAAAAAAAAAATTTTAGAGCCAAAAAAACACCCCTGAATCGTTTTGTTTAATATTTTCGGGAAAAATTGAATGTATTACGATAAAAATAAAGGTGAATTGCAGCAGTCACCCTATCGGTATGAAACACACCCCCATAGAGGGTGAGAACCACCCTCATCTGCCATCAAACCAATTGATAACGACAATGACTTAAAAACATCTAAAAATGTTTAAGTTTCGTTAGGTTTGCAATAAACTGACGTAGAATTCACGTAATACCCCAAAACTACCCCTATATCGTTATGAAAAACAACCCTTAACTTCAATTACAGAAAAAAAGAAAGGAAAAAACATAAAATTTGATAACGATTTCATTATATGGATGTTCTTATTTGCAGAGATCCTTATGGCTAGGATATTAGCAGTCATTTGTCACCAATCTTAACACCATTTGGGTATAAAACGCATCCCTGAAGCGGGTGAGAAGTACTTTTACGTTAGTAGCTTTTAATTCTTCTTTTTTTAATCTTTTTTTTCTGGTATCTTTTAACTTTATTTTCAAACGATCTTCTTACTAACTGTCGTTTGTGTTGTTTTTTCGTGTCTCTTTTCAGAGACCAACAGTAGTCTGCTATCATGTGTTCGTCCCATCTTCCTTGATATCGTTTTTCCATTTCGGCTATGTCCTGGTGGAAACGTTCCCCTTGTTCTTCACTATAGTCACCTAAATTTTCCGGGAAATAATCAAGATGGGAATCAAGAAAATGAATTTTCAAACTCATATTACACCCTAGATTCTTGAAATTTTTTATCATTTCTTCGACAAATTCCTTGTACTTTTCAGCTTTTTTATTTCCCAGAAAATTTTCCGTTACTTTCTTAAAACTTAGCCATGCTTTTTTTCTTTTGGTTTCATTTTAGTTATGAAAACATCATCCTTCATGATTTCATAACGCTATAGGGGTAGTTTTGGGGTATTACGTGAATTCTACGTCAGTTTATTGCAAACCTAACGAAACTTAAACATTTTTAAATGTTTTTCAGTCATTGTCGTTATCAATTGGTTTGGTTGCAGATGAGGGTGGTTCTCACCCTCTATGGGGGTGCGTTTCATACGGATAGGGTGAACGCTGTAATTTACCTTTATTTTTATCGTAATACATTCAATTTTTCCCGAAAATATTAAACAAAATGATTGATTAAAATGATAACATCATTTTTAGAGCGTTATCTCATACCCTATTCAGGGTATGAGATAACGCTAAAATTTTTTTTTTGGGGGAGTACGACTTTTTTTGACCCCGGATTCGGAATCAGCGATCAAAAATACATAAGGATATACTCGTCTCGTTGCTAGGTCAGACATTTTTTTTTTGTGGGGCTGTGTTATCAATTTAGATATTTGAAAATGTAAAAACAATACTTTATTTTGTGAATTTAGTAACAAGTAATTAAAATGAGTAGGTCCTTTATGGATGAAATTTGTGCAAATTAAGGATTATAATATTTGTGTAATGAACATATTGTCACCGTAGTATTATACTGTTCTATCTCCATTATTTAATATTTTGAAGGTATACGCACTAAAATTTTTGTTAAAATTAGCTATATCCGTTGAAACATTATAACTTTTCAATTCCAGTAAAAAGGTTTTTAGTATTAATTTGTTCGATATCCCTTCAACAGAATTAAATCAAAAATGTTAAAAGCATCTATATGCAACATTTAACCTATAACCAGTTTTGTTACGGTTTGCTAAAAATTGTGATGAACTATATCCTTTGATCGTGGGAGGAAGTTATATATCACTTAAAATTATGTTGTTCTATATCCAGTAGCCAATAGCTCCATACAGATTTGTCGTTGTTGCAGTGTGTTTGTTTTATTCAAGTTTTTTTTTGGATTCTCAGTGTTAACGGACAGAAATAAATAATAAATAATCAACGAAATATCACGAACTCATCATCAACTAAAAGGCTTATATTAGGTATTTGAGTCTACTGGTTACTTTCTTTTGCTTCAAATTTATAACCTCAAAAAGAGATACATTCCATATCCTCGAAATTTTCAGCACATATATTTAACATGAAGAACAAAATGAGCCAAGAATGTTCTCCTCCACCAAACCTTCAAACTGTCCAAATAAAATTTGGGAGTGAGTACTTTAAAAAAAATGAAATCTTGTTTACTTATTACCCTTATCATTTCAGTTCACTTCTGGACATTGATGATAAAGAGAATTTCTTCCAGACTTTGTGAGTACCATTGCCTTTTTTCTTGTGAAACAATCCATTAAAATGAACTATGTGACTTTCAGAAACTAAAGAGAAAATCCTGTACAAGACTCAGGGCTGATTCTAGCAGGTAGCAAGATAGTGCATGGCACGTGGGCGGCCGTTTCGGCGGGCGGCCAAAAAGATCAAAGGTCCAAAAAATTCCAATAACTAAAAGTGTGTCTAGAAAGATTTTATCGCGTTCCAAAAGATGCCTCTGCTGTAGAAAAGCGCAACTAACAGACTTACTACAAACTTACTGAACCGTCTCTTTTAGCACCGGATTTATTATGATTGAGTAAAGTCAATTTTAAAATAAATTTTTGTTTTGCAATTTTGGATATCGCGATTAATTGAGTAGAATAACGCTTTCAATTATTAGAAGAATGCTATTCATTGTTCAGTTTTTTGGTAACTTTTAAATATTCTGGATCTGTGGAATGCCACAGATCCAGAATATTTAAAAAAAATTTGCATGGATTTAGATAATAAACTTCAGGTAACTGAAAACTGAGGATATAGTCTAGTTCACAAAACGGTGTTAATTAGGGATAAAGGTCATAAAAATATGGGCGAGAGCTCATTGGATTCTGAATGACGTCTAGAAAAAATGTATAAAATTGTTTACCAGCACATAAAATTTGTTAATTAACAATAAACGCATTTTATGAAAAATGGATGAAAAAATTTTTTTTAAGTGGATATTGTTCCTTGGGATGTCTAGATGATCCGATAATTTTTTGAAATTTTTGAATTAGTATTTTATAGCTAAAAAATTTTTTTGTTGCTACGGTCGGATTCTGAGGTCTGCGGCAGCGTCGCGTCCCGCCGCGCGGAGCACTATTTACACCATTAAATTAAAATTATTAATAATGGAGGTACAGTTCCGGGAGTTAGGACTTTTTTTAATCGGAAATTTCGTCCTCTTTAAGAACCCTTTTTTAAAATTTCTTAATTATTAATAGTTTCTGAATTATTTGCGAAAAACTAAATGCCTTTCTTTTATCTTAATTTGTTAATAACTTCTAATTTTTTATGTGGTGGTAAACAATTTTATACATTTTTTCTAGACGTCATTCCGAATCCAATGAGCTATCGCCCATATTTTTACGACCTTTATCACTAATTAACACCGTTTTTAACTTGTGACCTAGACTTATAATAACATCAAAAAAGATTAAAATGTTGGAATATATTCTAGAGGAAGAAAGCGACTTTAACAAAGTAGTACTGAAAATCCAAGACAAGGAAAAATCTATGCCTAAAAGAGGAAAACGAGGAAGTTATAAGAAAAGCAAACAAAGAGTGAAAAGTAATTCTCCTGATTTTTACTGAGTAGAATATATTTTGTTTTTATAAATTCATAATGACCATTATTTTCATGTTTCCATGGTTATACCAATATTAAAATTCAATAAAAATTGTGAAAATTACGTTGTCCTAAATCCAGAATGTTGTTCTATATCACACAAAATTTTCAAAAAGGTACTAAATTCATGAGTTTGATCTATATCCAAAATTATTTTTGGAAATGGTTTGAATATCTTTTCTAGTATAAAATTTTGAGTTATTCTGTAAAAATTTCTCATGCCTGGAGAATCAATTACATTGCATCAAAACATTTTGGTTTTTAAAATCTGGTGTATAACTTTTCTTGAACTTCAGTCGTTCATTTCTTAAATCTAATATTATTGGACGTAGAACATTATAATACTACGGTGACGAATTATGAGGAGCAGAGTTTCTAATAGTAGTAAATAAACATTTCAGTTCCAACACAAGAAAAGAATATAGTAATATGTATTATTCTCGTGTCAACTAAGTTCAGATTAACATAGTTTCATATCGCGTCTATTGAACTCGGCAAATTTGACGTGTCAAAAATTGAGGCGATCAATTTGGCGCACGAAATTTGGACGCATATGACATTTGAACGCACACAAAAATTGGATGCACGTCGCCGCTGTCATTCTTCAATGTTAGTGTCAATATCAATGTTCAAGGTCCGTTCACAAAAAAGAAAGAATTATTTGGGATAAGATGCTTTGGAAGTGTGCCGGTTACGGTAAAAATCGCTGCCCAAGGAGAGTGTATACTTTACAAGAAGTAGTTCGTAGTTCACCGCTTTCACATGTTGCTGATGCTGCCAAGGTTGAAGACAAGGTAGCTATGCAAATATGAAAGAAATGACGAAGCAGATCGAGCTTGCGTAGTTGGCCATATTGGCCAACATTACATATTTACCATCGGCAGCAGAAAATGCAGCAGCAAATCTTAGATATTTTACGAAACTTACATTTCCTGAGGAACATACATTAATATGGTGAACTATTTCTACTATTTATAGTGATTGCGGTGATAGAATTATTTTGTTTTCAACCAGAGGAAAGTTGGATTTGATGAACTATTATAATCACTGGTATGTCAACGATACGTTAGCTTTATCGACAAATTATTCAGTTAATACCAATATATTAATGTTATATTATATCAACTGTATACGCCCGTCGTCCGAACAAATCACAAGCTACTACACTATGCCTTTTGAGGATTAAATTCAATAAAATTAGGTCTTTAACTAACTTCAATTATGGTATATTTCAAAATACTTCCAATAAAGACTTTTATGCAAAAATATTCACATTCAAAAGTACAGGGATGTCGCCAATATCCATTTGGCATGATGACGGTCTTGGATGCTAGGGCCAGGCAGGACTATTGCCTTTTTACCCTAGTCATCGCTGTAGACCTGGACCGGCCTCGTGCAGGGCGGGTTAACTTACTTTACGAACGGCTCCACTCACAAATGTGAGCGGTGCCGAAGATTTCGGTCAACCTCCCTGGGTCCTGGCTGATGAACCCTGCTGGCTAGGGCCTCTTCTGGCGTTCTTCTGTCTTCGTCTTCTTTCTTCGCCAGCTTGTCACCCCCGGGGGTAGTCATCTGTCTGTCAGGGACTGTGTGGATATTCTGTGACTTGGGATTGACTGCCAGTACACAAAGTGGCAATTGACACATTGTCATCTGGATCATCGGACAAGGTGAGGATGAACTGTGTAGCTCTAGGAGGTGAAGGCCTAAGTGCTTTCTTAGCACTTTCGTCCTTCACGGAGCCAGGGGGACAACGGGCACTGGTCGGTTTACTGACCGGCGCCCGCAAGGTTTGTGGGAGGGTGGTTGGTCGTGTCATGTCTTTTCAGTGGGTTTGGTCCATCTGTAAGGAAAGGATTAGTTATACTTACCCGTTATCCAGTAACTGTACCTTCGGCCTCTTGTGCCTCGGTGCGTCGGCCGGATCATAGGAGGTGGCCTCCCTGATCAGCGGGTTCCTGTGCTCCTCAGCTAAGGTGTACAGTTTCTTCGCTCTATCCCGGATGATTTCGGTGACTGGTGTGTACTCCAGGTCCCTGAAGATGTCAGCGTTTCTAACGTACCATGGTGCGCCCACCGCTGTCCTGATGGCCACGTTTTCCACGGCTTGGATCTTCTTCAGATAGGTCTTCGCTTGGTATCCCCATGCTACGGAGGCGTAGGTCAGCTGTGGTCTGATGAGTGCTTTGACTAGCAGAAGCTTGTTCCTCAGACTGAGCCTGCTCTGGTTCCCTACCATCGGGTAGATGAGAGCTCTCGTCCGTTTGGCCTTTACCACGATGGCTTCGGTGTTCTGTCTCCATGTCAGGCCTTTATCCATGATTACGCCAAGGTACTTGACGGAATCGTGCCATTGGATGTCCTCGCCGAACATGGAGACGTGTCCTGTGGGGGTTTCCTTGCGTCCTTTCCTGAAGAGAATCGTCTGGCTTTTCTCCGCGTTGACTGCGACTTTCCACTTGATACACCATTCTTCCAGAAGAGAGGCTGCCTCTTGGAGTCTTCTGGTGGCTGTTCTCGCACTCCAGGATCTGGCCGTGACGGCCGTGTCGTCCGCGTAGAGTGCCATTGCGGTGCCTTCGGCCCTTGGGAGATCAGAGGTGAAGACAGCGAACAGATGGGGTGACAGCACAGAGCCTTGGGGGACTCCGGCTTCCATCGGTCGATACGTGGACACACAGTCCCTGATCTTCACTCGCATCTGTCTCCCGTGCAGGTATGATCTAACTAGTTTGACGAGTGCAATGGGATAACCCATACTCATCATTTTAGCTAGTAGACCATCGTGCCAGACCCTGTCGAAAGCCTTCGCAACGTCCAGAAGTAGTGCCGCCGTGACCTGTCTTTGGTTGAAACCTTTGGTGACTTCTTCGGTGATCCTGAGCACTTGGAGTTCCGTACTATGTCCTGTCCTGTATGCGAACTGTTCATCCGGGATGATTTGGAGCTCTTCGGTTTCCTCTTCTATTCTTCTCAAGATGACGCGCTCGGCTACCTTGCTCACAGCTGAGAGTAGGCTGATGGGCCTGTAAGAGGAGGGAAAGAGTAGTTCCTTACCTGGCTTCGGGATGACTATGACGTCGGCCTTCTTCCACCTGTCCGGAAAGTATCTGAGCCTCAAGATCCCGTTGATGATATTCACCAGGGCTGCCACCCCTTTGCTGGGTAGCTTCTTGAGGGCGATGTTTCCGATCTTGTCACATCCAGGAGCTTTCCTCGGCTTTAAGCTCCTTAGAATCTCCTTGACCTCCTCTGGAGTGGTCGGACGGATGTGATCATCGTCTGGCAGGCGGAGCATCCGACGCACTCTGCGTTCCACGTCATCAACCCAGTCCTCGTCCTCATCATCGAGTTGGTTTTCCCTACACTGCAGTTCCAAGCTGTCCGCGAATGCTTCAGCTTTTTCCTGGCAAGTGTAGACAATCCCATTCTCTCCGTGGATTGGGGACATTGGTTTCGGCCTGTTCCGCAGAGCACGCTGGGTGTTCCAGATGCTCCTGTCCTGTGGGTCCAGTGATTCCAGGTGACGCTGCCATCCTTCTTGACGGTGTTCCTGGAGGGCAGCTTTGACTCTCCTGTTCAGCGTGTTATACGCGTGCCTGTCCTCAGGGAGTCTAGTCCTTTGGGCCCTTTTCTTCGTCCTTCGTCTGTCCCGAATCAGCTGCCTGAGGTCCTCCGTGAGGTTTGCCATCGGCGTTGGTGCCCTTCTGGTCTCTGTCTCTGTAGTACAGGGATGTCGTTTCCAATTAATTCAATGCACCAGGATTGCAAGTAAGATATATCGGAGATGCTGAATTTGCTTTTGATTATTTGAGATTATTGCCACCTCTAGCTTTTGTTCCACAAAATTCCGAATTCTGAATCCGTTCCTGAAAATAAAGCAGATCATAGTTGGATGTCATAAGCTTCATACTGTACCGAAACACCCCGCAACGATTAACATCAGTAGTTCTTAATTACGTCAATAGACCAGTGATGGAATACCTATGAGGAATTGCTCATATTTTTCAATTCTAAGTGCAATAATTTTTTTAATTTATTTATTTACTGTTTGTGTCATTGTTTCTTTCATCAAAAAAGTGACAAACTGTTATGCAAATTTTTCCTTATTTTTTTTATTTGCCTTTTTATATTTTTTGCAAGTTTTTTTTTCTAATAAAACAATAAATTTAAGACTATCAGAAATGTCTTAAATGATCACAATTTTATAAATTAAAAAAAATATATATAATAATTGTTTTAATTGTCGTATACTAGACTAGTCTTTTTCATAAAAAGCTGTATTCCTTTTTAGAAAAAACATATGCAGGGGTAAATATGAAACACTTAAAAATTTATATTTTTATATTTTGTTTCATATTTACCCCACTTGACCACATATTTATGTTTTTTAAAAATACAGATTTATAGATTGTTTGTCAACTGAAATGATAGTGCCCTAAATCATAATATACAGAATCCAGACCAACAAACTAATAAATTAAATTTAATTTAAATTCAAGGGGGTTACCATTGGCATGTTATTTATTTGAAAAGATAGACGATTGTCTAAATTTGTCACTTTTGGGTATTTTTCTAAAAATCTGAAATTCAGGAAAATCATATTTTGCTTTTTTTTTAACGATTTTTTTTGCAGGGACATTTTATTGTACTTCCTAATATTGTCACAGAAATACTAAGTGATGCTTCAATTTTTTGAAACAATCGTCAGCTTAATTTTTTGTAATAACTTCTCAAACTTATTATTATATTATCTAAAAATAGTTTTTCTGTGAATTCAATCATATATCACACATGCATATTCAATGAACATTTTCAGCTGAAATATTATAAATCAGATGGTGACCCTAATTATTGTTTGCTTGTTGTTATCTAATTAAGGATCAAATTATACACAAATAATACGCATTTGATGAATTCTATAATTTTAATTGTCTGTTACTAATTTACTTTCATTCTGTAAAAAAATGTAAAACACTAGAACTAACGAAGAATTAAATAGTAAAATGGAAATAAACTGTTAAATAGTGGCAACAGCAAAAAAAAACATAGAAACATATAAATCTGCGTATATTATTATTATATAATGGTTTTATATTTCAGCCATACATGTCCATTAAAAACGCATATGTGATAGATATATGGTTGAGAACACAGTGAAACTGCTCTCAGATGACAACATAATAAATGAATGCTGAAGATGGTTTCAGGAAATCGAAATGTCACTTAGTATTTCTGTAACCGCATCGTGAAGTTAAAATAAAGAATTGGCCTAACAAAGCATTTTTAATTATAACATACCATAAATATGAAAGATATAGGCAAAATAGAAAATTCCTGAATTAATATTTTTTTGTGATTTTCTCGAAAACTGTTTTATCAATTTTTATTCTTCACCAAAACATACAATAGGGCCATAATTAAACTAGTCCTTTACCTTTTTTAGATAAGTGAGGTAATACTGGTGGTTCGCAAAATTGGAACACCCTGTACATGTACCAGATTTTTCGCGCGTTCAAAGTACTAAAGGCTGTACTGATAAAAAATTGTCCATTTGTCTTACACTTTAAATTGATTTTACAAATAATCATAAAAATTCAGGAAAGTTAATATTTTGTTCTGCCTGAAGGGCTGAGAAATCGAGAGGCACTGATGCTAGGGAAGAAAAACATGGATGGAATATTTTGTTTCCATTAAATAATTAATTGAGAAATGTATATTGTATTACTTGTTGTTTTGCAGAAAGCGTAAGACAAGTAAAAGAGGATAGAACTGAGAAAAATATGTAAATAGTACGCGATTTGGTAGACTTCTTGATAAAGGTGAGAACTGTGCGATATAGTTAACACATGGCCTATACACAGGTGGATTAATTTCCTGGTTGACACTATTGATATTTTGGAAACATAAAAGGCGATTAGATTAAAAAAAATTTGAGTATTTCGGTACCTATTCAATCAATATGTGAAAACAGAGATGAATGAAAAACCCTAATTTACAAAATATTCAATAAATATAGTTATTTGGCGTAACCTTTCTAAAATAGGTAGCTGGCTATAATTTCGATTACGTTTTTAGAAATAACGTAGTTTGCTTTTTTCTCAATATGCCATAACGTAATTTGTAAAACAAAACAAAGTAACTAATTAATTAACGAACAAACAAACAAACGAACAAAGAAACGAACAAACGAACAAACAAACGAACAGACAAGCGAACAAACAATTGAACAAACAAATGAATAAACAAGTGAACAAACAAATGAACAAACAGACGAAAAACCAATGAACAAACAAAAAACAAAAGAACAAACAAACGAACAAACAAACAAATGTCTACAAAATAAAATAATGTGTATTCAAATACCATTTACTGTTTTTGAGAAGAAGGGTAGGGGAATCGGTCTTCGATCATCCTGTACCGCAATGTATTTAGTTTTTTGGCTCTCTTTGGTGGATTATTAGCTCAATGCTATGGGAAACCACCATTTAAATTTTAAATAAGGTTAAATATTTGTTGATAGGGCCAACGCTCTTCCACTAATTACTTTTTTAATGTTTCGATAACAAACTCTTTATAGCATCAGGTTTCAGAGAAAATAAATATCTAGAAAATATTGTCATCTATATTGTATAAGCAAAATCATAAACATCGGTAACCACGAGCACAGAATATAATAGAATAAAATATAAAACGTTTATTGAAGAAGTACAATAATTTTCCTAACAGAAAGTGTGTCAACAAAGTTGATTTGAAAGACCCCCGTGAACATAAATAATTATATGATATACAGGTACTAATAATAGCATGTAAGGAGAGTTATTATATTTTTATTTAGATATCTAGAACATCTGACGTCAATCTTGATGACAGCATGCTTCTTTTAATTTACATTTAACCTTTACCACTGACAAGTTGTTATACTGAATTGGCAAGTTATTGCTGATATAAGCTGCTATAAATGAAAAGGAGACTAAAAATTTTTTTTGAGGTCGAATATAAACTCTGTTTTTATCATGTCTTTGGTTTCTGTTATATTAGTACGCCTATGTACTTTATTAAATAAATAATTTGGCTCATTAATTATTAATATATCAAATCCCATCATATGTAAAACTCTTCTTTCAAACATCTGTAATGAATTGAGGCACCTAAGTGAGAGGAAATATGACCATATTGAGACACAGTTGTAAAATATCTTACACAACGGTTCTAAATTTTTTGCATATTATGGTGCTTTTGTCATAGTGGAAGACAAGGGTCATATAGCACATCTACGTATTTTAGACGTGAAAGAACCATGGTGTCAAAAAGTAATATTTTAGTATTTATATTTAGAAATCCTTTGTAGGAGTAACTGTTTTAGGTAATAAAGGGATTTTTTGAAAATACTGTTTAGGTAATTAGAAGAGCTTTTCCAAGATTTAAAAATTGGTAAGAGGTTCCAAAAAACAATATTTAAACTTTTGCAAGCATTCAAGACTAGGGTAATTTAAATTGTCCATTCATATGTAATTCTAATATAATTCAATAAGAGTAGTAAGTAACGATTTTCGTCACCCCCTTATTAGTGAAGGTATATATTTAATTAACATAACATTACTCCTATCGCCCCCATATATTCAAAAAAGCACTTAGGAAGATCGTGGTGGAGAAAGCTTTCCACTCAGGAGCGTGCCTAGACATAATGTAGAAGGATTTGAGACGCGCGCCCTCTACAATCAACGGAAATCAAATCAGAAATGAAAAGTTTCGAAGATTAATAGCAAGCAAAAATAGATTTTAATGAATTTTTCAACAGCTAGAATAGGGAGAAATTAAGCATCAGAATATCTGTCATATTTTATTTCAAATTTGCTCTTTTTTTAGATTACAGAGATGTAGGAAGATTTACTGAAGGTATGAAAAACAACGTTATTAATATCCTGTGTCGTCTGTCTTTCACCCATTAATAGAATTATACAGGTTACAAAAATAAAAAAGCAACATATTTTAGGGTTAGGTAGTGTAGTCTTTAACATAAATTCAAATCGTTGTAATTAATTTAAGTATTGTATTGTATTTTATTTATTTGTATACATTTAATAATGTGATAATATTGTAACGTATATTTTGAGTTTGATTTTAAATTTCGACTACAAGTTTTCAAAACCTTTGCAGTTATTCTGGAACGATTAAAATTACAATAAAAATATATACAGGGTCCAATAACTGCCTAAGATCAAGCACATTTTCCAAAAACAATTTGCGATTTTAAAAAATATATAAAAACAATTTTTGAATTTAGTTTTTAAATAATATAAAAAAGTAATAAAATAGTACATAAAAATAACAAACTATTAGAGTTACATAAATACGTATATCCAGATCCGGTTAAAATCATACAGATATAGACATGTCTAGAACTCTTCATCAGATCTAATTAAAACATGTTCTAAAAAAATTAAAATTTTAAAAACAATATTCATCTGTTCCTATTATTATTTTTTATTAGTCAGTTTTAAGTCATAACATGAATACTGTGAGATATTAGCTAGGTCGTAGTTTAATTTCTGTACGTGACAATCAAAACATAAAATTTCTCAAACAAAAATTTGCTATATCTATTTTTGTTTAAAAGTTACAAGCCCAAATATTAATATTAATATTTAATAACAATATGAAAGGTAAAATTAACGACAAATACTGAAAAAAAAATTATAGCCTATTCTCTATATGAATCCTCTCTGCTGCAAACAGAAATCTAATCTCCTTCTAACCTCCCTTTCCGTATAGTAGCTTTTCTTACCATGTCGCGAGTTATTCGCATGCACTTTGTACTTATTGTTTCAAGTGTTCTACATTTCTTGATGGAGTTTTATATATTTTATTTTTAAGGGTCCCCCACAGAAAAAAATCAAGCGGAGTAAGATCCAGCGATTTTGGTGGCCACTGTATTAGTCAATATATTCCCATCCACCTATAAGAAAATAGTTGTATTGTGGTTCGTCCGAAAACGCTGCGTTCAAGGGTTACGCCCCTCCAAAGATGGAGGCTAAAATTAGGATTTCAAATTTTTTCTGAAATTTGGAAAAAGACGAAAAAACAGTTTTGGTGGAAACTTTCTACTAATAGGAACGCATTTTATCAATCATTCATTATCAGTAAAATGGGTGAAATCAGCAACCCCTACTTTATTCTTTTATTCGAATATTTTAACAGATCTAAATTTTATCATACTAAAATGTGGCTTGAATCATTTAGAAACACTTTTGTCCTTTTTATTTTTCATCGAGCTGACGAAAAAAAATTAAATAATCTCGGATCACGCGGTTATTTGGGAAATTGCATTGCAAATTTGTGTGTATCGAGATTAATTTATTTTTTATTCAAAAGCTATCGACGAACAAAATGGAATAGTGTCGATCCATACAAATTTGTAATGCTATTTATTCCAAAATGACCGACCGTGTGAATCGTGACAATTTTATATTTTTTTTCAAATAATATCTGCTCGATGGAAAAATAACAAACGAAAGTGTTTCTAAATGAATCAAGCTTTTCCAGGTCACATTTTTATGATGTCCATTAAAAAGTTAAAAAGGAGAAGATAAAATGGGGGTTGTTGATTTCACCTATTTTATAAGGGATCATTGAAAAAATATCTTTTAGAAGTGATCCAATTTTAATCATCTCCAGATGATGCCAACTTAGTTGGTGAAACGCGTATCGAGTGCAGTATATAGTGTTTTGGTATTTTGTGGAAAACTATGTTAGCGTTATCTCTACCAAAATTAATTTTTTCATCTTTTTTTTTCCAAATTTGAGAACAAAAATTAAAAACTTTATTTTGGTCTCATATTTGGAGTAGCGAAACTCTTGAACGAAGCGTTTCCGGGCATAGGTACCTTCATAGCAAACTTCTTTCTTACTTTGAATTTCAGAATTCAGATTTTAAGTTTGTCCAATTAATTCATTAGAAAGGACCAACGAATTAAAATATTCAAAAATAAACTAAATAAATATAGTTTAAAAAAACTAAAAAACACGCTTTTAAAGCACATCAAACTAAAAAAGTGAAAAATAATTATTAATATAAACTGAAAACAATAATGAACGAAAAATACTAGTATTATTGTGAAAAAAGCGGGGGTTGCTCGATATACGAAAAATATGGCACAAAGCGCCCCACGCTTTTTTCACAATAATACTAGTATTTTTCGTTCATTATTGTTTTCAGTTTATATTAATAATTATTTTTCACTTTTTAGTTTGATGTGCTTTAAAAGCGTGTTTTTTAGTTTTTTTAAACTATATTTATTTTTCACTTTTTTAGTTTGATGTGCTATGAAAGCGTGTTTTGTAGTTTTTTTTAACTATATTTATATTGCTTATTGATGCTGATATTATAACATATTACGATCCAACAGATATTTCTGAAAAAAAAATATTTTTTTATTTCAGCCATGGGATTTGAACTCACGCCCGAGGAGTCCGTCGTTTCGCGTCGACTAAGACTTGCCCGCTCTGCCAACGACCGAACTGAGAATCACGGAATATACTTACAATATTAAGCCTCTTGCTCTCACGCAGAGGATACGTGAGGAAAGGACTGGCAATCCTGATCAGGATAATGATATAAACTTATCAAATTATTGTATTGTTACCGGTTCTTCGTAAGTGTACAAAGTTTCAATCAAATCTGTCCGTTTAAAGTGGGTCAAAATCTAGTCCAAAGAGTCGGTTACAAACAAACAAATAAACAAACAAACAAACAAACAAACAAACATACAAGTGAAGCTAATAAAAGCGTGTTAAAAAGAATCCAAGTTTGGTGTACTTCTTTGAAACGCGATGCTCGATTATTTTTTTGTTTAGTGCGTTGAGATGAGAAAAAATTTTCGTTCAACTTGATTTTGCCATTTTTCTTTGACAAAAAATAAAAAAAGTTTAGAGGAGAAAAATCTTTCGTGAATGTCCCTGCACCTATACGTAAAGAACTGCATTTTCAAACACAAAAAAATACAGGCAAAAGGCGAATGAAGTTTTATGCATGAGGCCCACATAAAATAAACAGCCGGTATATAAACTATAAATCTTGTAGCACCGGTCCTTTTGGTGCAATCTTTCTGCTCTTCTTAATATTACAGTATTTTTATTTCAATTACCGAGGCGTACACAATAAATCTCAGAATAAACGTCAAGTTTACTACTCAGAATACAATTTAAAATTAAGGAATATTTGCGAAATGTAGAAAATGGAAAGATAAACCTGTTTTCCATTTGTATTGTTCTTTTAGACAATGTACAGTGATCAAAGATGCAGTCTTCTTGCATAAAAAAATTTGCATACTATATTGGTGCTCAGATAGACTATACAGATCGAGCAAAATTCAAGTTTGGAATTTTACATTCAACCCTACAATGCAACATGTTGCATATTTGCTACATAAAAAAATAATTAAAAAGTTATGCTTTAATATAAATGATTGTAATACGCTTAAATGCATGTTGTAGTAAATCGTATACTAAATTTAAATAGTATTTCACTTTGCTGGCCATAGATGGCGAAGTAGGTGTTGAATGTGGAATTATAATGGAAGGTGTTTTTTTTCGTTGCCTCATGTGCGTGTCGGAGACCACTATCAAATCGTTTTTGGGCAGATTAAAGTGATTTTAGTCAGATTTGAAAAAATTGGTGATTTAGGTATGTATCCAAACATTTTATATTATCAGTGTCCAATGATAAGCCGTGAAAACAAATTAGCGAGATTTTAAAAAAATTTAGCAGATACGCATCATTATTAGTTTTTCAAATTATAGCGCAGTGGACAAAAAAAACAATCTTTTCGACAAGCTCTGACACAGGAGCAGTTGGAAAAGTTTGCAGAAAATGTTTATGAAAGCGAGAATGATCTGCAGGATGTGGAAGAGGAAAATTTTAGTGAAAATGTTGATGATTGTATAGAATCGGGTGCTCAAAAATTTCAGGATGTGAAAATTTTTGCCACATTCCAAAGCAGTGTGAAACACGGCAGCGATGTAAATTACCTGGCATAAAAGGATGTTCTTTTATTTCTTTGTTGTTTCAAATTGAACACTCTGTACATTTTTTCTAATTCATATATCTTACTTTTTTCTCTTTTCGAAAATGCAATACGTCATAATTATTTTTGAAAATAGCGGATTTAAAAACCTCCGAATAAGTTACCATATGTCGATGAAAACTTTTGTTTTTATTGTTTAAATAAATTGAGCAAATTGTTGAAACACTGTTACGTTTATACGAGTTTGATGAACTATTTTGCTTTAGCACAAAAAAATACTTCAAATGTTTGCTGAAATTAAACCATGTAAATTCATTCGCAATCAAGTTCTTGTTGATGAAATGTTGGATTAAATTTGACAGTTTTAAAAAGTTTAAATGACAAAATTATGATTCCTTAATATTATTTTGTTATCGTTGTAGTTTTCCACATACTAGGGAATATTCCTTTTTTCTTCAAACGTCACAAAAGGCATCATTTTTAACGGTAAAATCTGACACAAAAATTGATATTTTTGATATTTTTATTACTAATATAATAATGTCAAGACTTTTAATCCTAGGATAAAAAGTATTTTTAATCCTAGTATTAAAAGTATATTTAGGTAAAAATTAAGCATTTTCGTATTAATTCAGTTTATTTAAATTAAAATAAGAAATTCTTACAATCCAAAATTATTAAACAATGAAATGAAATACAAAACATATTGATTAGGCTAGATATATAAATTCATTCAATTATTAGTATTTACTGATAGTAATATTGAAAGTGCAGTTTGAGCAAGTTGAATAAAAATTAAACAAACCAGAAGAATCGACACTGTTAACATTTTTAACGGTGGCGGTAGCAATATCTGAAACTGTTACACTCTTAGTGGTATCGAGGGAACACATTTCTTGATTAATTTTTCCTTGATTTTCTACATTATTGGAAGTAGCTGTATTATCGAGATTGAAGGATTGATACTATTACACGTACTACGCCCATTGGTGCTAGTACTAGGTTCATCGAGTCGAAATATTTTTCTTACTGTACTTTTTTTTTATTTTCTATAGATTCTTCTATATACCCCTCTGCAACAGTGTTCGACCTCCAACCCCCATGTCTTTTAAGACAAGTGACATCACCACCAGAATCTACAAGAAAAGTGGCAGAAGTTCGACGTAAGCAGTGTCCAGTATATTCATTTGCATTTGGCAAATTTAAATATTTTGCCACTTCTTTTGCAACACTACTAATTTTATGAATACCGACTACTGACCGTTGACATCTTCCATTTTGATACTTTATAAAAAAATGACTTTCTTCAAAACCTTTTGGCCGAAGAACAGCGTATTTTCTGTAAATACTCAAATATTTTTCTCCAAGAACCGTAAATGACCGACGCTTATCGGTCTTAGTATGAGGAACTTTTATCAGTAAAGCAGACTTAACATCTTCAATGTCATCAGTTTTTAAATGAATTAGTTCATCACAACGACATGCGCCCGCAATTCCCATTATTAAGGCAACCTATAAATAAAAATTCATAAAATTTGTCTACTTCATTCTTTAATTTTAAACATACCTTCATCATTAAATAATGTATGTTAGGAGCAACATCCAAAAACTGTTCAACTTGGTCCTTCGTTAAAACCCTAGCTTTTTTAGGTGTATAACCATTACTTTGCCTTTTTAAAATGCAATCAACTTGGAAAATTTACTTATATCTACGCCATTCTTGAGAGTCAGTGTCGATTTCACCATTGAATACTGAGACCACAAATTGGAACATTTCATTTTTTGAGGACAGACTGGCAAAATATGCCAATAAAACGCTTTCCGAATACGATTTTATATTCTTTTCAGAGCACCATTGCATAAAACGATTATATGAGCACTCGACACTTCATGCGACTTTGGTGGTAGAAGATTTAAAGTCACTTCATTAGCAATTTCAACCACCTCTCTGGTATACTCGACAAATCTTCACAATCAGATATTCTTTTCTAATAATGGACTATAATAAATCACAATTAATTTGCTTAATTAGAATGTTTGTTTATATTTATTGGCATCCCTAGCAACCACACAATATCCATAGCATTCACATAGTGTTTGTCACAAGCAACACGATGAAACTGTTATAAGTCGTATAATCGAAAAAAATTATGTATGCACTTAAGAGGACTAATCGAACCAGTGTTTGTAAGGTAATTTTTCATAATTTATATCTTTCATACGGTTTGGTCAAATTACACCAAATCTGGAGGATCAGTAGTTGAAAGTGTACTAGAGGGTACATGTATATCTATTTTAATTAATTTTCACTTTATGTAGGGAAAATTTATACTGTAAATATAAGTGAAATTTGAACGTGATTAGCTCCTGAATTATGATATCAATCGGTAAAATTCTAGGTAAAATTCATACATGTCTTCTAGAATGAATCTTCATAATTATGCTCAGCAAGTTTCATACTTTTATTCCGTACTATTTGGTTAAGATGAATTTTCTAAATAAGTATCTATGTCACTACAAATGGAGCAAGGAAGTGTTACCTCTATCGCACCTCAATGAAGTCGGTGAATAAAACGTCCAGTGGAAGTATAGTCAAGAGCAAAATTATTCAGCGGCGCATGTATAAAAACTTTCTAGAGAGTGACACAGCTATCCGAAGTTTTTTCCCGACTAGGCCCCTTAATGTTTAAATATTTCGAATTTTTTTTTGCATTTGAAGATAAAATAACATGTTTCATTCGGATTTAAAGTGTCTTTGTTTGACTCGCAATTTTTGCGTTCGCTTGGCTACGCTGCGCTTCGTAACGAAAATACAAACATAATTGCTCGTCAAACAAAGTGTCACATTTAATCCTAATAAAACAATATACTATTTTCCAGGCTATTATTTATAACATGTAAGAACCGATCACCTATACTCTTGAAATGTTTTCTTAACCGCATCTCAAGTCACCGAAGTAACTCCCAGAAATTTATAGGATTTTGTGTTGAGTAAAGAGAGACGAAGCCCTGTGGAGTTTGAAACACATCTAGGGCATCGACAGTTCCCTCCCATCCTTATCCGAAACAAATTACAAATAAACTTTTTTTGCTACCGGATGGATTCGAACCATCGATATTCGGTACCGAGTAAATAACTATAATCTCTTTACTCACTCGGTTACCATGCCCTCTCAAAGAGTAGTTTTAAAATTTTAGTATTTATCCCATCCACGCTACTTTTTTTGTTAATTAAATTTTTCACTACTGTTTTTAATTCATTAAAATGCAATTTTTAAAACTGTTTAGTCTACAATTAAGTCTATCCATATTATTTTAGCCTACAATTAGGTTTATCCATATTATTTAACATATATTCATAGTTATCCCTTTTATTTATAGTCTAAGTATTATATCTTCAATACTGTGTAAAAAGTAATTATTGAACTTCTCTGTTATTTTCTTATTATTAACATATAATACATTATGAAACATTATTTCGGTTTTTTTTATTATTTACTTTTCCTTTTGCCAATGTTTTTATTGTTTTCCATAGTTAAGTATGGTTATATTTACTTCGTCAATTTTTTTTCACAGTATTCGTGTTTTTGACTCCTTATTAGGTTTGTTACTTCATTTTTTTTATATCTAAAGTCTGTTCAGTCCCTATTCCTGTTATTATTCTTTTTTATACTGTCTATCTCTATCTTACATTTTTTTGTTTTATTTCATTATTAAATCATTTTTTATTTTCATATGAACTGTCAAAATATATTTCTTTTTCAAGAACATGATTGTTTAGGGTCTTAATTACTGTTTGGGTTAATTTAATGGCAATTTTATTTGTGTCTGTACTGTCTTCCTTTCATAGATCTAACTGAAACTAGATCTCTTTCATCCGTTGATAATTTTTTATTCTTTTGATAGATGTATTTGGTTTACTTACATTAGATACATTTATTGTAATAATAGAACTATCTGTGATTTTTGGAGTATTATGTACTTCGAATTCTAAATATTTATTGTGTGTAATAATCAGACCTATTATAAACCTGGTTCACATATAGTTTTCAACCTTAATTTTTATTTAACGTTAGTTCTTAGATAGTCCGATAGAGGGCACTATTTTAATCAATTTTCATTATTAAAATATTTATTCCCTATTAGATTTTAAACTGTTGTGGTGTATGTATGTGGTTAAAAAGAAAAAGCACGTTAATTTTATAATTTTTATTAGAAAGTTAATAAGATACAAAAATTTATATCTTACATTTACTTACCCCCTTTTTGACTATGTTGCAAAACTATTTTAATTTTGACTATCCTGGTTTTTATTTATAAAAATGTAAGTATTATATAAAAATGACCCTCTTTTTTACACAATTCAATTAAGTAAATTTTACATAATTCTATATTATAATTGAAACTAACGTAATCCCTATTATTTTAAATAATTTCAATCTTTCTTGTAAACAAATTTTATCAAACAATTTTTTACCAATAAGTTTTTACAAGTACATAAAAATGGAAATAATTGTCTTCTGTATTCTTGTTTTTAAGTTTTATTAACTTATTAACATTTATATTTATGTATGTAACCACCATACTCATTTTCTTCAATTATTGTAGTCCTGTGTCTGAAGATGTGAAGTAATTTACTTGTTCACGAAACCGGTCACACTAATAAAGGAATTTTATGAGAATTTTTCTGTTTGTCTTACCATCAATAAATAAATGTTATTATTATTATTATTATTATTATAGATATACAACAACTTTCGTATACAGCCTTTTTCTGTATCTAAAAAATGAAGTTTTTATTTGGACTTACATCTTAAGTGGTAAAAATTTGCGAAATAGTTGAAAATCACAAATTAACTACCAAAATACAGGGGACCTAGTGGAACATCCCCATCGTGCCTATGACTTTTAGAGGTAAAGTAAATGTAAAACACAAACCACTGTAAGAATCAGTTTTTAAAAGTTTTAAAAATATATGTACTATAAAATTTTGTTAATAATGAATTAATTTGAGGATAGATGAAACATGAATGTTTCACAGAGGTATGATTTAGCCTAATAGGCTAATGCATGAAAAAAAATCTAAAGCAGAATGTGCCTAAATCATTATAAAGTATATTCACCTGATGATACTAGTAAAAAGGTGTATCCAGTAAATAAAATAAGTTGCTGCATTTAATTTATTGTTACTTTTAATTGTCGCTCTAGAAAACTACTACATGAAATTATCCACTAGCAGTAATTTCCATCGCCCTGTGTAATTATATTAACGTCACTCAAGCTCTGAAAGTAATCTAGTTAGATAAATTTCCTCTCGGAACCGAACAAATTACCAAACTTTCTATATTAAATTTTTTACAAAAGATGAATGTCAGCAAAACCGAAAACGTAAAATACTTTCAACGCACTCATTCATCTCCAGGTCTCCCGTTTTATTTCATAATTCATGCTATAAAATCTAAAATCTTTTAGCGGGATATAAAGGCACTCTTTATAAATTTTCTGCCTATTGATTATATTCGCCTTGATGCTTTTAAAAGTTCAAATATTTTCGGCACTTATAGGGTGGCAAAATTAAAACATCTGTTTCTTCATTAATCCAAGAAATCTCACCGTAATTAAAAGTAATAAATACACAAATAATGAATTCAATATAATACAATGAATTTCTTGTGGAAAGTGTTTGAGTTTTGGCTGGACCCCAATATAACATTGGGTGAATATATACATTGAAATCATAAAAAAAATTTATCGATATTAATAAATATTGATTTTGAAATATTGTTTATGTTACGTTGCTAATATTGTACTTACATATTCCAACCCAGATGCAGACAACATATTGATAAATATCTGTCAACATTAATTGTACAATATTGAAACGATCTGTATTGATCATATATTTGTGATGGATGACCACTATTAAATATATCAAGTTGAAAGCACGAAAACTAGATAAAAAAAAGTGGTGACATAATATGTCAGAATGAATTTAAACAACTAAATAAAGTAGAAACAAATTGGATATAAATGTAGCCTATAAAAATGATGTCAGAGCAGCAGAAAGTAGTATTACAGGCGATCGAAGTTTTGGGAATTCTTAAATAATGGTCAACGAATATTTCAAATGTTATGACATATGACTCCGAAATTAACAAGCTTGATAAAGTTTCTAATGCATTGACCGATTACTTTAGCAAATCATATACACCTTACAATTCGCTTGGAAATGCATTAGATAGCGATTCCAGCTTCAACAATAACTCAGTGAATCAGGTATCGCGTTTCCCGGAAATTGATGTCCTTATGGCCTTAAAGAAAATAAAAAAAGAAAATGACTACTGGCACTGACGGTGTCCCTGCTTTCCTACTAAAAGATTACGCTAGTATTTTTGCGTCGCCCTTACCGATGATTTTTAACTTAATATTAAAGTGGCCTTATTTCGCTGTTTCTATGGAGACGGTCAAAAGTTTGCCCAATTCTTAAATAAGATGACATCTGATATTTTACACTTTCGTGCAATTTCCATAATTTGCAACTTTGCCAAAGTTCTTTTACATGATGCCATGTGCAGTACCATTAGTAAACAAATTTCAATTCACTAACATGGCTTTATGAAGGGTCGTTCCCAACGACACTCTGCGTTACGGAATATTTCTCTGAATCCTTATATGACCAATCTCAAACAGATGTCACTTCCACCGAATTTTCTAATGCATTGGAGAGACTTGACCATGAATTATTGCTTAATAAACTTGTAATATTGGATTTTCTAAAAATTTGATCTCCTTTTCAATCATATCAGTACATTGCTTTTAATGGTGTCACGTCTGTCGAATACATTGATACCTATGGGGTTCCGCAAGGGTCTATCCTTAGTCCGTTATTTTTTTGTTGTATTCGTTATTGATATTGCAAGTGATTTAGAAATCAGATATTTAATGTACACTGATGACTTAAAGCTTTTTCTGCATTATCGATAGTATAAAGGATTGTATCTATTTGTAAGAAAACATACAAAAAATAATTAGTAATTAGTGCACTAAATACAAACATTCATTAAACCCCCAAAAATGCTATGTTATCATCTTCAATATCATACGATTATAGCATTAATAATGATGTGCTATATAGGCCTGATCCACGCCGCGACTTGGGTGTTGTCTTAGACAAATCACTCTCTTAATTTTCGTATTAACATCTTACACCCCATTTAATCGTAAAAGTGAAGATGTCTTACGAAAATCACGAGGAATATTAAATGCTAGAATGCTTTATTCAAAGCAATAACAATTGTGATATTGCATCCGAAATATATTTCAACCGATATCCAGAAAGAAGGCAACCTAATAAAGTTATTTTTAAGAGGTTAAAAGAAAATCTCATTAATTGTGGGTTCTTCAACAAGTCAAGACCAAAAAATCAGATACTTATATCTAATTTTATAATACATTACAATTACAAAATAAAAATTCAAATCAAAGTATATGTTCAAGCTAATGTCCTTTATGTTCTATACATAAATTACACTTCTTCATAACACTCTGAACTGCATTATAAATATGAAGATTTGAAAAGGAATTCACACAGTCTATAAAATTTTGTCTGAGTTCATTTATGTCGGTACTGGTTTTCTTGTATAATTTGTCTTTAATGTAGCTCAAAAGAAAAAATCCAGTGGCGTTAAGTCAGGTGATCGTGGTGGCCACCTCACTGGTCCGTTACTTCCCATCTAGTTATTTCCAAAATTGGTATTTAATAATTCTGAATAGGTCCTGATATTATGAGGTGATGCACCATCTTGTTGGAAGAACTGATTTCTTGCCTCAATTAAAGGTAGATTGTCCATAAATTCCTGAATAATTTTCTGGATTAAGATTTCATAGTATCGTTGGCCATTAAGATTTCCTTGATGTATGTAATATGTTAAAACATGATTGCCACGTAAAGTACGCTAAACACTAAAACCAAAGCGTCCCCAAGATCGCACGTCAACAGTACGGTGAGGGTTTATATTAGACCAATAGTGCTCGTTATGCCTGTTGAAAATTCCTGCACTACTAATGTAGGCTTCAACTGTCTAAACCACATTTCTAGAGAAGAATGGATCTTGTTGACTTTTTGACGATACCATATGCAAAACTCCAATCGTCGCTGCAGATCAGTTGGTTGCAGGTGATGTTGTTTCCTTATTGTATAGGAAATTTGCTCGCCGTCTTGAAATTCCAGAATCAGCTTCAATTTGACAACTTGAAATTGAAGGATTTGCAACCGCCATTCCAATTACAGTTGTAGAAGGTTCTTCATCATCTTCAATGTTGTAATTTTTTGGTCTTGGCATGTTGAAGGACCCACAATCAATGAGGTTTTCTTTTAACCTCTTAAAAATAGCTTTATTAGGTTATCTTCTTTCTGTATAGTGATAGAAATATATTTCGGATGCAATATCACAATTTTTATTACTTTGAAAAAAGCATTTTAGCATATCATATTTCTCGTAATTTTCGTAAGACATCTTCACTTTCACGATTAAATGGGGTGTAATTATGACAGAAACAAAATTATTAATATGCAATTTACTGATAAACGGATAAACACTGTCATAGATGACACACGCCTACTTGGAATAAATATAAAAAAGAGCGCAAAAAGTAATCTACTAAAAGATTATTTTCGCTATTAAATACTCAAACACATCAAAAGCGACCCCACATGATATATAGTTTGAAAGAGAAAAAATTTCCTTTTTAACTAATCCATACCCAACTATGATTCCCATTTAAAAAAATACAATTTTATGTCATAACTCGAAATAGCACCTTTTTTTAAATTTTCTCGACTTCACTGTATTATACAGAAAAAAGTGCCTGAAGAATGCAAAAGTTGTTTTTTCATAACATTACAAACAACCAAGATATTGACATGTGTCTAAATGTTGAAAAATCGAACTTTTGTTTATAACTAGAAAACAAAAGACGGTAGCAAATTTTTGTTTTCGCCAGTGAATTTGTCCCAAAAAAGAGATCGAGAATGTGTCTTCCATTTTTTTGTATCTCTTACAGTTACTGAGTTATTCTATACAAACATCGATATTTGCCCACCCTGTACGTATCAATAATTTAGAACAAGTTTAACGCAAATTCACGAAATTTCTATATTTCAGAACCGAGAATAACTGTCCAAAGGTCGGCTTTCCACAGCAAGACTTGTTTGAAAAGTGCTCTTTCAATAGTTTAAGTCGTAGATGTGAGTGTACATCTCAACTTTTTTTGTATAAGGTCATTAACAACAATATCATGTAGAAGAATTAGTGTCTAAATTATATTTTTACAATCCCAGAACAACTTCGCGTCACAGTAATAATTTTACCTAGCTGCACCTCGCACTAATGCACTAAAATTCTCTCAAATTCATATAATTTGCGCAAATCATAATTCCATCTGCACTGATATTGAAGTTTTAATTGCAGTCTTGGTGATTTGAAAACCTATTATGGAAGAAGTTTATCCTCCATCTTTGTTTTCTTCGTTCTGTTAGTTATCTATTAAATATGTGCTTTGTTTTTATTGTTTATGAGTTTATTTTAAATTTACTTTTATGTAGTGTGAATATTATTTATATACATCTAAGTATAGTTACTTTATACTTTTTATTTAATTTTTTCTGTATTTAATATACTTCTTTGTATATATCAACTATATCAGAATCCCCCTGCCCTGTAGTTGGGTCTACTACATGTTGGGTAGTGTCAGCAATGACTAAATAAATAAATAAAATAAATAAATAAATATTGTTCTTTATTCATTCACATAATATTGTTATTGCAACATTGAAAACTCTATATTTACGTAATGTTATTATAACATTAGTTGGCAATATTGTAGAATAAATAATATCGATTCATAATAACGAATACGGGTTTTAAAATATTAAAGGACTCATATTTACCCCATATTAGCCAACTCTCTGTAACATCATATTGTTTAGTAAATATTTTCTAATGCAAATAAACATTGATTTTACAATACTGAAAATTCTATATTTGTAATGTTTTTTATTATTTCCTTAGCAATATTTTACAACAAATTGCGATTCATAAAACAATATTCATCACATCATAAAAACATATTCTATAATAATAGAGCGCACCAGTAAGATTATTGTGATTTCTGTGGGAGTTTCGTTGTTACAAGCTGAATTTTATATAAAATCAATGTTTATATACTGACATAGTGAGTGATTAGTGTATCCCTCTGGTGCTCAGTGCTGACTAATAGCTCTTGGTACCTGCTTTGCAGATCGCTATCAGTCACTAAGATATCAGTGATGTCTGACGGGTAGTAGCATTGACCACCAGAGGGATACACTTATCACTCACTATGTCTGTCTTGTTCAGTCTGCTTTGGGCTAGCCTGGTTTGCTTTTATTATTTGTCTTTTCTATACTGACGAGAACATAACAAGTTCGAAACCGGTCTATGTCTAATGAGGAATTGACAAATGATCTTAACTACCAAACAAGACTTGCAGGTTTAATTCAACGCAGGTCGGGGCTTCTGTCCGCTGAGTAGTTGTTTCCTGTAAGTCTTATTCAGCTTATATACTATATATGTTTCAAAATCCCGAAGCCGTCAAAAATCGTCATGTGCAAAAAGTAAACTAAAATTTAAAAAAAATTGTTAAGCATATAGTGGCAAAGAATAAACAAATTGCGATTTTTAGATATATTTTTCGGAAAAGATTTTGTGGAGCAAATATCTTTTCATAATTTCCACTATATATATATATATATATATATATATATATATATATATATATATATATATATATATATATATATATATATATATATATATATATATATATATATATATATATATATATATATATATATATATATATATATATATATATATATATATATATATATATATATATATATATATATATATATATATATATATATATATATATATATATATATATATTGTTTTTCAGGTTTTCGCGGGTGGTGAATGTTAAATTCGTTTTCCGGGTATACTCCCGCGTAGGTGATAGGCCCCGAGAGGGACCGTGGTTGTCTGAACGACGTTTCGGCAGGATCTCATCTGCCATCTTCAGGTTCTAACCGATAACTGCTTACTGCGGCTTCTGGTTACTCGAACTGAAAATTTTTCAGTTCGAGTAACCAGAAGCCGCAGTAAGCGGTTATCGGTTAGAACCTGAAGATGGCAGATGAGATGTCGCCGAAACGTCGTTCCGCCAACCACGGTCCCTCTCGGGGCCTATCACCTACGCGGGAGTATACCCGGAAAACGGATTTAACATATACATAATATGATATATATATATATATATATATATATATATATATATATATATATATATATATATATATATATATATATATATATATATATATATATATATATATATATACACATTGGAGCTTACGAGCGAGAATGAAACTTAAAATGACAATATCTCTATTTGAAATGCTCAAAATTTAATTCAGTTTTAGTTTCACATCAAAGGTTTCAACCCACTTCAGGATTAATTCAATTTAGACAGTTTTTGCGTTCTCCTCGTATTATCTCCAAAACGAAAGCCCAATTCAAAATTGTGTGCTCTTAAGAAAAATTTTTTATCCTTTCTGAACATACTGGCGTATTTACAATTTTATGACTAATAACAAATAATTTATACAACTAAATGTAAAGCAATGCAATATTATTATTATTATAATAAAAACACTTTTATTAATATTGTTCTCCTCCTCTCTATACACTGTTGAAAAGTTCTTATAAATGTCTGTTTATTTCCTCTTTTGAGATTGAAACCTCTTATAATATAAAAGACAATGCATCCGTTCATTTCTAGTTAGGGCAAAATTACCGTGAAATATGTACATTTATAAATATTATTTGAAGTGGCACTTATTCGGCAATTATACTGAGGATGCCGCAGTTGTCGGTAAATAATGGATATCGGTAGATTGCGGAAATCTCTCAGTGTACCGGAAGTGGGGCCGTCACAACCACTCCAGTGCCAGGAATCCCTTCCGCTTCTTTACCATTGCAGGATAGAAGACCCGGCTAATTTCGAACAACTCAAAAGGAGAGATATCTCTTATACTGTGAATTGTACAGGGTTGCTCATTATAAATTACCCACCCCTTATCATCGTTATTATTGCCTATAGAAAAAAGTTTTAAATAAAAGTTATGTCGTTATGACTGAATTTTGTTAAAATTCTATCAAAAGGCTGTACTTTTGCGTGCAGATTTCAAGGATACACAAAAATAATAAATTTTTTAATCGGGATACCCTGTATATTATTAAATCTTTGGAATGATCCTTTGTTCCTGATTTCAAAAATATACCATGTGTTACCCCTAGCATATACCGTATATTATTAAATCTTTGGAATGATTCTTTGTTCCTGATTTCAAAAACATATCATATGTTACCCCTACCATATACCGGTTTTGAGTTATTAAACGTCGAATATCTTAGTTAAACTAGTTACTGTAAATATAGAAAAGTTAACATTATTAAAGTGAGCTATGAAAATGACAACTATTATGTTTGATAAGTGACATTTCTTTAATGAAACAATCAAAATGATTTACAGCGAGGAAGAAAAAACCAAAAATGTGTACAACAACATGTTTTTGCCTATCCAAAAAATGTCTCACACCTAAAAAATTTTAACTTGAAAATGTAACTTAACTGTCGAATATTTTAGATTATGTTTGACATTAATACAAAAGTGAATCTATTATCAAAGAAATTATCCTCTATTTTTGAGAATGGAATTACAGAGTATTCCGACATTTAAGTTTCACTTTCAGGTTGATATTTTTAGACGTAAGAAATTTTTTAAATATGTAAAAACATTTCTTCTTGTTACAAACCCAGAAGGGCCTGAAGGTAATGTGAACCGAAACACAAGGTCCTCGAGGACATTACAACCACAAAATTTTAATGAATTACTTCCTTTATACGGACAAAGGACAAAAACTAGAGCGAAGAAGTACGAGCATCTTCAGACTTTGAAACGAAGTCTTTGGGATAATTACCATATATTTTATGATATCTCTCATTACTAAATTTTATTTAATATGATTTTTCGTTCATTTCGTTTCATTAATAATTAATAAACGTTTTATTTATTACTTATGCAAGTATGTTTTTAATTTTGCAATTTTACAATTAATCATATGATAAACTAATATTTATTAAATTTTTTGTGTTTTCAGTAAATAATTTGGGCATACGTGGATTGCTTGTGAAGCTGATAATATGTATATAGATAACGCATGATATATTGTATTAATACAATTCAGGTTTACTCAGTTTACTTGTAGGGCTTCTATTACCACTCAAAACTAAGTAAAATTAGCAAATTCTATCAGATTTTGATTCAATTTCAACACAAAACAATATTTAAAAGTGTACATGAATAATGTACAGGTTATGTCTTTATGTCAAATACTGGTAGTTTGGCAAAAAATAATTTTTGCCCGGCTAAATTTATTTTTTTCTTTGATATATTTTTAGCATAAGATAGATTTTTTGTATTGGAAAATCACATCACCAAAAAAAAAACGCTTTTAAATTTGTGTTACGTTTATTTAAACTACGGTTTTTTAATTAAAAATAAAAAAAATGCAATTAAATTAAAATTAAAATAACAGCAAACAAAACCTATTTAACTTGGACAGGAGAATCTGTATTAAAAAAAGTAGTTGTCTTAAAAAGATGCCCAAATAATCCAGTTACTTAAGCCAAAAAAAAGGTCAACCTGGGAATGAGAGATAATAAGCTGTAAACTTCTGTAAAACTTTATTTTGGCGTTCTAAAAGTTGTCTCAAAAAGTCTCATAAAATCTCGTGTCCACGTCTATTTAAGGTCAAAGGTCACAAAAATCGGTTTTTTGCAAATATCTGGCTTCCTGTGGTTTTAATGCCATTTGCATTTATCATAAAAATTGTAGAGAATAAAATTCTCTACAACTTTTGTTTCAAACATTTTTTTTATATACTCAACCGTTTTTGAGATAAAGGGCGGAGAGCGCGCCGCGCTTACCTATTCACAGCATAATGCAAGGTCAACCGTAAGTCCCGGTAAATAATACGCCGTATAAAGTCCATAAATCATTAAAAAATATGTAATTATGAATAATTTGCATTGTTCATTAATTAATACATTATATTTAATAATATTTTTCATTTATCGAATATATATTTGTTTAATATTACTTACCTTTCCGAGTATATGAAGAAAACATTTGGAACAAAAGTTGTAGATAATTTTATTCTCTACAATTTTTATAATAAATGCAAATGGCATTAAAACCATAGGAAGCGAGATAATTGCAAAAAACCGATTTTTGTGACCTTTGACCTTGAATATCTTAAGACGCGGACACGAGATTTTATGAGACTTTTGAGACAACTTTTAGAACGCTAAAATAAAGGTTTATACAAGTTTACAGCTTATTATCTATCATTCCGAGGTGAAACCTCTAATGTGACTGGACTAAAAATTTGACTATTACGGTCAAACGGAAAACAAAAACAAATTAAATTACAAAAAAAACTTAAAGGTATACTTATCGACAAACTTCCTGGTGTCCTCGAATCTCGTAGTCACTGGACCATAACCAAATGTATTTTTCACCCAATTATGTTTTAAAATTTATTAGTTTATTTAAGCTTTATCTGTATAATTTCCCGGCGTTTTCGCACGGAGATGAAACCGTTAGTTAATTTTAGTTATTATTTTTAAAAATTTGGAAATTATGATTCTTTTATTAACAAAACAATTTACTCTGATTTTACTATTGCAGTAAATCAATGTTTTTCAGAAACGACAAAATAAACATTTTGTCGTTTCTGACATAACATAAATATTTATTTGAGCTTTTGTTTAGGTGATAATACGAGAGAAATGCAAAAATGGTCTAAATTAAATTAGATTTTGAATCATTTCAAACCGAGATATTGCCGTTTCAAGTTTCGTTCTCTTGTAAGCTCCAATCTAATATTTGCAAATTATAAAAAAAAAGTTTATTCTACTAAACCTCTTTTGAAAAATATATGAAAAAATCGCAATTTGTCTTTTCTTTGCCACTATATGCTTAACTTGTTTTTTAACTTCAGTGTCCTTTTGCACACAATGATTTTTCACTGCCTTGGAATTTTGAAACAGCAGTACATAAGCTTTCGTTTTATATAAAATTCAGCTTGTAACAACGAAACTCACACAGAAGTCGCAAAAAGTATATCGATGCATTCTAGCTACTATCATGAAAAAGTAATAAGCAAAAAATCGTAATCCTCGAATAATTCCAAGAGATTTTGATATTTGATCTCTAATATTTCGCTCAGAAAATTCGCCGAAAATACCCACTTTTCAAGTCTGTGATATGGGCCCTCAAATACGTTAGATTTACAACATAAAATCCTTTTGAGTATATTGGCATTTTTTTACCTAACAGAATTCACTTATTTTTTGTTTTAATGAATAATTATAGTCCATGTTTCGTTCATGAGCGCTATGATTAAGTTTTTTGTTATGGCTCCCTATAAGAATCTTTCTTAAACACTTTCTTAAGCGAATAAGAATGTAACTTAATTTTAATTAAAGCAGCGCACAGTCTTATGGAAAATGGCCTTCTGGGGAGTTATTCTGGTAATTTCATCTCATCAATTTTATCTAGAAAAATTAAAACACCCATTGCCAGGGTTTTTTTATTAAACATTTAATATTTTGCTACCGGATTGTGCAGCACGGATATTGAATTTTAATATTAGCCTGTATTTGAAGTTGTATTTAATTTGCCTCGCTTTTAATCTGTTTGCAAAATATGAGAGGTCCATTTAGGAGGTAAATTTAACTAATTTAAAAGCTTTTAAAAAGCTGTGTAGGAAGCATGGTTGTATTTATACTATTTTGTGTATGTAGACCGTTCGAAGAGGAAAACATATTCGAAGTAATAAAAAGTTTCTGTGGGTATAGATATTCCCCCAAAGAGAATAAGCCTATGATTTAATAAAAAATAAATAAATACGTATACTTCCAATTCTTTGAAATACTGTATTATCTTCTAATTATTTTACATTTTTTAAAAATTCTATTTAATAGAATGTAAAACGCATTTTAAAAGCCTTAAAAAAATTCGTGAACACTTCATATATAAAATGTTTTGACTATTGGAAATCATTAAATGACATCAAATTTGATAAATTGTTTGGTGCCGGGAAGAGGTAGAGGTGAAAATATATAAAAAATGCATAAAAAAACGTTTTTACGTATTTATAATCTGTAGAAAATCCTACGTTAGATCCCTCAATTTTATATCATGATCATTATTATAAATGTATTTAAAAACTGATCAAACAAAATGCAAGGATTTATATGGGCTTACTGACAGTTTGACGAAGTTTTTTCCAAAACGTCTGTTATGTTAAATATATTTTGTATTTAACACGTGACATCTCACAAACTTTCAAGTTAATCACAAAAATACTTAAAACAAAATTATTTGCAATACTACTGGCTTTCCAACAGTACCTTGTTTTTTTTTTCGATTCAATTAGCGGTAGAATTCACACCTCACTGTTTTTGATGCATTAAACACCTTGCATATTTGAAAAAGTATTAAGATTCTCATTCCCTTTTCTTCTTCGGGTTATATTACAATTAATAACAATTAAATCAAAATTGGAGTACTTTGTGTATGTAGTATTTTTGGTATATTATGTTGGTCTGTTCTCTCCTCTTTCTTTACCCATAAAGCATAATATTAGTCAACTATGTAGATATTATCAGGTGTTATACTAACTGAGTGTAGTACATCAACTAATTTTCATTCTAATATTTAATAGTTAAGAATGATTGTGATAGGAAATGTCCACTGCGGCATACAATCGATATTTACCGTAAAGCAAACTGGAGTTTGCAGAATTGTAGATGTAACTTGGTTCTATCCCGAGGGAAGATACACAACTTGGAAAACAGCTGTGTTCATTTTACAAACGGGGATAATATTAACGAAGTGAAATCTGCAAGCAGTAACATCCAACTATTCGTTTTTTAGTTTTAGTCCAGAGTATAATGAATTTTAAACAATAGAAATAATAACAGAAGTTAATATATCTTCTAACGAAAAATATTTAATATATTTAAGGTACCCAATACAGGGCGAGTTTTAAATGCGTAGTTATATTTTAACCCTCTATATATTTCGTCGTGTACAATTGATTGGCACTGTCAAAAAAATTTTTTGGCCAAAAAAAAATTTTTATTTCTGATAATTTTTTCGTCCTCCAGCAACTGCCCTTTTGATAGTCACTGAATAACTTTGTAAAAGCCGTTCACAGAAATGACGTAACTGAAGGCAGTGTTGCCACTGCCAGAGTTCGTCATCACAATTATCCTAAATCATGAATTACAAATTTTGATTTTTTTAAAAAATCATTACCGTTTTGTCACGGACATTTTGTGAGACGATATTAAACTTATTTAATATCAGTGTAGACGCCACAACAAAACAAATGTAATAGTTTATAAAACATTGAGATCTTTTTAAGAAAGCATGATATCTATACGCACTGACCGAAAATAAGAAATAAACCTCAAGGCGGTGCGATTGATAAATCCTTTGTGGAAAGCGACACTTGTCACTTGTAGCTTGCTCTTAAAATAAAAGGTGTTCAAAGTTTCTGTTTATCTATCTTTCCTTGTAAAATTAGGAAATCCTGACACTTTTTTTATATGTAAAGAGAACTCGTCACATAAGCACCAAATTATAAAAATATGCAATACTTTTGCTGTGTATTTTAAATTATTATTATTGTCTCTAATTTATGCTTTAAGTTTAATATGGTTCATTTCTAAAAATGAGTCAAAGTTGAAAATAATCATTTTAAAAAGACGCATTTACTTGAAAGAACGGAAAAGCAGATTTGTTTACTTACCTAATACAACAGTTACTACATGAACATATCATATGGACTTGACGTTTGGATAGCATTCCATAGCCGTTTTGCTTGTCTAGCATTTTCATCTACTTGAAAATGTGCCTTTAATATATCCAGCATTAGAATAATAAAATTATTCGCTATGGTTAATCACTACATTTCACAAAATAAACCACCAAAGGAACGAATTATAAATAATAAATTTCGATAACATAGTAACTCAAAACTTCAAATCACAAATTTAATCACAAAAAACTATAAATAACGGTATTAAACACATTTTTGTAAATGCTAATGCAGCATGTACGCGAACACTCGCGAACTATCAATAACACTGATTTTTACATGGGGTGTAGTGTTGCCAGATGTGTGAGATTTTCACATAGGTTATAAATTTCATTACAAATAAATCATAATGTTTTTCAAAAAATATCTATTGGCCTAACTGACGGTTAATTTAACTAACTGAGCATTGAAAGAACGGGTCTTACCATCGCAACAGAAACAGCGCAAAACAGCAAAAGACTATTATTTATTTGGGCTTGCACAACTAGCGCTGTTTAAGCGAGGTTCCGATTTATAAAGATCTACGTACACGATAAAAATTTTAATTTAGTTTACTGGAAGAACTCACCGAGGTCGCGGCTATCGACCTAAATTTGACTTTGTTATTAACTTTTGCTAATATTGGTGTAAAATGGTAGAAATTTTTAAATAATATTACTTAAAAAAAGTGCAGGTCCACAAGGGAAAATAATGGTATAAATACCATGAAAATGGTATGTCTGGCAACACTGATTAGGTGCGTGGTTAGATGTGTGAAGATCATAGGTTACATCTCCCCGTTAAAGTATGGAATTATCGTACATTTTGCGCTTATGCCATTATTATTGCATTTAAATGCTGCTATTTAGAATTGTTTTAGTAAAGGTGATATTAACCCAGAAATATTCTAATGCAAATAAATAGCTGCTATTTTTTTGCACTGTTTTCAAATAAAATTAAAATAATTTTATTAGTACTATAACTTTTGTTTTGCAAAAAATTTTAATTTCAACTAAAAATAATAAATTTGTCGGTATTAAAATAACCTAATATAACAAAACAAAAAAAATTCTATTCTTAGTAATAGAAATCGTCCAAGCCATTGAGCATGTGACGTCAAACCCTTTGCAAGCATGAGAGAAACGATTTCTGCGAGAGTTGTTATGATTCTTTTTCCAAATAAATTTCAACTATTGTTAATAAGACCTCTAATCTATGATTGTAACTAAATTAATCTTTTCCTTCCAATAGAAATAGCGCAGTGCACTATGTGACGTCAACCAAATTAACAGTCACGGGACAGTCGCTATGATTCTTTTCAAAAAAATTTCAAATATTGGTAATAGCTCAAATTTATGATTTTAACTATTATTAATTTTTTGGGGACACACCTATTAGCAGGTAGAATAGGTATTGAATTCGATTTCAGTCCCAAGATCGATTCGACTTTATCATATCGAGATCCAACTCAATCCAACTACATGAGAATGGCTATTGTATTGAATCTAAACATGCGCACTTTTTGACACGCCGCGCCGTCTAAAACTAATTCATTTTTGGATATAACAGGTAGCTATTTTATTTTCAAGATAATAATTTACTATGTCTGGTAACTTTTCATTTATATAAGTGTTTCAAAATTTCCTCAGGAATTTCACATTCATAGTTGTTTTCTTCTTCATTACTTGAGAGAACATATTCACTACTATAGGACACAATTTTGTTACTAGATATATTTTGTGTTATTTGAGTTTAGCCAGTACCCATATTCATACAAGGTGGCCGAGAAAGTGGTAATTTCAAATTTGAATTTGATTTTGAAGGCTCTTTTTGAAACAATTTGGATCTAGTTTTGTTTATAATTAGACTGGTTTTATTTTGTTGTTTTATTTTTAGAATCTGTTTTTTGAGTTTGCTATAATAGCTATTTAGCTATTTATGTAACAAGTCCATAATGTAAAGCTGTATTGAACGAGTCCAGTTTGTGGCCGAGGACAGCCATACAGAGGACAAGTTCATCTTTAAAAAAAAAAATGATCCAATCAATATCGAAAATTACAGACAAATCTCACTGTTGAGTGTCTTATCGAAGTTTATAGAAAAATAGTTTATAGTATAATAGTAAATTACCTAATAAGATACGTATAATAATAACTTCAAAACAAGATGGCTTGGGGGAAATATGTCTATAGAAACTGCTTATCAATTAGTGAATTACATATACAAAGAATTGGATGACGGTGAATATGTATTATCACTAATGGAAATGTACTCTGTATATTTTTAAACAAAAATCATACATTAACTGTGTGAGGTGAATATCATACCTATAGCACCAGGCATGGAAACAATTTGAATATTGCATCACATAAAACTTCTTCCTTTAAGAAATCACCTGTATATAATTTTACCGTAATTTTTAATAAACTTCCATTGCAGTTAAAAGAAAAAAATGGTTGTCAAATTTAAAAACAAACAGAACTTTTTTATTGAAAAAGCTTTTTATTCAACTCAAGAATATTTAGCTGCCAAATTATAACTTATTTTGAAAGCAGTGTTCATCTTTTTGTATCATGTGACAATTACTTAGTGATGTATGTAAAAATATATATACCTATTTATATGAATGCAAATATTTAGGTATTTATTTGTATGTAGGCATATGTGCCGTATATTAATCATTTTTTGTTTATTTTGATTAATCTGCATGCAGAAATTTTTAAGATAATGACTACGAATATTTTACATGCTTGTTATGTATATTAATATTATTTTAATATTTTTTATTTATTTATAAACATTTTCTGAAGTACCATATATATTTAATTATATCTTAAATGGTAAATAAAGATTACACACTTAATTTTAGAGATAAAAATACTATTGCACATGGCGCGGCAATAATGGTAATTTTTAAGGTAAATTCAGATATGCGACAAAACGGTAGACCAGCGTGTGAAAATCTATCTTATCTCGTCTAGCGGCGTTACTTCTTGGTACACATCGCTGTTTCTCGTGACCCGAAGTAAGGTTTTTTGTGATACTAAGTATGTACGTTAGGGTGGAACTTAAACTGGCGAAAATTTTTTTTTTCTAATTCTTTATTCTAATAGCGGGTAAAAATTGCCTTTGATTCTCTTGAATACACGCACAAAATCTCGAATTAAAAAAAAATATCTTCAGCTGCCCCAAACTGTTTGAAATTAAAAAAAAAATGGAAATTTTTTAAAATTAAATTCGATATTATATTGTAGTACTTTTGCTTATTTTATATAAAAAAAACACAAAACTCACCACGTGAAGATAACTGGTACTTGATCTCCACCCCTACCCTTCCCAGCCACCCTACCAATCCTTAATAATTATTGTTCTTAATTTTCTTTGGACGTTCCTGCTTTATATTCGGCCTTTGTATGAAAGCTAGGCATTAAATTGCGGGATTTCAATCTTACACTTATAAATCCGTCTCTAGCTGTAGCACCACATACAGAAGTCGATGCTTCTGTTACCACTTTCACGCACCTTTCCACGGCTTGAGTGTGGCATGGAAAGCGAGGAAATTCTAACTTGGGAGTTGTTATATCACTCAATAATATTTCCAAGTCTTGGTCACTTATGCCTCGTGTTACTGGTGGTTCGGTTACTTCACAATCAGTCCAATTTATCATATCAATGTAGTCTAAAGCACTAAAATTTAGGGGTGGCACAGCAAAAACGCGAATTCCTTTTTAAACTTTTCTTGCCTTAATAATTCTCCTTATACCGAGTTCTCTTATTTCTCTTCTTTCATCCGTTATCATACTCAGAAGAATATTCTCAGGATGACCAAAATAACCATTCCTCTGAATAACAGGGTCAATGATTGCCTTTAGTTCATCTGTTAAATACCGGGAAAGCTTAATTATGGAAAATAAGTGTTTAGCGCCGTCTTTGCACGAGTGTTTTAATTTAACTTTAAACCATACTGGACCATATACTCTAATAATATATTCTGTCAATACTCGAAGATTGGTTGATGGGCTTCTAGTGCTAACATATAATCGTAAGATACGCTTGGCAGTTGTAAGCCATCGTGCATGTGATAACTTTCCAGGATTGTTCCTCGACAAATCTAACGAACAATTTCCATTAGATATAGCTTGACACATACTCAATAAATACCTTTGATCAGTGCTTAAATCTTTTTTATCAATATTTGTCAATTCGGAGTCAATTATCTTAAATTTAACTACCGGAAGATTGTCACAATTTTGCAGTTGTTTACCAATTGGTCCCGACAATCCTACAGGTCCAGTTGTTTGGCCGTCTAAATGATGTAACAAATGCCGTAATGGAAGTTCATTCAAATGTAAGAGGCACACTAACCACTGCAAGGGTTTTCCAAAATGTTGTTCTAGACGTCTAATAACACCTCCTTTCGTTCCTGTATTGACAACAGTACCATCACATCCGACAGCTACGAGATGTGAACCATCTACGAAGTTTCCTTGAAAAAATTTTAATATGCTGTCTTTAACAACAATGGCAGTACCTGAAGCAGGTGTAATATGACCGATATAATTGGATCCAGGCTCCTGAACTAAAGATATGTGTTCCTCAGTAATAGTTTTTCGGTAACGTTTTTCTCCTTTAATTTCTTGCACGACCATCTTGTCTTTGCGACCATCAAAATAAAGTCCGCGTATAGGTACACCCTCCTGCAACAAATTAACTTGTGAGGTCTTGCGTTGCTTTTCCCTTTGACGCCTTATTTTCATTCTATCGATAACTTGAGCAGCATTTTGCTTTGAAATTATTCCGAAATCCTCTAAAGCAGCACTTACAATTAATGCCGCAGACCTATCAGAAACGCCTGTTCTATCACAAGCCATCGTCAAGCACGGAAGTTTTTGTCTTATTCGTAGATTGAAGTAGATGGCATATCTATTAAAATATTTTCCTCCATAACGTCTGAATCAGAGACATCCTTATCAGATTCCTATTTTGGTGTGGATAATATTTCAGGCTGAAGTTTCCTCTGTTTTGCAATTCGCGAAGCTTCTTTTTCTTGTCTCTCGAATTTTTGTTTAAGTTTTAGAGAGGTACAAACGTCAATTCCTCCAATGATCATTTTTCTTTCGGTTATTTGATATAATAGAAACACTCTCTCCCTTTCTGGTATTTTACGATCTTTTGGACAACTACATAACGAATGTTCTGGACATTTACATGATGAGATATCAAACATTTTTTTTGCTGGCTTCTTCACGAAATTTTTTAAGTTTTATTTGATAATTGTTTGAGGCTTTCCTACCTTTAAATGGTTTTAACATATTTCTATATTTGTTGTGATATGTGTGGATCATTTGCAACACCCGCGTTCTCGACACTACTGGAATAGTAAGCTTTTAACCACAAGCTTTCAAGTTTATCCGCGACAATTTCCGACACTTCATTAACAGAAGGCTCTTTATTATTGTTTTGAGTTTTTATGTCATTTTTTTGTATATAAATAACATTTCATAACCTCTTCATAAGTAGGTAAAACTAACTCACTTAAATCTTTGGGAGCACCAAACACAACACAATGTATTTTACTTCTTGTTTTTGCTGAAGCAGATTTTTGAGCTTCCATGTTTCTTACAACACTAAGAGTACCTAATTTTAATGAAAAATTTAAAACACAATAAAACAAAACAACACAAATATATTTTTAACACAGTACAAGGATTAGTAAATCTCGCGATTCAGCACGTACGCGGATACTGTTTAAGTGCCACTTCTAGACTTGTTACAACCTGACAAGATCTAATAAAACACAAATACAGTCAAACTCATCACTTTTTAATCAATCTATATCAACAAGACGTTATAAATATGTCAAATTGCTATATGAAAGCGAATTATAAACAGATGATATTCGCATAGTAAAAATAACATAAAATGAAAACTTTGAGGCCATTGGGGCAGCTGAAGATAATATTTTGCGTTAAAATGATATTAATGTTTTTTAATAAGGACATTATAAGGCAGCTTTTCCGAGCTATTAGGATTAAAAAAATAAATTTCAATTTTTAAGTTCCACCCTGTTAAGCATTTAAATTTAATAGTATGACATATATTGGCAATAAAAATATGGAAACAGAGATGAACGCTAAACAACTAATTACAAAAATTAATGATATAAAATAAAAACATAAAACTAAAATATTATTATACTAAATAGATCGGTGAATTCTGAACACCATAATGTGTTTAATAGTAAAGTGTGTGGTTTTATTTCAAAGTTATTTGCAACATAAAAACCATCGACACCTTTGATGGCGGTAAATGGATTAAAGTCTCCGACGTTTTCTATGATGCAAATAAGTTTGAATTGAACATGCAAAATTATCTATAATGTGTTAGTAAATAGACTTGGGGAATTTTGATATCATGACGTAAATAACAGAAGCAGACTTCAAAACAGGAGCAAACAGCACAGTAAACAGTATTTACCTTGTAAAATGCTTTACATAACAGCTCCTCCCCGTTTCACCGCCTTTGTTTGTCTCAGCCAATCAACATTTGGTGTTTTATCGACAACACATGTTATGTCATAGAAAATTTACCAGCGCTTGGACTGTATTTATGTACGATAGTCTAACGTCTCACACTATACATAACAACACACAAAACATCACTCTTTCTGAAGACGACAACTTCCTCGCCATTTTTTACGTCCGTTAACGCACTAAAACAAAAATTATCGAATAAATAAAAAATATCTTTATACTCGCCGTAACCACAATAGACCAATAGGTAGAGTGTTTTCGAAATAAACTAATTGCAAAGTGTATAGGGCAACGATATAAACTAAACAAAAGGTCAAGCAAATAGGTAGTCGCCTAAGGACGCAAGCGATATTCGCTCTTTGACACTACATACATACATAATATAATTCTCTGCCACTCATCAGTGCCAATATAATTCTTGGGGTGGTGGTTGACGATCGCTCATTGGCACCGATTTTACATGCAAAAGCTCATTAGTTAATTTAATTAATGTGTAAGTACACTGTCAAAAATTACGATTTAATTTATTACTATTATATCACACATTTTTCGGTATGTAGTATTAGATTTAAAAATCCGTCCTTGGAATGACATCCAAACTACCTAATTATTAGGGTGACCCTTATTTTTCAACATTCAAATTTTAAATGGGCCATCGTGCATAAACGTTAAAAGTGACAAAATATGAAATCTTGCGAAATTCTAAAAATCCTAACAAGATACTTCAATATTTAGAGGTTGCTACCATCGATGCAAATTTGATATATTTTTCCTTTATTCCAAGTGACTCAGTACATTAATCGTCAGCAGCCACATTAGATCGCACCAAAATTAATGACCGAAATGCAACTCTTCTTTTGAGTTCAATTATTCTAGGTCATAACATTTCGGATTTAAATTTAAACCATTCAAAGACAAAGAGCATGGTTTCGGAAACAACGTGCAGAAAAATTTAAAAAGTCGTTTAATCCCGAATATTGTCATACTGTGCATTGAGATGGGAAACTCCTTCCAGCTTTAACTAGGAAAGAGACAGTCGATCGACTGCCGCCCATTCTTGTATCTTGTGGAGGAAATGAACAACTGTTAGAAGCTCTAATCAATGGCACTGGTGAAGTTATGGCTAGTGCTGTGGAAAAGGCAATAAAATCATGGAATTTTGAAGATGAAGTCTGTGCTATGCGCTTCGACACTACGTCGTCAAAACCGGCATAAATAAAGGAGCCAGTGTCCTTCTGGAGACAAAATTGAATAAAAAGTTGTTATATCTTGCATTCAGGCACCATGTTTTTGAGCTGGTGCTAGAAGCAGCTTTCTCAGTCAGTTTTAGAAATTTCGTTGTTTCATCTGGACCAGATATACAAATTTTTAAGAAATTCCAAAAAGTGTGGGAAACAATTGATCAACAACAATACCTGACCATCAGGAATAAAGTGATTTCAAGCATTTCTCCTGAAGTTTGAGGGGAAATACTCAAATTTGCGTGCGGATACTCTTTCAATGAGGAAACAACCGAGAGATGACTGCAGGGATTATTTGGAGTTGGTGATAATCTTTCCTGGAGGCACACCACATCGAGGCATACGATTTCTGGCTCCAGGCGCAATGCATCGAGCTAGATGGATGGCAAGCGCCATATATTCATTGAAAATATACATGTTTCGCGATCAGCTGAAACTCAAATCGAAAGAAAAATTCGCCCTACGTAGGGTTTATATATTTGTATCAACCATTTATATCAAAGTATGGTATAGAGGTCCTTTGGCAGCTTCTGCACTGAGAATCGACCTAGAACTACTACAACAGCTTGAGACTGATAAAGAATCAGGTCCCAAAAATTGCAAATGCAGCGATTACAAAAATTTCGCATCTATGGTATTTATCTCGTTTTTCGATGGTTAAAACTCGAGATCTAAATGATAAAACTATTTCTAATGATCGACAGATAAAGGATACCATCAAGACAGATGTAAGCGTCATGTGTTTAAGCCTTGACAAATTTGTTTCTGCCAATTCTCGTCGTTTCTTTCAAATTTTACAACTGAATTAATTGTTTCTTTTCAAATATCCAGAACATTGGGAAGAAGACCGAGACTTTTTAAAAGGCAAAGAAACCTACAAATATTTACATGTTGTTAAAACAATACTGCGGAACGAGGCTTATACAAGAATTCAATAAATTGCGTACCAACGATGAAACACAGAAGTATACCTCCTACTGGTAGACAAGGAGCATCGTGAATAATTCCCAAGTGTCAATAAAAGTACTATTTTAGACAGATTAAGTCATTAATGCATTACCATCCTAAGGCACATAGTTTGTAGAATTTAAAACTCGATAGCGACCCTAAATATTATTCGATTTATTCGGTTTTTTTAATATTGTTTTTTTTTGTAATTTCTTACAAATACACGGGGTGGCCCGAATGATTTAACGATTTCCGTTCTTTTGTAACCTTTAGGAACCACCCTACTAAGTATATTAAGAGATAAATTGAAAAATTATTCTATATCTATATTCTATATAAAGAAGATATTTTTAACAATTTTCTTTTAAATTCACTAAAAATTTGTTTAGTAAAGAAGTTAAATGACAAAATTATTTCTCTTGTACCAGCCTTTATCTATTTTGTAACCTCCCATAACTTATAACCCCACCGACAGCACAAAATGACACAAAACCGCATAAAGAGGAAACCATCCTAGCCTAAAGCAAGGACTATGCTTTTGAACATTTTGGACAAGTATATAAAATTTAATTAGACTCATTATACCTATTGTTTTCCCTTACATGCGTTTTTCAAACCAGACTCCGAATTAACATCTATTCATACTTATTTTAAAGGTAAAATAGCGGAAGATATATATAATGTCCTCTTTGTACGTTTTGCCGAATCCTTTAAAATCCAGAATGCTGCTTTAAAGCTATTTATGATACTATAAACACGCGATAAACAATTGTTCGGAGTTCTTTATGTATTCAAACCATCTGAGCTCTAGCTCGACTGCTTTTTATTAACATTCATCTAAATAAGAAATTTCTTGTCAGGCACAAAGAGATATTTTCACTCGTTTTAGGCACGTTTAGATCATGTCTCTTTACAGAATATAAAAATATTTTAAATGCGATAGATCAAATCCAACTAAATTATTGCTTCTGTCTAATAAATTTATCTCACAATAGAAATAACTTTCTGTTATATTCCCTGTAATCCAGTCAAATAGGGAATACTGGAGGGAAATGACTGATATCTGAATTATGTTTCATATAAAAAATAAAGTTGACAAATTCTCTATAAAGAAAAGCTATATACACACAGAGAGAAATCCCTTTGGAACATTTTGCACAATGTTGTAGAACCACGTCTTGTTGCATTTTTTTAAATAATTGTATAATTTCAAGGCACAACGTTATATAGTTTTATACATTTTAATTGTGCATAATTCTTGTACGTTTTATTTATCCAATATAAAGATTTAGTTACAATGAATTTGTTGGAAACTTCGACTAACAAATTTGCGAAATTTAGAGTCAAATTTATTTATTTTTATTCAACAAGTTATAGCAAATTGGGCTTAATTTATTGATTTGACGGAAACAACTACTCAGCGGGCAAATACCCCGACCTGCATTGGATTATACCTTCAAACCATGATAGATCGATAGCCAATATCATTTGTCAATTCCTAACCAGACATAGACCGGTTTCGAACTTATTTGTTCTCCTCAGTATGCCATAGGTTATGGAACAGACAAATGATAGTGGCCAATCTGCTAGTCATATACTAACTAAGGTAAATTGAATAGTGGTGAGAGGTATGAAACTTCTCGTATGGTCTAAATGCTACTATCCGACCGACATCATAGATGTCTCTGTTTCGGATAGCGACTTGTGCAGCAAGTACCGAGAGCGGCGACCTCTAGCCCAGGTGGATTAAACTACTGTTATTTAATATGATTTGACGGAAACAACTACTCAGCGGGCAAATACCCCGACCTGCATTGGATTATACCTTCAAACCATGATAGATCGATAGCCAAGTCTGGTTAGGAATTGACAAATGATATTGTCTATCGATCTATCATGGTTTGAAGGTATAATCCAATGCAGGTCGGGGTATTTGCCCGCTGAGTAGTTGTTTCCGTCAAATCATATTAAATAACAGTAGTTTAGTCCACCTGGGCTAGAGGTCGCCGCTCTCGGTACTTGCTGCACAAGTCGCTATCCGAAACAGAGACATCTATGATGTCGGTCGGATAGTAGCATTTAGACCATACGAGAAGTTTCATACCTCTCACCACTATTTAATTTATTGTTAAGCGTGTCCCTAAACTATATATTTTTTTACCATTCTATTTACAGTTAGTTTTAAGTAACTGTTTAAAAGGTTTGCACAAATTGTGTAACATGAAGATGTGATTTTATAAACGGATACTGACAAATTTGTAAAGTATGGGCCCCAACGTATTTATTTCCGTTAAACAATAATAGTAATCTATGCCTAATTTTATCAATGCCGCCCTCACAAACTGGGTAATTTAATAACATACTACTATTCACAATGAATTTGGCGATATTGTTATAAAATTTTACATAATTATTTCATTTGGTTCACATAAAGGTAATCATTCTATACTGCTATTGGTTAAAAAAATTGTAGAGGTCGCGCCCGCCATGCTAAACATATAGGTAACGCGTGTCGCGAAATTACGCAATCTGTGGAGTTCTCATTTAGAAATTGTGGCAAACTAAAAACATACTCTCTTAAAAAACTATAAACATTGTGTCACTTAAGAGCACTATTTTTTGTAAATATGTTTTACAAGTGAAGAGGTTTAGATGCGAAAGTTTGTTTAGGACACCTTCACAATATATTTAAAAATTTTACACAAATTGTAGAAACTAACTTAATCTGTTCAGAGATCTGTTCCACAAGAGGAATAAAATGATGTATTTTATGCAACCATAATTCAAATTTGTAAAGAAATCAATTTATGTGATTTTTAAGTTTGTACAAAAATTTCAAACAATGTTAATGCATAAACTGTACAAAATTATTGCTCCAAAAATGTATTATTTATTTGCACAAATTGTTCCTGTCACTTTTTTTAAGACCAATTGGAGTACAATTTTCTACAATTGTGGTAAAATATCACACACATTTTTCCCTGAGCATTTTTCCGTATCTATTGTTATTATAAAAATAGTATCAGCAACTTGGAAAATATATACAAATGAACAAGGATATAAATAAAGATATGTCGAAAATTTCACCAGAGTTTAAATATGGATATTGGCTCATCTATTGGTCTCGCATTGTAATAGGCATGACAGAGGGATCAGATGGCAGATGTTTCTACTACTTTTTCTATTAAAACTGTATTCGTTGCTCAGGAAATGTCTTAAAGCTATACATCAAAAATTTAATGAATACAACAAGGGTTGTATTGTTTAATTAAATTATTAAACTTTGGATACTCTTACAATTTAAAATTCATGACTTCAGTTTGGCGTAGCATCCAACGATGTAGGTATTACCGCCAGCTGGTTTATCAGGTGCTGAGTTGTTGTTGTTCTCGTCGAGATCTATGTCCTCTTCCATTTCAATAATTGCATTTAAATTCAAGCAAGAGATTCCATGACACTGTTTACATATTTTAGCGCATTTCATTCCTACTTTTTTTGCATCCACAAGATGAAGTGTAAACATTAATACAATTACAGGAGATCAGTGTTAGCAAAGAGTTGGACCACGGTCCTGAAGTGTTGGTACATAGGTGGCGAAGTCTTTCACTTTCTTCGACGCCAAAGTTCGAGATTTATTTCACATCCACGAAAATTTTTGCATCTGATAGACAATCACGAAAGTAGTGCTGTTGTGTTGTTTACTTATTCTTTCTAACTGATCTCGTAAAGAGTTTATATCGATGTCGATTTAAAGATGTTGTGGTTGCAAGTGCGCCATTAATAGATAGAAGCGATCTCTAGCTCGAGTTACGTCATCTTGCTTTCTGTATGTATTTTTGAATTGCTTCTACCCTTTTAATAATAACAGTATATACGGAAAAAAATATTTATACTTTTTTTTGTAGAGCATTTTAAAAGCTTTATTTTTAATATGAAACATAGTAATAATAATTATAATAATAAAACTAATAATAATGATTTATTAATGCTAACATACAAAGTACTTACATATGTCAGAACATCCTAAGGGCAATAAGGCAAATATTTTAGTAAACCATATAGATTAAGTACATTGTATAACACAAAACTGATACAAGAAAAATGGAAATATTAATACAATGAATAAGACAGCTTGTCTTGTGCTAACTGTTTAACTGGTGATTTTCTCATTTTATTTCCCTTCAAAAATCGTATTTCACTTCAAAAATCGTTGTCATTTTCTCCACGAGTTTTTCAGTTAAAGTCAAACCTCCATCATTGATTCAGATTTGTTTTGTCCATTATGTACCTTTTTATTTTTTTCTTCGGTCACATGGTCCTTCATTCCGGATATAAAAAACCATATTCTTTTATTGTCTTCTTTACCTATAAAGTCATTATCTGCATCTTGAATATCCGCTGTTCCGATATTTATGTCTCATCGTTTATTTTTGGTTTGATGTTCCCTGGTGATATGTTATTAGTTTGGTTTTTATTTTCAACTTTTCCACGAATCAGTGCCTGTCGGTAAGTATAAGAGCTTGGTAAAACATTATTTGGAGAATCGTTAATTACACTAATTTTTTTGACCAGACTGGATAGCAGCAGGGGTTACGTTTGTGTTGCAGTGTATTTAAATTACTTGTTCGTATTTGTTTTAGTTGATTCAATTTGTTTGTTTTGCTCTGTATTTAAATTTATTTTATGTATTTGTGTATTCGTTGTTATAATTAAATATATTTCTTGAGATAGATAAGTGTACAATTTTAGTTTTTTCATGGGTACCTTTATTTGCTACAGTTTTTTCTCCTGACATGATATTTCTATCATACTTATTCTGATTTGTTTATCAACTTTCTCATATAGATACTTCATCTTTTTCTTTAATAAGGTATTACTTTCTTTTAAAACATTATTCCTTTCTTCCATTTCTTCCAATAGTATTTTAAGTTATTTATTTTCTAGTTGTAAATTATTTTCGTCCTTGGTTGATAATTCTTGTTTTTGTATATTTACAATTTTTTTTAAAGCATTTCTTTCACAGCATGTTTCCATCTACTGTCTTTAAATTTGCAATTCTTTCTGCACGTCTTTTATGGTAAACTGAGCAACAATTTACACACACTTTAATTGGACACTCTTTTGTTACACAATATTTATATCTTCCTTGATTTATTTCACTTTCTTTGCCCTGTTCATCCAAACCAACCACACTGGCGGCGGCCATTTGTCGACTTAACACCGCTAATGGTTAGCGAGATATAAGCAGAAAAAAGGAATCGGAGCACCAATTTTTCAAGATGGCGGTTCGAGCGCAACAGATTGAGTTCAGGGCTTTTGGTATGTTGAATAGCACGCCTAAAGCAACATCTTTGTTAAGTTTTAAAACTTTGTCAGTAATTTCCGTCAAACGTCGAGGTTTGTTTCTATTTGATTGGAATACTAATAGTAATTGTAAATTTAAGTTCATTTCAATACGGGCTCAAAGCCAAAGGCTCAAATTCAGTTCCACCCTAAAATTCAAATGTGTTGAGATAATGTCGGTACATTTTACTTTTCAAATACTTCCACAGAAAAATCAAGCGTGCTTAAATCTGGGGATTGAGGTGACCTCTCGATACCACACTTCTTCCAGTCTAGTGGTTTCTTATTCAAATAGCTTCTGACTTGTAGATCATAATGAAAGGGTGCTTAATCCAAAATAAAATTTTGCAACTCTTAACCAATATTAACTGACTACTATGAATTTGCTGCTATATAAAAAGACAAATCTTAAAATTCTATTAAATTTTTTTCTGAAAATTAATTATGATTGATTTATAATAGTAATACTTCTTCACTTATCTTAATTTCATCGCTTAATATTTTTACAGTCATATAGATAAAAAATGTGCAATCGATTGACTTTAAAAAAATTACTGACGTCGCTTCAGTGTCACGACTTTACCAAAAATATGACAAAATATATCAAAATGTTGCCTACAATAAATAAAAGCGACGTAACAATTTTTTTAAACACTTCGCAACTTATTTTTTTTAAATGATGACAGTAATTTACGAAATTGAAATTTTTTTGGTATTTTAATTTTTATCATACCTTTATTTGTAAAGATCGTTGTATAGGTGTATCTTACCAATTTATTACATTGCGATTGACTATGGTAGATGGAGTTACCATTAAATTGCACTGGCGGACAAAAAAATAATAATTTTTTTTGTAACATGTACCTGAATAGCATATCCCACTGGAATAAAGCCTTCTGATTAAAAAAATGACAAGCAAAAAGTCGTAACACGAAACGTTTTCTTGTTATGTTAATAAAACATTATGGGCAGGAATAACATTATTGTTAATTTTGCTAATCTATATATCAATGATGTATATGACATATATTAGGCTTACATAGATATATCTAAAAAAGATAGAGAATAATTTTTAAAAACATATGCCCAGTTCATTTTTCCTTTTATGGGGGTCAAATCGTCTTGCTTTAAGAACCAACAGTAATGGCCTCTCATGGCTGAATTCCGTCGTTCTTGATGACGAATTTCCATTGTCCTGATATCTTAATGAAATCATTCTCTTTGCTCGTCGCTTACTGCAGCCAAATTTTTAGATAAAAAAAAATTAGAATGCAGCAAATGAATTTTTGACATGCGGCAACCAAGCGTTTGATACAAATCTAAAAGTTTGCTTAATAGTTGCTCCTCCTTCTTGTTCCCTAAAAATCCCCTGACTTCGCTTACAGATGAGTTCCATGCTCTGACTTCCTGTCTGTTGAATGTTCCTTTAAAATCTGCATCGTCAAGCAATTTTCTAATTTGAGGACCAATAAAAATTCCTTCTTTAAGTTTGGCGTCACTTATGTGGGGAAATAGTTCTCTAAAGTATTTAAATCCTTCATCCTCTTTATTCATAGCCTTCACAAAATTTTTCTTTAGCCTAAGTTTAATACGAAGAGGTGGCAAAATAATATTTTTAGGGTCTACAAGGGGCACATATTTAACATTACCAGTTCTTTTCACATAATGTTGTTTTACTTCACGACTGTCCTACAAATAAAGAAAACAGGAATATTTTCTAAAGCCTCCTTGCAGACCTACTAAAATGTCTATTACTTTTAAATCCCCACATATTTGCCATTTGTGTTTGTTGTAATTAATTTTAAATTTTATGGTGCTCATACTGTCAATCCTCTTTTATTTTTACTGAATGTGCAATTGATATAGATGTGCTACCTTGTACACGTTGGACATCAAAATGTAACGCTATGCGTCAAAATGAGATGTTAATCCACGTTGGGATGCCAAGTAAAACGATGTACCAAAATAAAATTGAACACCTTACCAATCCACTGCTAGCTCGTTATATCCCAGGTTGGGTTACCAGTTCATACAGGCGAAACTGGTGCCATCAGCTTCTCAGTAGGTACTCTAAATTCAAGAAATAAACAATTAATATTTGACCAGAGAATTTGGTATACCTTACGACACTTTATATTTTTAATGAATTCTAATGAACTAGTTGATTTTTATACTTAATATACATAAATATTTCTCACAATAATGAATTCAACCGTAACAGATGATTTTAAATTTTCATTATGTAATAATATAGCTTTTAAACTATATATGGAGGAATCTATGAATAAGCGCCACCCAGAAGGGGAATGTTCGATATTAAGTTCCTGCATTAAACTATTAATATTAATACACAAGCAATGTGAATTTTCCATATTATAAAATGCGGAAAATGTTGCATTTGTTTTTCTAAAAGTCGTAAACTTTGTTTCTTTTGCCAGTAAGTTCCACTCCTTAAGTCAGAAATCAAGGAGTTCCGCTTGTTGTTTTGACAGCCCCAAGTCACGTACCAAATCGTTCAATTAATTTTGAGCAATTAAGTGAGGGTCACTGAAACTATCTAGAATATACAAAGGGTCGGCACACTGGTCTGGGCTGTCTGAAGAGTCGTTACTATTTCCATTACCTCCCAAAACAATACTTTGTCAATCTAAAGGCGCAGTTGGCACTGATAAATCTGATGCATTTTGAGAAACAGGTGAAAAATTTGGATATTTGATTTTTTGTTTTTCTTTTTTTGGAATATCCCTCAGTTCTTGTCACACAAAAATAACAACAATTGGGCACTTGGAAGGTCAAAACAAGACTGATACTGAAAATGTCCCACCTTAATTTAACTTGCTCTTCTAAAATTGCCCATCATAAGATTTATTACCTGGCAGTATAATAGGGTCTACAAAAATAGCACGTATTAGGACTTGTTGATATTTTTTTCAGTTAGTAGGGAGGTATTAACAATATAAAAGCAGTAGTGTGAACTATGTTACAAAAATTGTATCGGCCAGTGTTGTTAGTATCCTACTTTCACACACAGACTTATCATTCTGAAATCCTCCCTTGTGGATGCTGTGTATACGTATTTCGCACTGACGAAGGCAATAACCAGAAATCAGTCTGCGAATGGTATATGCGACGACCTCAAAAAAGATTTCCATTTATTTGGTAAAAATTGTGGGCGATTGCAGTTTAAGTTTAATCAATCACCTATTTATGATATAAATCATCAAGAAAATGTGTGTGCTACTTTATTTAATTTTCAGTTAAATAAAGTGAGAGGATTACAGCTTTTTGTACCTTTTATTTAGGTATTAACTTTTGGCACTGTGGTATTTATTATCATTTGTCAGTACTTGTAAAATACTGATCAAATTATATGTCTTGGTGACTTTAACATAAATTTATTAGATTTAAATTCTCCTAATGTCTTAAATTTTTATAATTTCATAGATGGTTTGGATTTAAAACAAATAATCACCACTCCTACAAGAATAACTGCTAACAGCATAACTTTGAGAGATTTTATTTTCATATCAGAAGATTTAAATTATTGTGACTGTGGTACCAAATAAGTGTCTGCTACTGCAGATCATGAATTAATTTATGTTCATATTAATAGTAACGAATTGACGAGCAGCTGGAGTGACACCAATTACTTACAGAAAGATAAAAAATATTGATAAGGATCAGCTCTATGCACATTTACAATCCATACCATGGGATAATATTTATGATTTGGATAACATAGACTTTAAAGTAAATTTTTTAAATGAGAATATATATCACTGTTTTGATGGACTTACATGCGCCTTTCAAAACCTGCGTTTTTAAAAAACCATATAAGCCATGGATTGGTAGATGACATAAAAGAATGAATTAAAATAAAAAAATAAAGCATTACAAAAATATAAACAAAATAAAACTCCACAAAACTGGCAAAATTACAAAGACTTAAAATACTTTACAACTAGCTCCATAAGAAAAGAAAAAAAGCCTTCTTACGATTTTCAGAAAATGATATGAATGCTACTTGGAGAAAATTAAAACAACTTAATATTTACAATAAAAAACAAATTACAAATCTTTCTTCTGATCTCTCACATGTGGGCTTAATAAACAATCAATTTATAGACTCCATACCAAAAAATAACACATATGATAATCTTAATTATTACAATAATAAAAAAAGAAAATGTAATTTCTGTTCTTACATTTAAAACTATCACTGAAACGGACATGTAAATACTTATTCAATATAAAATCCAAAGCTGTTGGGTCAGATGGTATGCACATTAATTTTATTATTTTATGTCGTCCTTTTATTTTAAAATATATTTGCCATATTGTGAATTTTTGTTTAAAAAAATTGGTTTATCCCATGGCATGGAAAATATCATATGTTATTCCTTTCCCTAAAACCAACAATTCCAAACATTTCCATGATTTAATACTGATAAGCATTTTGCCTGTCTTATCTAAAATTATTGAATATATAGTTAAAGCTCACATTATTGACCACTTAAGTACTAATAAAATACTCCCAGATGAGCAGTCTGGATTTAGGGAGGGGCATAGCTGTGCTACTGCATTACTAAATATTACAGATCATCTGCTTTGTTCAATTGACTCTGATTTATGTTCTATTTTGGTGTTGCTCGACTACTCAAATGCCTTCGATACTATTAAACATAATATCTTATTACAAATTTAAAAATTCATTGGATTTGCACCTCCTAAAAGTATACAGGGTGGAGAAAAATAATTTTTAAATTTACAACTATTTGAGCTGAATTTTCTCAATTATTTCAATTAAAGTGCCTTGATAACCGAAATAGATCGACGACAAATAAATAATTAAAATATATCTATATATGTTGCACTGTTTATATACTTATAGAATAGAATAGAATAGAATTTATTCCCAAACATATATACATACACTTAATATACAATTAATATACAATTAAGAGAAAAGTATAGTAGGTATACACGAAAATTTGCTCTTCATGAGCAGCTGGGAAATTAAGTTATGTTGGCGTGTTGCGAACAATCTTAACATTAAAAATTAAAATAGTCTAAAATAATATAACAACCATAGTAGCTCTATTTCTAGCAATAAGGATAATATCAAATTATTTTAGTTGTGTAACGTATTTCTACCTATACAATTGTTACCATATTAATTATTATACACTTACTAATATCTTTATTACCTAAGTAATTACAATGTTGTTTCAAAGAATTCAGCAGTGTTGTAAAATACGTAAGATAACAGCAGATTTTTTAAATCTCGTTTGAATTTATTTAAATTATTAATGATTCGAATATGCTGTGGCAAGTGATTATAAATCTGCACACCCATATACAGGGGGCCCCTACAGTTGACATTGTAGCTATAGAATGGACATGAATATGTATCCTTATTTCGTGCATCGTATTTACGTATTTCTGATGCTGTTGTTATGTTGCTTTTCCTTTTAAATATTGCCAGAGATAAACGGTATATATACAGGTTAGTTAACGTAAAAATTTGAGTTCTTTTAAAGAAATTACGACATGAATCGTATCTCCTTAGGCCACATAAAGTGCGAATGGCTCGTTTTTGAATTAAGAATGTGCTGTTTACATTTGTTGAATTGCCCCAGAATTCAATTCCGTATTGTAGGATTGAATAGAAGTATGCATAGTACACTGTTTTAGCTGCTTCAGAACCGATATTATTTTTTACCGTGCCTATAGCATATACTGCACTAGATAATTTTTTGTTGAGAACGTTTATATGAAATTTCCAATCAAGTTTTATATCAATATAAAGCCCTAAAAATTTTGTATTGCACACTGGCTCGATATTTCCTATGTTTGAAACCAGGGTTGTTTGTGGCATATTTCTGTTGGGTTGAAATAACATATTGACAGTTTTTTTCCTGATTAAGAAGTAATTTGTTAGCTGTAAACCATTCAGATATATTAGTGATTTCCAGTTGTGTGGTTCTAATTAAGTTGTCAATATTTTGGTCTTTAAGTAAAATGCTCGTGTCATCTGCAAATAGTGAGAATTTTGACGATGGGTAATTATATACTAGATCGTTAATGTACACTAAAAATAGTACTGGTCCTAGAATTGACCCTTGAGGTCATGACACATATGCAGTATATATCTAAACATATTTTCTGTTGCGGCTTTAAAGAATAATTTGGTCAAAGAAAGTATCTTTTCAACAGTAATAACCGATAGCGTCTTATCGAAATACCGCTGATTTAAATTTTTTTTCTTTTACATGTAAATTGTACATAGAAATTTTATTTTGATTTATTAAATATTTTTTGTAACAAAGAAAATACGAAAGATTTGTTTACATTATTTCTCTTGATTCCACTCCTGTGTATAATTTAAAGTATCTACAGGTACAGAAAAACTTGACGCTTGGAGAAGTTAAAGAGGAATTAATATAACATCTGGAACAATCCACTCTAACATTGATAACTTATAAAAAAGTTAGCAGAGTCGAGGGATTGTTTTTGTTCGAGTCTCGATTAAGTACTTAAACGAGCTTTCCTAATTTCAGTGAAGCCAGCATTGGAACGGCGCCTCCTCCGTTCAAATTCGGGACGCCAACTTGATGTATGGGAAGGCAACATCTGGAGACAAATGAAGAAATGTAGTGGAAAGATTACAACAACGAAACAGCCAGGTTGGTAAGTTAAAACCGGATATCAAACAAATAAACAACGTTTAGCACACCGCGATACACTCACTAGCATTGCCACACTGCGTTTTATTGCTTTGGAAAATTTATTGGACTGGCTCTTTATAGTCGGTATAGGTATACGAATCAAATAAATTTATTGGACGATTATTGCATATTATTCACGGTTATTAGTTATGTCCATATTATATTATAATGCAGTTCATTATTTTAATGGAATTACTAAAGACGACATAATAAATTTGTCATTATCACATAAATACACTCTTGCTCATTTCATTATTGAAAACATATTATTTACATCCACTAACTGATATAACTTAAATTTAAGGTTAATTAGATGTTAATATGCATAGATATGTAAGGGAAGGTTGATTCCCTCCAAAAGAAAAGATCACTTTATCAGTGACAACTAGCCTACAGGTTCCCTAATTAAAAAGTATAGCTTTTCTTGAGACCAATAAGTCCAATAAACAGTACGCGTATAGCTAATGCACCTCTAATCACTTTGCATGTTAATGTACAAGGTCTACTCAATAAATTAGACGAAATTGATTTATTCTTAACTGAATTTTAAATAGACATTTAGTGCATTTAAAAGTACTGGATTTGTAAAAATGATGCTAATAACGTAATATTTCCTAATCATAAAATACAAGGAAAAAATCTAAACTATTTTTAAGACGACTATTCTTAAATTAAGACGTTATTGTACTCATATATCCGCAAGAATAGATAGTCATTATCTTAGTATCCTTCTTTTAATGATAACTAATTATATTAACTTTAGAATATTGATTCTACTTCAGGTAAGAGGAAGTTTCGAACAATATTCACTACTAACTTATACTTAATTAAGATTTCATTTATTTAGGTCAAAAATAGATATTATTGCAATATGTTACATTTAACACTTAATGTAGGTAAGAAATGTGTCATTTCATTCAACAACAGTATTGTTATGTGTTTGCTATTCACACAAACACCTCTATTCGTAGATTCGTTGATTGAAAGTCCAGGTAACACTTACCCACTACTTCATTTACTAATTAACAATTAATAATAGATTAATTACTGTCTTAACTATAATCACACTTGAACACATAAGTCTCTTTCTTATTTGTTCCTTATTCGTTCACGTTCGATTTCAGACTGAGGCTTGGTTCACCATGTGTCTTATTTATACATCCATTCACACGATCTAGGGCATTCCAGAATATTCCCAGCCATTCGCGTCCAATTCCAGTCTCATCTAACCACTCTACACAGCCCTGTGGCGTAACACTGCCCCCTTCTTAAGCCTGAACGTCCCGATTAGGCAATTGATTGTTCCCTGCATACTTAGCTAGTCTCTCTATATACACCACCTTCATCTTGGATTTTGGACTTTGTTGAATTCTATATACAACGTCGTTTAGTCTGGTGACGATAGTGTAAGGACCTCCCCAGGGCGGGTGAAACTTCGGGGACCTGCCTTTCTTTCGTTGTGGGTTATATAGCCAAATCAAGTCTCCACTCTGAAACCCTCCTGAATTCGCCTTAACATCATAACGAGCATTCATGCGATCACTTGCTATGGCAATTCGGTCTCGCACCAGCTCATGATTGTTCCTTAGCCGTTCACCAACTTCATCGGCATAGTCATTTATAGAAAGTCGCTCCTCATCTGGTGTGCCACACACCAAGTCACATGGTAGTCTAATCTCACGTCCAAACATCACTCGAGCCGACGTCTATTCTGTTGTTTCATGAATGGAGGCCCTGTAGGCCATAAGGAAAAGAGGGAAGTGACGGCCCCAATCTCTCTGATGTTTCTCAACCACTTTGGATAGGTGCTCCTCGATGGTTTTATTATATCTCTCCGCCATTCCGTCTGATTGTGGATGTAGGGCTTTTGTTCTTGTCTTATGAATTCCCAGTAAGCGACACATCTTCTGAAACACTTCTGGTTCAAAGTTTCCTCCTTGATCCGAATGCAATTCTAGGGGCACGCCAAATCAACATACTAGATTATCTACCAGAGCTTGAGCGACAGTGGCTGCTTCTTGGTTGGGTATGGCATAAGTTTCAGGCCACTTACTGAAATAGTCCATGGCAACTAAGATGTATTTGTTCCCATCATCTGTCACGGGTAATGGACCAGCTACGTCGATCGCAATTCGCTCAAAAGGAGCCCCTACGTTATATTGTTTCATTTGGCCCTTCCTTCTTGTCCGTGGCCCCTTACTTGCCGCAAAACTTTACATTTGCGGCACCAAGCCTCCACATCTTGGCGGCTGTTCACCCAGTAGAATTGTTCGCGTACTTTAGTGAGAGTTTTGTTGATGCCAAAATGTCCGCCAGATGTTTCATTATGCGCTTCCTGGAGTACTTTTGGAATGCGACACCTGGGAATTACCAATCTCAAAGAAATTTCCTTCCCGTCTGGACTTTCCCAAGCTCTTTTCAACAGTCCATCCTCTACTCTAAGGAAATCCCATTGTGTCCACAAAGCCTTCAATCCCACTGCCTTGTCTGAAATGTTCTTCCAGCCAGGTCGGGCTCCTCTTTCTTTCCATTCCAGAATAGGACCAGTTTCTTGATCTTTTAAATGCTCTTCTCTTAATGTCTCTTTTGTCCAATCGTCAGGAACATCAATTTTAACGGTGTTTACAATTATTATCCCTTGTTGTTTTTCCACCCGGTGGCAGTGCTTGCAGTCTTCCCGACAGGGTCTTCTGGAGAGAGCGTCTGCATTTCTATGGGATTTTCCAGGACGACGTTCGATTTTAAAATCGTACTGCTGCAGTTTTTTTATCCAGCGAGCTAGTTGGCCTTCCAGAGTCTTCAATTGCAATAACCATTTTAATGCAGCATGGTCAGTCCGAACTTTAAAATGTGTCCATATAGGTACATGTGAAAATTGTCTATGGATTTGACAATGGCCAATAGTTCCTTTCGTGTCACACAATAGTTACGTTCTGGCTTCGACAACGTCTTGCTGAAGTACTCAATTACTTTTTCCTGTCCATTTTGAATTTGGGAAAGAACACATCCAAGTCCAGAATTATTGGCATCTGTGTCTAATACATAGAGGCCTTTCCGTTCTGGGTATGAAAGAACCGGACTCGAACACAGTGCTAATTTTAGTGTTCTGAATGATGTTTCGCACTCTTTTGTCCATTGGTACTGAACCTTCTTTCTTCAAAAATTTTAAAGCTTCTCTATGTTCATCTGGAGTTAAATGTTCTAACTGGGCATTTAAGATCTTTACAACTTCTTGGTCCATCTGTAGACGAAACTCCAATAATTTGTTCTTCACATCTTGCAATCCATGTGACTGGTTCGTAGGTGCCAATTGCTTCGCCTTCTTTGAACGTCACTGAGTGTGAATTTAGGATAACTATTTTAGTCGGTATCTGGTCTGTAGTCTGTGTTAAAGTCCTTGCCAGGATCACATTGTCTGTCATTTTAATTGAGTCATCCATCTCAACGAGGCCAAAGCGGTATCCCATAGAATTTTCCTCCAGGACTGCCTCAATTACTTTCTCTGTTCGTGCAGGAATTTTTACGGTCCTCGAAGTTAGTAGCCTAAAATTATGGAATTTTTCATCTGCCGTTGAAAGATTAATTTCTTCATTTCCAATCCTGAGAACTCGTTCTCCAACGTCAATCAATGATATGATGCCTAATAATACCTTCCGTCTGCAGATGCTCCCACATATCTGTTTTCAAGTTTTATAGTTTTTCATTACCTCTAGAAGTAAACAAATAAAATTTTAAAAATATTTTTATAACTGCTTTCCATATTACCGGTCTAGAGATCTATAATAATAATAATAAAAAAGAATATATTTATTTAGATGAATCTAATTTACAATCAGTTTATGATCAGTTACAATCTGTTTACAATCAGTTTACAATTACAGATTTTGTATCCTTAATATATTTCAATAATTTGTTTTTAAATACATTTTTATTATAAATTTCCTTTAAATAATTTAGAAGACAATTAAATTTGACCAACCCCCTATCGAATAAACAATTTTTTTGTTGCTGCCTTTCTGCTACCATTAATATGACTATTTCCCTTACATTAGAACCAATAAAATAGTAAGATTTTGAAAATTTTGACCAATAAGAACAAACTTTCAGCGAAAATTGCATTCCAAGTGAAAGTTTTACATAAAATTACAGCGAAAATTGCACTTGGCTTGACAGCTTAAAACATCAGTTGAATCAGTATAAAAATCCAAGATTTTTTTCGTTCATTTTTATTTTCCTGTGAAGATAGCAGGCTTATAGAAGCAAAAGGAGCATAATTAATTACCTACTTTTTCAATATTTTGGGTTTTTCTATAACAAATAATAATTTTAAAATTCAATTTTTAATAAATCCGCTTAAAAATTGTGACACGGGAATAAAAGTATACCCAGCCGTGATTGTAATAATTTGAAATGTTAATTCAGTTAATAATAAAAAATATTTCTTGTTCTATGTTTTGTTCTGGAAATAGTCTAATAAATATATTTCGTACATTAAAAATAATCTGAAAATCAGCATTCAAAGCGTGTTGCCTTTAATAAACCGCATTCGTTCATTTTGATGTGATTTGACCGAAAAAGTACACTCGACTGCTTCTCAGGCACTTTTTGTCAAATCACATCAAAATTAACTCAAGCAGTTTCTAGGCAACACGTATTCATGCGCTGAATTTTCGATAATTTTTAATGCACTTAATATATTACTACAGAAAATTATTTCTTGTTCTCGTGTTATAATTATGAACACCCTCATTATATTTAATTTTTTGTTCAAGATAGTTAGGCACTTGCTTAGTAAATAATTTATAAATTAAAACCATTGACATATAATACTGTCTTTCATTAACCGAGAGACAGTTTAAAAAATGAAGCATATCTGTTACTTACTACAATTTAATATTACCCTCGTAGCTCGATTTTGTAACACTTGAAGAGTACTTGTATTTACATTGGAGCAATAAATAATTGATCCACAATCTGTAAAATGAGGTAGACTAATAGTATAATAAACACTTTTGTTGAATATGATAAATGAAAAGATATAAAGGCCCAAGACAGATGCCTTGCAGTACCCCTATATTGTTTCTTATTGGTTTAGAAATCGATTCATTTATTTTGACAACTTGACTGATAAATTAATTTCTATCCCTGTTAATATGTAGCCTTTAAATCCCATTATTTTAAGTTTTTTTAACAAAATCAATGGTCTCAAATGCACGACTTAAATCCAAAACTACAGCACATATTTATTTTTCTTTCTAACATACTTTTACAGTTATTAATAATTAGTTGCAAAGCTGTTTCACAACCATGATTTTTCCTAAAGCCTGACTGATTAATGCGTAAAATATTATGTTGGTCGATATATTCCATTATTTGTTCCCTTACAATAATTTCTATAATTTTTCCACAAAAAAGTAACATGTAACTGAGTAAAGATGGTGGAATTATACAGTTTATAATAGAGTATGAACCAATTCTTGGGAATAATTGTAAAGAATAGTTATTTCACAGGGAGCGAGGCAAGAGCCTTGCATGCTAGGCATCTAGTTTGCTAACTTACAATTAGATACTAACGCTACTGTTAATCTCATTTTTTCTTTTTCTTGTTTTTCTCGTTGTATTTGAAATTTTCTAATTTTTGTTACAAAAATAATACTTTTCTTTTTGAAGACAAAATTTGGCAACAATTATTCTTCCTAGTTTTTCTCAAATGTTAAAACAAGGAATAATAAAATTAAAATTTTACTAGCAACAAACTTTATTTTTTTCATATTACAACCTAAGGACTTAAGAAAGTTGAACTTAAAAATTCAAACATTCTTTGAAATCCAATGAAATTATTTTTACAATAGAATTGAGAAGAACAACATATTTTACGAAACGTTCGTAAAATATTCTCAAGAAATTTAGCACAAAGTGTGACTGAAAATAGGCTATATTGCCGTTAATACTTTCAGAAAAGTGGTAGTGACATCCCATTTTATACCGACTAAGTTATTCGCTCAATCTTCAAAGAGAAATAGCTGCAATTCACGGTTTTGATCTAGCAAATGGAAGTGATGACAATCCATATTTTAAGACCTCCTTCGAGAGTCTGTTCAAATGAATATATGTAAGTTCGTGTGGGGTTCTTAAGATATAGTTCTAGTTATTATCTATTATGTTCTTGTAGATATAAAATTATAGTACTAAGAGATATATTGACATTCAAATAACATGTAGAATGCAGTTTTACTCGTATATTTCGAAGATTTTTTAAAGTTTCAATTATATTCAGTTATACGTAAAAATTACCTTGAGTGTGCCAAGAATTGTGCTATTTAAAATTATTAAAGGTTAATTCAATATTTAAAATCAGTGCAGTTGGTTTATCAATAAAATGTAAGTATTAGAGACGGGGATTTTTCAACAAAATTACTTAACAGAATCAAATTTAAAAATAAATTTTACTTCAGTAAATTCTTCTAATCTGAAGCTAAATATTTTCTACGCCCCATATTTAAAATTCATTAATGATTAAAAGTAAGTAAATGGATACCCAGATAAAAGAAATAATAATTCTGGCATTTTTGGAATCTTTCCTTAATACAAAAAACAGTGTGTAAATATTTTTTTTATTTTTTCTTTTACAAAAGTTATTAACATTAAAATTTAAATTAGTCCATTTCGCTCGCAAACACCGCCGGCCGGGCAGACTGATACGGTGACGTCATAGAATAGCAAGCATCGCAGTTGCTAGTGAACAGTGAACACAAAGCCGGCAAAGCACGTTGTTAAATGTAAACAAGGGGTGTTATTTTTATTGTGAAGTGAATTAATTTTAATGATCACTTCTAAATTATGCATCGCACCCATATTATGCGAAAATACATCAATAAAAACGCAAGAAAAAACTTCTGTCCAAGGAAACGTACATAAGTTGAGATGGTTAAACGGAATACGAAGGAATTTTCTAAAATAAGTTACGTTTTTGCATGCGAGGATCATTTCGATGTGAGTTATTAAAAAATAATAAAATTAGAAATATACATGCAGGCAATAAAAAATAACGTGTAAATTATACATGACACGGTAAAAAGAGAATATTTTTAATGCCATTTTGAGGCAATAAAGAAGATATTTTTCATTGTGGAATTTTGTATAAGCCTACTGTGGTGCTACTGAAAATTATCGGACACAAAATTATTAATAATAAATGATCCCTTTTGGGTGAGATTCATTTTTAGCAAATGTTAAGATTCAAATGATTTTAGTCACAGTTTTTACCGATAAAGGGACGTCCAAAAAAGTACTTATGTATGTATATATACATATATATATATATATATATATATATAAAATATATATAATAAATATAATATTATATTGTTGTTTTTAGTTTTCTTAATTAAATCTCATAAGGCCCGAAGGGACGTGGTTTCTGAAATAATGCCATCTTCAGGTCAAATAATTTACTGCGGCTTCTGTAATAATTTAGTTCAACAGAACCGAAGCAGTATCTTAAACAAATGGCAAGAGATCTCCAGTCAACACCAGGTCCCTCTCGGGGCCCATCACCCACGCGGGGGTATACCCGGAAACGAATTTAACATATATATATATATATATATATATATATATATATATATATATATATATACCCTTATAAAGAACCAATCAAATATCTTTACAAAATTTAGGTATCACCAGCCGTTCACGAGTTATAAGGTATAACATAGTGTGGACATAAGCTCCAAATTTGGCTGGCGAGAAAATACAACTTTTTTTGTTTTTTGTCATATGTTTTCCGATAGAACTAGTTTACGTATTACTACGATAGGAATTGACAAATGATATTGGCTACCGATCTATCATGATTTGAAGGTATAATCCAATGCAGGTCGGGGTATTTGCCCGCTGAGTAGTTGTTTCGTTCATATCATATTTAATAACAGTAGTTTAGTCCACCTGGGCTAGAAGAATATTTAATTTCAAAAAGAGTACGTTTTGACCGGTGGCTCAGTTAAATGTTATTTATGTAATATTATCTGCGGTTGGATATTGTTTACAAATGAAGTTGGGTAATTGTTTTTATTTAGTAAATGAACCGTGTTACTGATTTCAACTCGTTTTTTCATCTTAATTCTACGAATATGCTTGATGATGTGTGTGATGTGATAAGAATCACGTGCAGTCAGTGGTGAATCGTGAATTGGTCGCTAATGTAATGTACGTTAAAGATAGGTCAATGTAACTCATCCATTGACATGTCAGGTCAATGAACCGGTCAAACATAGTTCAATGACTGTTTCAAAATGATTTATTTATTAATAAATTACAGGATTACTTCAAATTTTTATAATCGCATGGTAAGTAACTACTTAAAAAATAATAATCCTTTTATAAATTTTAAAATACCTGATGTAGCCAACACATAACTTTCTTATACCAGTATATATCATCCTGATGTAAAAAAATCATTCTATTTAATTTCTCACTTACCTCAATTAAATTTTAATAGCGTACCTTGAAATGTTTCATTAAAATTTTTAAATAATTAATTATCAGCGTCAGTCGATACTGTCAATAATAATTCATGTTAATAATTTCTTCTAATTGACATTGACATTTTTGTAACTAAATTAGACATTTCAAATGTCAAACTTTTAAATTTATCCTAAACCCCATATTATGAGGTCAAATGCATAAAAAATTTAAGTTTACATCAGCTTTATTTGAGTAATTGGAAATTATATTTTATTGGCTTGATATAGTAGACATGATTTATAATCTTTCATCAAAAATATATTTTTTTGTAAAGGCAAATACAAAAAAAGTTTGGGTTCCATGGACCTCCTTTCATCTGGCCAGTTTTGCTCATCATCGGATTTATCATTGTCTTTGGCCTTTAGAACATGTGTACCAAATTTGAAAGCTTTATCTCAAAAAGTATGGCTGCGATCACGATACTACAGACATGCAGACAGATTTTTTCCATAAATTTATGTTTTTTCATTATAATTCGTCGAGATTCGTCTAGAAATGCAATATAATTTTTTATTTTTTTTTCCCAAAATTGCACCTGTTTTCTTCTATCATTCATTGTGTCTCTTCTTATGGTACCACATTCACCTAATTTATTGTGTCACCTAAAATGTTGTTGACAATCTTAACTGTCCAATTTGGAAAATCTCCCATTAGTATTTTTTGAGTTATCGCGGATATACACATACATACCCACACGCACACGTACCCACACACACACGCACGCACACATATACAAACCGCGCGCGCGCGCCCTCACACACACACACACACGCACCGACAGACATCATTCGGAAAATAGTCAGAATGGATTCAGGAGGGTTCAAAACGTATAAATAAATAAAAATCTCGAGGTCGAAAAAAAATCACTTCCTTATATTAGGTATAAGAAAGTAAAAAATGAAATTAAAATTATCGGTAGCATTTTATAAGCTTACTGATAATTTGGTTTTAGTTGCATATTCCATAAGACACACCTGAAAGAAATGTTAATTGATCCAAAAAAAGAAAAAGGCAAAATTATACATTTCTTACATTAAAAGGTATTTTAAAATATTTAAAAATTATTTCAATTGAAACAATTAATTGCTTAAGTAAGTAATTATTTCATTTAAAATTATTATGTTCGGGAACAAACTTACTGATAGATGATAAATTGCATAAGAAATGCGGCAACGCTGCTTCAAGCCAATAAGATAAAATGAAGAATGTTTCTAGTAATCAGCAGTTCCAAAACAATTTCATATTCTTTTTTTGAAAGTCGATAACTCAATTTTACGAGGGAATTAAGAGAAAAAAAATGTGTCAGGGAGTTTCTACAGATGTCAAGAATCGGTGGTTTCAATATAACTATGCACTTAAGACTCACCCTGTATATATAAGTTCAGAGAGGGAAATTAGACGACTGTCTATGTTAAAAACAAATATTTTAAATTTTTAAACGGGAATTGCATTCATGTGACCAGATAATAAAAAAAAAAAACTCTTTTTTCTGTTCAAGCTTTCGAAATCTTTATTGTTTCTTCATCAGGAACTCTACAATAAATTATAATTAATTAAACTAAACGATGTAAAAAGTGAAAAGTACTTACGAAAGTGAGGTTAAAGTTAAAGTTACATCTATTGAAAAACTACTTGACGAATTGTAGAAAATAACACTAATAATTAACTGCTAATAATATACTACCACAACTGTTTAAAAATAACAACATTGTGAATGGATGACAACGGATCCATATTAATTTAAATTCTTAGAATTATAACAGACATCATGTGTATTTTTATGATGCAAAAGACAACCTAAAAAGAATTTGGATATGAAAACTTGTTAGAGTGAAACAAAAGAATAATGACAGTAGATGCCAACAACTAGATGTTTTATATTTAGGGACATTAATTATTATTATTTCATATCTACATGGTGTTTTTATCAATGTAGATGTTACAAAGTTGTTTTTTTTTATTACAATTCGTCGACATTCGTCCAGGAATGCAATAAAAAATTTTAATTTTTTTTTCTCGAAATTGTACCTTTTTTCTTCTTTCATTTATTATGTGTCTTCACATTCACCAAATTTAATGTGTCACCTAAAATGTTGTTGACAATCTTAACTGCCAAATTTGGAAAGTCTCCCATTAGTATTATTTAAATTGATGGATTCAGGAGGGTTCAAACGGTATATATCAATTAAAATATCGAAGTTGGAAATAATCAGATAATCACGATTACTATACTTCCTTATATTAGATATAAGAAAGTAAAAAAAACCTTGGAAAATTTTGTTTGACAACCTTTAAAATTTAATTTTTACATCTTTCTGAATGTAAATCATCAACCCGAATGAATCATACGGATTTTTTAAACAGAATGTTTTTTGGCACCCAGTCTATTAGTAGAAATAGACTATAATCAACACTCTTAATGTGGAAATCGTTGTTATACTAACCATATTTTCTCATAAACACTCATCAAACAAGGATAATTTAATAGTCATCTCTGCGCTATAAAGGGTTTACGTTAGAAATGGAGTGCTTTATCTCAGTTATAACATAGAATACTTGGAAGCAGATACATCAGTAACAAAATAACAACAAACTGTTCCGGTAATATGTCAAACACACTAACTACGTTATATTAAAATGGCAATTAGAGTCGCTCTGCATGTGAGCAGCAATAATCGATTTCATGGAATGATGGTACAGAGTCGCTTTGGTTTTACACAGTTATCTCTTTTAAGTGAGCTTTTTGAAATATTCCCATTATTATTTAAGCGATAGGCTTTCTGACTACTACTAAAACATTCTTATCCCAACTTTTTCATCGAGAGAGTAAAACCAAATAAATGCATATTCAAAACTTTTTTGGTTGTGGGGTTATAAAAAAGTTTCTTAATTAAAGTATATTATAAAATTAATAAATATTATAAAATATGAGATAAATTAACACTGGTTGGACTTTACTCTAATTTTCAAGGAAAGAGAAATATATCAAAATTACAGTCAAATCACTAATCCAATAGCCTTTCAAATAGTTCTAAAATTTTACTTTGGTTTTCTTTGTCCTATGTAGCATCCAGGACATCATCCTAAATCCTAATTAACTTTATATATTAAATTAGACCTATCGAGCAGTGGAGTTTGATCTTTAGGATAGGTAAATAGAGAATTGACAGTTTAAAGAATAAAATATTAATTTTGAGTTGTCATTTTTGAATTTATGATTTAAACCATCAATACTTGGTATTTTGTAAAACTTAATATCGGAATTAATACTACTTGTGGATGCAATATTTGAGTGGTATGTAAATAATGCATTGTTAATTATACTTTTGGGGTAATTGTTGTTAGTAGCAATAGTTTTAATAATATCAAGATTTTTGTGTTAGTGCCCCATGTTTTAAGGACTTAATAACGGCTATTTTCTATTTTAATGGATGCTGTGATAAATAATTAATAATTCTTCCGGAATTTGTAGGTTTTTGATATCAGTCAATTGAAAGTAAATTGTTTTCAGTTCTTGTTATCATGATATCTAGGAAAGGAATCTCTTTGTTTATTTCTTGTTCTATGGTAAATTGTAAATTGGTGGAGAATGCGTTGAATATGTCGAAGACAATGTTTGAGTTATCTTTGTGTATAGCTGTCAAGAGATCATCTACATAGCAGAACAAAAAAGGACAAGCTAAACAAAAATTAAGAAACCGGATCTCTAATCATAGAAATGATTGCAAAATAACGAACGTGAATAAAACCAGCAAAACTGCTCTTGCTACTCATTCGTTTACCACTGGTCACAATTTTGATTTTAATAATGCCACTATTTTGGACTATGAAATAAATCTTAATAAAAGAATAATTTTAGAGATGCTATAAATAAAAAAATACGAAAACTGCATAAACTTAAAAACATACATTAATAACTTGAGCATAATATTTAACAGTCTCATTAAATTTAACTTTAACAATAATTAAGTAATACTGGCACTTCTAATAATAAATCATTAATAATTTGGGTCATTTTGTAACGGTCCGTTTTTGGAAGACAAATAATTTGGACCACATTCTTTATAAATTAGATAGAATGGTTCGAGGTATACATTAAATTCCAGATTTGATTAAAATAATTTCGTTAAACATTATTGTATTGTCCCTGTAGCGTGGCGCTGAGTAAGTTGTGTTTCTAAGACGCATATACGAATGCTCGCGCGGATCGGACGATGTTTTCGTGATTAGCGTCTACAGATAGGTTGCAATTGGCGTTGATGCTCCAGAAGACATGCGCGAGATTGCGACCATGAATTTTGTCATCCTTTTGGAATCGGTTGTTACCAAGGAACTCGTTAGACGATAGAGAAGATACTCGCTTAGCACGCGGTAGGTCCAGGGTTCGAATCGCAAACTTATAATTTTTTTTTTAAAATAAGTATTTTTTAGTAAGATTTTCCTTGCCCTTTACTATCGTCTAACGAGTTTCTTGCTAACAAACGATTCAAAAGGATTTATTAATACTTATCTATGAACTAAGTTAGGCTTCCCCTATCTCGCGCATGTTTTCTGGAGCATCAACGCCAATTGCAACCTATCTGTAGACGCTAGTGTTTTCGTGTAGTGTTTTTGAGCGCGAAAGGTAGTAGAGGCTGAGCCGAAGAAGACGGTCTTGAATTGGAGACGCGCTCTAGCCACGGCCCGATGTGGTCTAGATTTTGTACCTTACCTTGTTACGTTAGAGATGATTTTTGAAGTTTTTGAAGATAAGTATTGCTTGGCACACCGGATACGAGGGTGATGTCCAAGTGTGTGCAGTTTTGTGAGTAATAGCATGGTTCTATTCTGCAGAGGAATTGAATAAGGAATGAAAATATGTTGAGCTGTGCACAACAACCGGTAACGTTATCTCTGATAAATTATGAAACTAGGTACCTGGCAACGAGAATGAGTCTGCCTGTGTTAGCTGAAAGTACCCGCTAGTGCCATACTAATAATTTGACTTTCATTGATTTGATGAAACACTGTTGGAAGTAAGTACACGTTTCTTCCCTCTTTTTAGCGTTACTAGTGGATTTAATTAGTCAAAACTTTTATAAAAACACTTTAAAAAACGGTGGCGCCTAACAAATATTTTATATAATATGGACAATTTTTTATTAGTTAAATTGGCGATTGCTGACTGTTTTTGATTTTGTTTAGTATGAATTTAAAAATTATTCTAGTTAATCGCTCGCTTCCCCATCCGGGAAAAAGAGTTTCAATTTGTTTCTTTGTTTTAATGGAACAAATGTAATTGTGTAATAAATTTCGTTTCATTTATCATTAACTTTCTTGGTTTTATTGTTCTGCATAATGACTTGAACGAGCCTTGTTACAATTGTATGGAGTAAGTCCGCATTCAGTTTCAATTATTTATAAAAAGGTACTTCTCTTTTTGATATGTCCGTATACTCGTATACATAAATAATAACATAAATAAAATTATTAAATAAAAAAAGAAAAAGTAGGTAGAAAAAAACAAAAAAAAACAGCTGTCTAGTCTTTATTAGATTCTAAACAACCATCGTTGTGACAAGTTGAACCTATGTCTGCAATAATAAAAGATTACGAATATACTTTTGTTCATATTCAATGAAAATTACAGATGCGCCAAATTGTGTTTTCTTTTAAATTATATTGTTCAGGTGTGTTTCTACATTTTTTATTTTTTTAAATTTTTTAATTGTTTATGTCACATTGAGTAATTGTTTTTTGTCTTTGATTTTAATTACGGTATATATACAGGGTGGGGCAATAGTGCGTCCGATTTCGATATCTCGAGTTCTATGATAGCTAAAAACATGATATAAAAACCTAAGTAAACTAGACAAAAAAGCCTATGACCGGAAATTGTTTTCGATAATACAGGGTGAGCAAAGACGATACTACAGTGTCAAGTAGCATTTTTTTAAATGAAATGTCATGTATATCAGAATCTTTTTTGAAACCTCTTTACGGCATCCTTTCACTCCTATATTATTATCGACTTTCTCCCAACCACTTGGATGTAATTATTTTTTTTTGTTGAAATTATACCATTTACACGTGTATGGTAAAATTATCACTACAATCACAACTATTGATTTTAAGAAAAAATGTTAGTACTAGTTATGAGACATCTGTATGATGACATTCAGTCATTTTCACTTCCTAAAACTATACAGGGTGGCCATAAAGGATTTTTTTTTACTACTTTTTGAACTGAATTTTCTCAATTTTTTCAAATGGAACACTCTGCATATTTTTGGACAATACGATGTAAGATTGAAAAACAAAAATTTTTTGTACGTACATTCCTATGGCTATTTGTGACCATTTTCAATTTATTGAACAATAACTGCAAAACTCAGCAATAAAAATTTAAAATGAGGATTTTTTTTCAAATAATTCAAAAGAAGGTGTTATAATAAGCGTGTTACATGATGCCCATATAACATCACACCAACAACAATCCAAAATTTGAAGGAAAGGATAATATAAATGCTTTTAGAAGTATCACTCCGGCAATTTTATGAGCAGTAGAAACCTCATTCCAAAGACGCATAGAAATGTATGTCAATCAAAATGGGCAACATGTGGAGCACTTTCTATAATATCTTCTCTTGAATATTACAAAAAATAATTTATTTTTAATTTTTACTGCTGAATTTTGCAGTTATTTTTCAATAAATCGAAAATGGTTACAAATATCCATAGAGATGTGGAGCTCTGAAGAAGACTAAATTATAGTTGAAACGTTAGCGATTGAACTGAATTAGTTTCTTTTTTGTCCTATCTCAGCGACATCAATTAATATTTCTCAAGGACACAAAGATATGCCTAATATCACCCTGTATATTTTATAATCTTATCTGACAGAGATTCGATTTACCTTTATAACAGTTTTTCAAAATCAAAATCGAATCAGAAATGACCTTGGAATTGTATGTGATTACTAAGTGGTCATGAAAATCATATTATTAAACTTTATAATACCTAGTAAAGAGCTAGGTTTTATTCAAAAGGTATTTTTAAACATTTTGCACCTAAAACAAACGACTTTTTTGCCAATTTAATTAGTTTATAACACAATGAAAATTTAGCATTTTTGTCAGTAATTAACAAAAGATATAGTATGCTTTGAAATGGTTTCAAGTCCATTTATGACGCTTTTTGGAATATAATATTAGTCATTTTTCTGAATATATTAGGTTTAATAATCCACTTATCCGTCCAAACTCCCTACTTCTATAGTAAGTAGCATTTCGAGTTGTAATTTGGTAACGACCATGACAAAATTACAACATAACTGTGTAGCATCAGATATGTTTCTACAGTTGTCTCAGTAAGCGATGTTCGCTGTGGTGAAAAAATATGTCTGTATTTTGAAAAAGACCGTTCGACATCTACGGAAGTAATACAGGCATAAGTAAACACTCTGTGAACTCACTTAACGCAGCTGTAGATGCACCATCACAAATTTGTCTTAATTTGGTAAAATCAGGATCTTTCCGTAATACACTCTCGAATTTTTCAATAACGGGCTTATATTTTGCGTCATTTATAGTCTGTAGCTGTATATTTACATCGTCCACTATTTGCAGCGATTGTACTAACGACAACGAAGTATTTTGAAATTTTTCTATTGGTCGTGTAGTCTTCTATAATTGTTGTAAATAGTTTTTAAATCTGTTTCAAGGGAAGCATCTTGAAAGCTTGTCTGGCTTTCCTTAATAGCTGCAGCCTCGATAGGGTTGAACTGTAGTATCACAGCTTTTATTTGTTTAAAATATTCAGCATAATAAAAAGCTGTCTTCAACCTGTAAGAATCGGCTCTGGTAGTTCCGGAATACCGGGACACAGTGTGTGAAATGCTCGAAGCCGTTTAGGAGATTTGAGAAATATGTTTTTTTGTATTTGCTATTAATGCATCTACCTCTGGAAAACATTTTCGAATCGTTTCTGCTACAAGATAGAACGCATGCACTTTACACGAAACATGTAAAAACCTACAATCGTCTCTTTGAAGAAAACGGCCCACCAAACGCATTGTCGCAGCACCGTCGGTCACCAACATCAACACTTGACTTGTTGACAGTTCAAATTTTTTGAAAGTCTCCAACACCACCCACGTAATTGTTTCGCCTGTACACGCAGTTAGTCTTTTGATAGCTAGTAAAAGTGGAAATGTTGGTTTAACAGGGTCGAGTACACATACTATAACATTTAAAATAGAATTTTTTTTACAATCTATCGTCTCGTCAACACATAACCACAGCCGTGTATTTTTTAATGCACATTTAATCTTATTTACAATGTCTTCACGAATACTTGGTACATATCTACGTAACGATGAACGACTTGGTAAATTCACCTGGGGATTGTATTTATTCCAGAACTCCCGAAATGCTGGTTTATCCAATATGCGCAGGGGAACATCACAGGCACTCAGCATTAACAGTAAATCAAACATAAACTGAGGTTCCAAAGAAGACACGCCATTTTTTAAATTTTTATGCCGATTACTATTGACATGAATTTTGCAGCCGTATTTATTCCAGCACATTAAGTCTTGATCACAAACTTTACAAATTATTTTACATCCATCATAGAATAAATCCGGAAATTCACCGATAAATTTATTCACTTTATTAGCGTATGGTCGTTTTCTACTCTTTACGCTCAACATTATTTATCATTTATTAGTACTCTATGCATCGACGGACAGATAACAACTGAAGTGTGTCGTGTCATCGTCATAGTAAACAAGTGCACGATGGCATTGGTATTGCGCCCGACCCTGAATCTACCATCACTTGGCCAGACTTAGTAATTACTAACACTTGTGTGGGAAACACTAGCTTCCTGAACTTATTATGAAAATAACTATTTCAGAGAAATTGTAATAGCTCAATTGTGCTCACTCACAAGGAGTACATTAAATTATAATATTTATAAATTATTCCATATCGCATGCCTTAATGGAATAGAATTTCTCTATTTCCCGTCATTCATTTCTATTTGCATTTTTTGGTCGTTGTACAACATTAATTGTAATTATTTCAAAGCCTAAAACAACATTTAATTGAAATTAAACGTGCTCTAAACTCCTCGCCATTAACTTAACTTGAATTATTACAATGAAAATTGTTAAATAACATAGCAGCAAAGAAAATTTAATAAAGAAGGGATGCCGCCCATTAAAGAAATTTTCTCGAAAATGTTGGTCAGAATTAATTAAACACAAATAACAAAAATAAAGAAGGAGAAATCGCCATAATTCATTACTATAAATTAAGTTGCAGAAAACGTTCAACGAAACAACGTGTTTAATGTGACATGAAACCTTATTTAATATAAATTTAAATGAACGATGAAACTGCATATTATGAAATTATAATTTACACGGCGGCAATCAACTTAGAAATTATAATAAAGAGGGGACTAAAGGCAGGACCGGAATCAGAGTTTAACTTTATTTTCGAAAAGTCTGGCATGAATCTAACAACTACTCGTGTGTTTCAGAATAATATTAGATGTAATGATTTGTACGTTGCCAACTGAGAATACTAAATTATGTTATGAAAATACAGTGTTATAAATAATGCAAATACACTATATATGTATCATAAATGAATGGTTAATTTATATAACAAAATTGGCCCAATTGTTGTTGCCCAAAGGTATGTAGGATAGGAACAGGCAGGAATTTAATTAATTAGTCGATGGGGAAAAAACATTTCAGAGACTGCAAGTTTATATATAGAAAAATCAAGTGAAAGACCAAGACGATCTTTAGAAACCGTAAATACGGTTCGTTCGGCCTTTGCTAAAAGTCCAAAAAATATTCTACAGTTCACAAAATTCTTCGTAATGTTCGAAAATGATAGCATATAAGATTCTAGTTTAGAATCGTCTTCGTCAAACAGACTATGCAAGGAGGAATGGACGCTTCTCAAGAATTCTTTCAACAATTAGAGACAGATCTTAATTTTGCCCCTATTCTTATTTTTAGTGACGGGCAAAATTTCATATCTTTGGAAGAATCAATAAACATAATTGTGAAATTTGTGGAGAACATATTCCGCATGAATTTTTTTTAACACGAAAGACATTCGTCAAAGGTTCATGTCTGGTGCGTTTTATATCGAGATCGATTTTATGGTCCTTTTTCTTCACGGTAAACACGATCACTGGAACTCCGTAAATTTAAATGTTGCAGAAATTATTGGTATAGCAGCCACCACTAAATTTATTGAATAGAATCTTCTTCAAGCTGAATAGGGCGCTTCACCGTTATGTTAGAATTGTGCAGAACTTCTTAAATCAGACGGACCTCACGCATTGCCACCAAAATCGTCAAATATAACCAAACCCACTAGATTTTTTCTGTGGGAATATCTAAAAACAATTGTATATTGAATGAAACTAGAAAATTTAGAAGACCATAAAAGTGGACTGTCGGGCCGATCTAGCTCGCATAGAATTAAAATTTCTGACTCTTTTGGGTTGGTCACAACAAAAGTTGTAAAAAAATAACAAAAACATGATAGAATAATTAAAAACAATGACATAGTTTTCCACAAAACACTATATACTGCGCTCGACGCGCGTTTCGCCAACCAAGTTGGCATCATCTGGAGATTATTAAAACCAACCTTATGCTAACAAGCTACTATATTTATACCTAACCTGTTTGGGATTGGCCCTCTGTTATTATTCATACTATTTTACACTTTGCGATTTCCAAACTTCCAAATGTATCCAGCTGTCTGGCATTTGTTACACTCATAATTAATCTTAAATTGCTAATATCTCTTTTATGGTTGTTCTCAAACGCATATTGGGCAACTGTTATTCCTTGAATCTAGTTTGAATTGATTATCTAGTTTGTCCCACATACTTTTGTAAGACTGTAAGGACTGTATCCTTACAGCTAATTTCGTAAATTCCTGACTTTTCGTTTGTTTCAATTTTATCTTTTGGATTGCCTAAAGGTTGATGTAGTTTATTTCCCGATTAATGAACCACTGTCATATCTATATCTTTAAAAATCATACCAATACCATGGCTGAATTGAGGATCGAATGGAATCGATACTAAGGTCGAGGAATTTCGAAGTGTCTCTTTAAATTTACGTGTCCTAATAATTTTATCAATTAAACTTACAGAATATCCATTACTTACAGCCATATCCTTGATCAATGCCTTTTATTTTCAAACGTCTCCTTATTGAGGGGGAAGCTTAATAGGCGATAAACTAGAAAATTAAAACTCGCCATTTTGTGTTAAGCGCAATGGTGAATTAATAAGGTGAAAAATATCCAGTTGCAAGAAGGTGAAATTTTGATCTCCTTTGAAATTTGTTCATTGTTTACAAGCATGGTTCATTTATTGGGAAATAAGCTACATCAACTTTTAGACAATCCAAATTACAAAATTGAAACAAACGAAAAGTCGATGATTTACGAAATTATCTGTAAGGACTGTAATCAAGAGTATGTTGGATAAACTAGACGATCAATTCAAACTAGATTCAAGAAGCATTTGGCTCATCTCAAATATGGTAGAACAGATAAATCTAGTGTTGCTCAATATGCATTTGAAAACAACCATAATTAATCTTAAATTGCTAATATCTATTAGCAATTTAAGATTAATTAGGAATGTAACAAATGCTTGACAGCTGGATGGATTTGAAAGCTTGGAAATCACAAAGTATAAAAATAGTATGAAAAGTGACAGAGGGCCAATCACAAATAGCCCACCCTATTGGTTAGTGGGTCATGGTTTACCGAACGGTGCAATAGTTTAGGTAGAAATAGGGTAGATTGTTAGCATAAAGTTAGTTTTAATCAGCTCCAGATAAAAAAATTATTCCCCAATTATTTTTTCTAAAGTATTTATTTTATCAAAAAAATGCATATGGCATAAACGATGTATATAATAAAATCATACAATTTTTCTTTGAAACGCTTTTTCGAAAATACTGTAAAAATATATTCAATATTTAACTCAATACTTCGATAAAAAAAATTGTTGTATTGTTTGTACGTGACGTATGGTTTTTGGTCTTACATATTTTTTAATTTAAAAATAACAGTCGTTTCTGGTAGTTTTTAAAAATATTTATTTTTCAAAAAAGTGTTTTAAACAAAAATTGTACGATTTGGTCCGCTTTTTTTATGTTTTATGCAAAATAACCGATATTTTTAGAACGATAAATGAATTTTTTTTTTGTAAAATATCATAATGGGCTGTAAACATAAGAAGCTTGTTAAAAAAATGCAGTTAAGATTTGCGTATTGCTCGAATATCAGGATACTTTATACTAGGTCAAAAATATACTACTTAAGGGATTGTCTAAGGAAAATATAATATTATACTAACATTTTATGACACGGCACAAACTTAAAACTTTAGATTCATGATGATTATATATTTTTCATAATGCTAAAAACAGGACGAACATCACCTGTTGTTTGAAGGTTTTATCCTGTATGTCACATAATTCTGGTAAAAGTAGCAACGCTAATAAATCATTGTATTTTTTTAGATCTAACAGCAAATTAGTTTCACAACGTGGGAGTTTTGCAGCTTTAAGTAATTAAGGAATATGGGCATGTGGTCATCAGAATTTCTCTATTAGTCGAAACAAACAAATGTAGGCATTAAAACGTATTTGCAACTGCCTGGATGCTCGGTCGAAACGCGTCTTTATATCAGATTATATCAAACTCACGCAACGAATGTATCTACTTAACTAATTGCTAAGGGATATGCCCAACTGCACGTTCCATATGTGTCTATGTAAATATTTCTACCTCAATAATACAGAAATATCAGTGAATACTATTTTTCCACACAAGCTGTATATAAGTTTTTAGAATGGAAGTTCCTAAATAGGTACTGAGCACTATCTAATTGACACAAAATTCATTATTTCACCTTTTTAACGTTTAAAAAATATTTTTTCTAGAATTATGGAAATGATTTTCATCCAATACTTAAGTAAATGTTAATTTTGCGGCAACCGCAACAGATATCATGTGTTTTTATCTGTTCTTTATATTAGAACAAGGACAACCACTTGTTTGCAGTGAAGAGACTAAGGGAAGAAGTGTAGCAACAAGGGAGATCTGCACAAGATATTAGACTTAGTGGATCACAACATAAAGATAATATTTAAATACAATCTCAATGTCCTTGTTCGACAAAGTCCTCAAGATATGAATATGTAGGAAGATAACCATCTAGTGGTGCTATGGGCATGTATTCCCAGAAAGGAATTCGCAGTGCGAAACAATTTAAAATGTCGTCCAATATCGCCCAGAATCTTCAACCAAACAGTGGAGACAACCCTGGGAGTAATAACAGAACTTAAGGAAAAACAGGAGCTCTAAACTATTTATCACGTCAGCATATAGGGGTGTAATTATTGCAGAATACGACATTTTATAGAGAAACCCGACACTAATGGACATAATATGTATTATGGTAAAATACCTATTTTAACGTAAGAGGCAAAAACTGCTACAATTACCAAGTCCAACAGATTATCACTGAAAATAAAACGTTAAAACTCTATGTCAAATCAAATATAACAATAACATAAGTAGAACAAAACAGCTGATTCATGTGATAACTATCACTATATGAATCGACGTGAGAGCGTGAGATATTGGGGACATCGAAAAAAAGAATTTAAAACCACGTAGTAGCTAACCGGTCAAATAACTGAAGATAGAGAGACCGTGGGTATAATGAATAGAATGAGAATTGCAAAAATGAGATGACGACACTCATCTGGAAGGAATAAAAAGGAATCAAAAAGAGTATACAGAATAACAGAAACAGAAAGAGAGAACGACAACCTTTGCCGATTAATCACTACTTTCGATATTAGTTGATGTGGAACGGAAGCCCAGTAAACGTAATACTAAATTTATAGCCTATACTCGTAAACCTACACGACGAAATACCCACAAGTGGTTTGCGGCCATACGTCGACATATACACATAGAAAGAAATTAGAAGTGGAATAAATTAATGAAAATGGTAAAAGCAACAACAAATATCTGCGAATAATAGCGACCTAGAGACTTCTTTGAAATGTATTAGCAGTAAGTTTGACAAAACCAGTACATTGACATATTCGTCAACTAAAATAATAGCCTTCCAAAGTGTTATTAGTGAATTGCACTGGCAGCTATCTAGATCTACTCTAGGATGGAAAAACTAGCGGGGATTCATAACATTATTTATGAAAGACATTGACGCGTCTGATAAAAGTTAGTTCCCTCGAAGATAAATTAGCATCAGACCCAAAAGGCTTCTGGGCATATGTCAACAATAAAAAGGAATCTAGTTCAATACCCAACACCATGACCAACAACAACAATATTCTTGACAATCCGAATGATTTTGCCAATTCATTTGCAGATAACTCTCTCTTCTTATATTCTGTTACAATGATAACTGAACACTGTTTGGCATGGAGGCCTCCTGTACAACACTAAAAAACAAATATGAACTGCCAGTCTACTTTGTAAGTCTAATAAAAGACTACATAACAGATTGAATTTAAGGTCAGGGTTAACGACGCACGCAGTGTCGTCGCTCAAAGACGTCGAAGCTGGTGGGACCCCAGCTTTGACGTCTTTTCCCGTGTCTTTTTTAATCTCTTCCTTTCAGACATCTCCACCTACCCCAACACCCAAACAGTACTTTACGCCGATGATACGCCAATTTACAGACAATCTTTTCATCCACAGACTGCGACGAAAAAGTCAAATACCATCTAAACATACTTACTGACTACTACAAAAATTGGAAACTGAAACTCAACGAAGTCAAAACCGAAACTATAACAATCATCAAAAAATTTACAAACATACGGATATTTGACAACCTAAAAATTAATAACACGGAAAAACAAACAGTAAAATATTTAGGAATCACACTAGACAAGCGACTCTCACTTAAACAACACATCACGAACAACATAAACAAAACATACAGTACGTTAAGCCGACTCTACCCACTAATAAACAGACGCAGCATACTTATTACACATAATAAATTACTCATTTACAAGAATATAATTAGACTGACATTAACATATGCGTGTGCGTCTTGGAGCCACATTTCAGACACGCAATATAAACGGCTCCAGACCACACAAAATATACTATTACGACTTATAACTAACTCAAACCGATACATAAACTTAGAACTTCTATATAGACAAGCCGGACTGACATACCTACATACAAGACTATATCTACGAAACTGTCTAAAAATTTCTAAAAACTAATACGCAAACATCAAATTTCACAAGACACTTGACACCCGTACGTAAATACGACAACACGCAACACACACAAATACATACATCAACGACTCCCACTGTACGACGAACCAAGATAATGCAACTTACGTACAGACTAACCTCAATACTATAGCACACACATCCTACTTCCCAAAACTAACATATACACCCACAAAATCAACCCATCTCCCCGTAATTAACCCACAACTCTCAAGTACCTTAAACAGGATTTTTTATTCAAATTTTTACTGTACATTATCTCTATGTGCATTATTAAGTTCATTTAGTATATTATTTTAAACAGTGGTAGTTAGCACTGCTGTCGCTCTGTGGTCCCAGAAAGAGCCAATTAGACCCCAACCATATTGTAGTTCTATGACCATAACAGGAACCTGGACGGGCGTCTACCGCGCTCGCGACTTGTAACGCTCGTTTTGATTGTTAAATGAGATAAATAAATACAATACTCTAGTTAACGTATGTATTGTAAATGTTCAAAATTTAATATATCTGTTAAAATGGAAATGGAAATGGTAACTGAACATGTCTTTAAGAAATTAAGCCTAAATTTACTGCAGGTCCTGTCCGTTTGAAATATTAGATTGACAATATGAACCAGGGGTTCCGTGATATAGGCATAATATTTTTTTATTAGTCTGGACGTTATTTCATTATTGCCGGGTGAGCTGTCATCTTTTAAACTTTTAATCTGCGAAATAACTTCATTGACATCAACCGGTTTTAAGTACATTGATTGATTTATTTGTGGATAATTAATTTCAAAGTTATTGGGGGCATTTTCGATTGAATCAGATTGTTACCTACTTCAATATAATATTTATTGCAAAAATTAACCATGTCTTTAGTACAAGCAAAGGTGTCATTTGTTTCGTGATCTTTTATGTATATTTCTTCTCCTGTTTTATCAACTTTTTCATTAGTGGCTTCTTTTACTACTTTAAAAAAAATTTCATGTCATTTGTGTTTTCTAAGATGTCTGTATAGTATTTGTTTTTAGCCGTTGTAATAATTTTGTTTAGTTGATTCCTATAACTTCGATATTCGCTTAATAACTCCACATGTTGTTTTGTTTTATTTGCCTGTTTTTTTTAATTTGTCTCTGTGTTTGATTGAGTTAATAATACCTTCACTGATCCATGGTTTAATTCTTTTGTAACCTTTTTTTATTATAGTTTTAGAAGTTGTACAGTGTTTAATTAGTCTTGATCGAATATCCAAAAATTTTTCATACGCTCGGCAGGATTTTGTATAGCAAGTGCTGTATTCCATTGAACCATTCTTATTAAATTACTGAATGTCTCCTCGTCAAATTTATTTATAGTTTTATATGTTGTCTTTTTACTAATATGGTTATGTTTATAATGTAATGACAGAAATATCGGCAAATGATCTGTTATGTTATAGTTAATTTCTGATGGATTGAATTCAAGCTGATTTATTTTAGAATTTATTCTTAGAAATATGTGATCTAAGCAAGACTGTGAGGTAGAAGTAATTCTTGTGTACGTGTTTATGCATGGTTTAAATCCGTATGCCATTCGCATCGCCATATAATTATTGCTGTGTATATTTGTATCATCTAGTATGTCAAAGTTAAAATCTCCAATGACTACATCACAGTCCCCCTTTTTCACGTTAACAATGTAATTATCCATATCCTCAATAAACGAATTTTCTTTTGTAGAAGGCGACCTATGACTAATTAGAATATTGAAAGAATGATTATCTATACTTAGTGATAAGGTGGATATTGTTACTTTGGTCACAGGTAAAGTTGTGTGCGTTGTGTTGTAGTTAATTTTCTTATTGATGAAAATCAGCATGCCATCATTTTGATTCAATTTACCGACATTAAAAATTGTTTCAAAGCCAGATATTGAAAAATCTGCTATTGAGTGAATAAATTGAGTTTCACCTAGTAGTATAACATCTATATAATTTAATTTACATGTTGTCAAGAATATTAGGAACTCATCAAAATCTTTATATGAACTTCTTATATTTAAATGTAAAATCCGCAACAGTGTGTTACTGATTGAATATTCTACTTTTTTTATGAATTGTTCTATATCTTCAGATTTCATTTTTCTGTCTTCAACATTCCCGTTTTCTAGTTCATTTAACACATTTTCTTCTGACGTGGCCATAAATATAGATATAGTTAGGGCAAATTAAGATAAATAACATTATTTCTTACAATTTTTTATTAGAAAAGACAGACAAAACTAAAAAAATACATAACAATCTGAGTGTTAATATGTAGAGTAATTGGTTTTGTTTTTAAGAACATCAGTGTGGTAGGTGAGAGTAGGGCATTCTCTACTGTCACATTTGTGAGTAGTGGCATAATTAGTTTTATATTTCATGTTAAAGATAACACAGTTTTTACATGAGATGAATTGACTTTGACATACCCTATTATAGTGTTCTTCAGAACAATTAGCGCATACAGTTTTAAACGTGCAGTTGCTTTTCTTATGGTAGAAACCTTGACAGTTAAAATACTTTGGAATAGTTAAATCTTCATACACTACATGATTCTCCCATCCTATACATAGTTTCTTTTTATTTATAATTTGGTGATAAGCTGTCGGTGTAGTTTCACATATGATTGTTTTTGAATTGAATTATAAATAATTTTGGTACAGATTCGAAATTGTCTTACATAACACGCTTTATCCACGAAGCATCTGTATCAATCAACATGGATTTGTCTCACAACGTCCCGCAACTACCAATCTACTTTGCATAACACAGTACTTAGCGGAAATCGTAATGGTGGTGGACAGGTCGATGTCATTTATACGGATTTTTCTAAAGAATTCGAGAGAATAGATCATGGTGTTTTATTAAAAAAAATATATTCCTTGGGCTTTAATCTAGAATTAATTTACTCTTTTGAATTCCGTCTTCGTAACAGAAAACAATTTGTACAATACCAGGGTCATAGTCTATAGAATTTATATCTCAATCAGGCGTTCCACAGGGTTCGGTATTGGGTCCCTTATTGTTTATCATATTCATAAATGATATCGTACTGGATCTCCAATGCCCATCTCTCTAATATGCTGACGACTTGAAAATTTACCATAAAATTGATAGTATATCCGACCGTAATAAATAAGAGGCAGACTTATATACAGCCAATAACTGGTGCAGCAAATATGGATTGTCTTTAGATATCAGTAAATGCCATACGGTTTCGTTTACCTGGAAGTTAAACAATTTATAATTCGATTACGATATTAACGGTATTACAATGCAATGTTGAGACAATTTTAAAGACCTAGATGTCACTTTTGATTTCTAACTATCTCTTAAGGAGCATACAAATAATATTGTATCTTCATTCTTTAAAATGCTTGGTTTTATCATGCGCAACTCCCGTGATTATCATAATACGACTACACTAAAGACTTTATACAACACGCTGGTACGACCTAGGCTTGAGTACGCAAGTGTGGTTTGGGACCAATGCTACGATATCCATAATAATAATATTAAAGATATTTAAAGAAAGCTTTTAAAATGTCTGCCATTTAAAATTGACGATATGTATCCCCCCTGTCGGTTATAATCAGCTGTTGTGGCTAAATCGTTTCTCATACAGTTCTATGAAGCATCGTAGAGACATGCAAAGTTTGTGTCAAAAGTGTGCTTTTATTTAAACTTTTAAATAATATGATAGACTCCGCAATTATCGGAAAAAATTAATTTTCGAGCACCCACTAGGCCAACTAGATCCACATCTTTATTTTATGTACCAAAGGTGTACACAAATAATATTTTAATGTTTTCTCTATTATACGTTACGTACCGTAATTATCAAGTTATTGAAAAAGATGTTGATATTATTCATAGTAAACTAAGTCAAATTAAGTAAACATTTTGTTAGTTATATTAATCACCTTAATTTATATTAATTTCATACGATTTATATGTTATGTATGTATACATACATCATGTTAGTACTGTATTTCCGGCCCTGTAATTGGAATGTAAATTCTGTTGGGCCTGTGTATGTAAAATAAATAAATAAATAAATCATAACATTCAACTAAAACAATAAGCCGATTCGAGCGTATAAATCGGTACTACCAGATTATAATTAGTTAAAACCAATTATTATAGTGTGAGAAATCGGTACAGTGACGGGACGTGCGGGTAAGACGCTACGGAACGCAGAGCCGGATTTAACTGTATTGTTCGCTCGTTTACTTTTTCAATGGAGGTTTTTGTAGCAACAATTTAACAATTGTACAAAAAAAGTATTAACTTAAAATAAAAATATTGAATTTAACGTTTTGCCTACACACAGCAGTTACAGTACTCAAGTTTGCTTAATATAAATTGTTACTACCCACCAAGTACCGCGAGGAGGTATAAACATTTCTTGCCAGGGAAGGATTGGTATGGAATATTAGTATAGAAAATAGAAATTATTTAAAAAGTAACAAGAAACCCTTAAAAATAAAATAAAAACAAAAAAATACACTCCCAAAATAGTTACAGAAACAAATAATTTTCTCAATAAATAAACTAAAAATAAATTCGAATAGTAAAGTTATTACTTTCGAATGAAATTGTCCACACATCAGAATTTGTCACTGGAAAATCGTCGCTAACTTCACACCAATATTCTTTCATCAGTTTGTGTATTGTGGGACTGGGAACGTTAGTCAGAGATGCTGTTTCACCTAGTACATCTAAATCTAAGGTCAGTTAGGCTTGTCACCTCAAAAACTTATTGTAAACATTAAAGCAAATTTGTTTCGCTTGCTCATTCAAATGTAGCCGATTTTTTCTTACTGAAAACACTAATGAACTTTGATTTTCTTTATCACTGTAATCACCATCACTTTCATTTTCACAAACACAATAATATGTAGACAAGCAGCCTTTCACGGTCGAAACATTTTTACATCAAATACTTTCTTAAATTATTTTCAAAAACACACCAACAAATAAACAGATATAAAATACTTATTATTTATCTTATAATATTACACTTACAATATATCCTACAACGCATTGCTTGAACGAATCGGTAACAAAATTAAGTGCGGACCTGAAGTATCCCAGCATGTAAGCTAAACTCCGCCTCTGTCGCGTGCCAACAAGAACAACAATCATCGTTCTTACTTTAATATAAGCAGTATAAAAGACGGAAGATGTTATGTGTTAGACATTTTCCGCCCTCATGTCGCGTCTTACCCCTCGCGTCCCGTCACTATACCGATTTCCCTTACTATATATTCGAGTGCAATGCGATATTAAATGATAATAAGGACCGGCCTCTGAGATCGGTTATATTTTGAGGTAGTAAGCTGAAGTTGAAAAAAATACAGATATATGAAGGTTGTAAACGGGGCAGAGAGATTATGTTTCCGATACGACGGTTTGTTAGCAATTGGAAAGTGGCTTAAGAGTTGCACGGGTCTGAAAATTATATATATATATTTTATTAGTAATACAAGGTACATATGTGGAATTCGAGAAAGATTATTCAGTAATAAGCAATACAATAACATGTTTATTTATCAATAAAGTAGTATGTTAAGTTGAGGTTCATTCAACCAATGTAATTTTTAAGGTGATAAATTTACTTAACATTTTTTAACAAGAGATTTACTCCCAAGAAAATCTATATCGCCTTCTACCAGAATTATACAAGCAGCAACAAGTTGCGATTCTTCCATTTTCCTCACTACAGCACAATTTTCTCTTGTGAAAATCACAGCAAAGTTGTTAAAAGATCTCTGCAGCTAATAGTAAATAAATTATGAGGTTATGTTCGTAAGCAAGTTCAGTTGAATATAAATGTGAAAAGTAATTACCACAACCAGAACAATTCTAGCGTTCAACTGCCAATATTCACAATGTGGTCAACCAAATGTTGACCGGGTTTAAGCGCTCAAATTGGTTTAATTTATTCATTATAACTTAAGAACATCAACCGATTATCAAAAAATGGTGCTAGCTATTTCATGATGGAGTTGTATTTTACAGAGCGATAGAGGTGGTCTGTCTTTTAGCTATAGTACAGTTGAAAATCAAAATGTGTAGCCTATGATAATCAGAGGCCGGAAATGTTTTCCATTTTTTAGAGTCAGCACTTATAAAACAAATATATATATTAATAAACACGCCACAAAAATTCATGTGGTGTGTTTATTTATACAGGGTTGTTTCAGGATTAACTGGAAAAACTTAAAATCTGTATTCATGACCTCGAAATTAGAAAGAAAGTTTCTTTTAGAGTATGTCCGAAAGCGCTTTATTAAAGAGTTACGGCCCTTTAAATATGGAGGCTAAAATTAGGTTTTAAATTTTTTAGTCAAATTTGGAAAAAAGATAAAAAAATTAATTTCAGTAGAAATTTTCTATTAATAGGAACGCTTCTAAAGGATATTTTTTTCAATCATATCTTATTGGTAAAATGGATGAAATCAGCATCACCCATTTTATGTAGGCCTAATACTTTGGAAGAGTTATGAGTGAATATCTCGGAGGCTTTTCAAAGTATTACGACTAACATGTTATATAACATTAGGAAAAGCTTTTATAGCATATTGGGATATTTTCTTGCGGCTTGAAGAGGGACTTTTTGAATATTTCATTTAATTTTTTTTATTACATTTTTGTTTTTCATTTTGGACCTGCCATTAAAGAGAGTCTACACAGAATTACTGTATCACCTTCCAATTTTAAATAAAATTTGTGTTTAGTAGTCAGGACATAATTTGTCTAAATTTTCAACATTTTTTAAAGATACCTGTAACGGTTCACTTTTGCGCGTACCCTGTATAACTTACAAATAGGTACCTCATGACAAATTAATAATTACTAGCTTGCATAATATACACGTATGGTATATTTTGGGTTGTCTATACCTTGCAAACATTAATATACTTACCTATTTTAAATAGGAAACTGAGGTGCTGTAAATAATATAAAAAGTGGCATTTTTTGTCCTCGGTTATCTTAAAAGGACGGCCAAAGAAAAGAAATAAAGGAGGCAGAATGTGAGATGCCTAGAATAGAGTAATTAACATCTACCTGTGTAAAGCAATAAATTTTAATTAAAATTGGAAGTAAATTTAGGTACCTGTGCATTTTGTGATAGAAATAAAGATGTTGTTTTGGAAAAGTTTTTGTTCTTCTCAGAAGGTGGCATTTTTGGAGCTGATGTTGTGAAAAGGCCTAATAAAAACTAAGGTAATTTTTAGAATAAATGGAATTCGTTCTATGTTTTTTGTAAAGCAAATTTGCTGTTGTTATAGTAGGTCATATATTTGTTTAGGCCTTTTACTTTTACCACCTTTTTCACGTTTACCAGTATCTATTACATTATCACTCAATGGCAGTACAAAAATATTCATCTCATTGAGCCTGGTTTTAAGATAGTCCTGGGGATAAAATCGAAATTAGATAATCTGTAACACAACCCAATGGTATTTTTTGGTAAAACAAAATTTCAATAGCTTTTTTCACACAAGGTATCTTTGCAATATTTTACCTCTTTTGGTGTTTTTGAACTTCCCCTGCTGTGGATATTTACAAGCTATATAAAAACGCAGAACACACCAGGAATGATATTTTTCTCTTTGGCGGGTAATTAGCAACGTGAATTTTGCATATAATAGGAGAACTATTTTCTTATGGAATATTACTGGAAAATTTCTCAGTAGTCCAGAAAATACTTATTATCAAAAATATTCGACATTTAGTTGCGATACTAGATTTAAATTAAATTAAATAATAAAAATTAATAGTGTCAAAATATACTTAGTCATTTCTTCATAAACTTTAGCTTCAGCGAGGCTGACGCGATCTACCGGGTGTAACAGGATCATGGTACACCCCCTTTTTTCCTTTAGTTTTGAAGATAATTGACTGAAATTTGAGATGTCCTATATACATTATAAGCGGCACTTTTTGACATACAAGTAATTTCCCTTTCACTTCCGGTTTCGCCGTGTTTCATTAGTAGCTACAGGTGTTGGACTCCGGATTAGTTTCCTGACCCTGAATTAATTATAGTTAATTTTAAATTTGAAAAAAATTTAAAATTACAAATCCCTATTAGAAATTTAGTTTATGTGAAAAAACTTACTAAACAAAATTCAAACTATGAAAACAATGAGCTTGGTACCGCAGTGAACTAGAGCGTTGAGAGACGAATGTAGCTGGTTTTACTCTCTGCCGACTCCCGGGTTCAAATCCCAGCTTCTATCTTGACATAGTCGAAGGTAGTGGTTATGTGTCTCCGTTTTTGCAATAGCGTAACCCCCGTCCGTGTAACTCCTGCTTTAGATTTGGAGGTTGTCTAATTTATGTGGTGTGTTTTATGTTTTTTAATTATTGTTTTATGTTTTTTAATTACATCTCCCAAACCGCCAAATTTTCAAGATCATGCCTGAGTTTTTCAATACCAGGTTTGTTCGAAGAGACGATTTGTGATAATTTTCTGACTATAGAGTTACGATTTTTACGGGAGCTCTGCAATAACAAACGTTCTGATTGAACCAGCACATCTCTACAACAATGTGCGCATGTTTCTTAGAGTTTTAAACTGTTGGAAACTGTTCTACGATCAAAGCTAATATAACTAATGAAATAAGATTCCGTCAGTAATATATTGTTTTGCCCCGTAGCTTAAAATGTACAGAAATTGCTCTAGTATATGAGGAGCAAGGAATTCCGTTGACCCCTCTGCAATTCTAATACAATTAAACTGATTAGGACGCTTAGCAAGCTTTTCTGTCTCGCTTCTGCTGGTATTTAAATGAAATGACTCGATTAAAAAATAATGCCAGCGAACATCGTTTAAAAACGTTTTCATTTATTAGCGTTCCTCTGGGTTTACCGACCACATTTTGAAAATTGGATATATGATGACAATTGTACTGCATGTAGGACAGTTAATTAGTCTAAATAATTTTCAATGATATTTATGGTGTCTAGATCGTATCTAATCGCTTTTTTTTTAGTACACTAGACATACAGTAATTTTAATTAGTGAGATATAAATAGCTACATTTAAATAGGTAACTGTCTTTTTTTTAAACTATGTACAGTATCCTCAAATTTAAATGCTCCTGGTGGGGCAATAGTGCGTCTGACTTCGTTATGTCGAGTTCTATGATAGCTAGAAACTTGATTTAAAAACGTAAATAAACTAGATAAAAAAAGTCTATAACTGGAAATTATTTTCGATTATACAGGGTGAGCCAAAACGATTCTACAGGGTCAACTATCATTTTTTTAAATAGAATGTCATGTATATCAGATCATTTTTGTTATACTTCTAAAAGGTTTCGATATCTTCTATAGTCGGCGGATTATCGACAACACGCTGTGGCTCTTGAAAGAAGCGGGAAGGATTCGTACGAAACATGGTGTTTTGCTTAATACTCCTTACCCGTCTCTGCAACATTTTCTTTATAGCCATGAGCTTTCGAACTCTAACTGGACAATACTCCTTGATGTAAGTATGTCAGTTTTTAAAGTGTGGTGTTGCCGTCTTAGTCCGGCTGCTATGCACCCGATTTGGGTAGTAAAAACTGTACCGTTTGTCATGCATTCCACCACAATGTGGATCCGAGAAGCGTGTTGTCTGACCAACTGTATCCTGCCTTCGATTTTTTATACACGAAGCTTGGCCTTCTCAACTCCGTTTTAAAGTGTTAGTCGACGTCTCATGGGACACAAGTTGTTTTGCATCGTTGTACACGGCACAGTTGATTTGCCGAATGTCTGCATCTTCTGGAAGTTCCACCTCGATGGCCGCGTCAATTTTAGCCAGATCTTATTTCAGGTTAGCCCTAGTATTACGGCTAACTCTTACCCTTAGAACTACATCGGTGAACCCTATAAGATGTTCCCCCATCAGTTGCTAATTGCGGCGGTGGGACTGCGGCTGACAGTTTCTCTAGCTGACGGGGTGGTCTTACGTAACCTGTTTTGCGCAAAAATATTTGATCTCCCAAATACTGTTGAAAGAAGACACGGTGTTCTGGGTGCATGATACACTAGGTATCATGTATCCCCAGCGAAGCTTCACTGCTGTAACAGGTCAGCAATCACGTAGTTCCCTCATCCACTTAAAACGTCCATGTCCATTGTCATTGTCATTGTTGTCAACATTGAGACCTTCCGGTGGTGCTCCTCCAACCTGTCTCTGACCCTCATCTGGTTGGAGACGGTTGTGAGAAGTCCATCGTCTGTCTGTAGTTGGAACTAGAGGTTTAGGATACCAGGGTGGTTAGTCCTGGTAACCACGGACGACAATTGTCAGGCAGAGATGCCTCTGTTTGTCTAGGGTGTACCGCGTGGAGGTTACCAGTCTGGATTTGCACCCACCATCTTTTTCAAATTATCCGTTGCCGGACGGTCCTCCCGTGGCCTACACCTCACGGGAGTCGCGCCAGCGCATTACTGCAGCCACTCTCCACATTCCGCTGGGTCAGTGACTGAAGATACCAGAATCGTGTGCTTTAAGCAGACGGAGAGACCCCAGAATGAGCGCCTTCTGCATTTGGCCTGCCAGCCACTCGGCTGATTTTTGGCAAGCCTGTATGATCTTCAGTTCCGAGAGCAGCATAGGCTTTATCCCTCCGAGTACACCGATTATTAGGACGACCATTTTTACCGAGTAGCCTGGGTACAGCACTTGGAGCTCGTACCGGAGATCGCGGTATTTACTCCGTTTCTCCTTCTCCTTCAAGGTGATGTTTTTCTCCGCAGGTGCCGAGAACTCGATGACATACATCACCATGAGTTGGTGGTCGAAGAAGACTATGTCAGGCTTGTTGGCTTGGATTAGCCTGACCGTCGGGAACGAGTAGTTCCAGTAAATCTAGCATTTCTCGTTCTCGACCACGGACTCAATATCTCCGGGGACGTAAGGCAGCACTGGTGTCTGATCTACCCCGTACGAGTGCCTTAGATGGTAGTATAGCACTCGTAACGCCGCGTTATGTCGGTGGAGGTAGGCCGAAATCGCATATATGGGGTATGCAGAAAGTAAGTGCATGAGCGATTTCGGCGCCTGATGGCAGGCCCTGCAGTTGATATCAGGAACCTCTACATACCACACGTGGCTACGATAGACCAAGGTGTTGATAAAACTATCGTGGCAGGCCATAATCCCTCGGTCTCTGACTTAAGCCCGGCTGACCGGCGAATGTTAGCCTGATCGATAAACCCAGCGTTTCTATGTTCTTATAGAAGGCACCATGCCGGGGTTTATCGACATACTGCCGAAACAGATTTTCCTGTTGGACTGCTCTAATTCGGGATTTCAGACGATTTGGCTGAAGTTTGGTGACTGACTCTACATCAGCACCTCGCCTGACTTCAAATGCGAGACCGAGTTCTTCTGCGGCACTTTTTGCTGCCTTAAACAAACCTGCTCCCACTCCTACAGTTTTGTGATGTTTCACAAACCGTAAGAGGGGATCTGAGCTCTTGAGGATGTTACATGTCATACTCAGTACTTCTCTGCCATGCGTACATTCCAGGCTCAAGGGTCCTCGACCCCCCCCCTCCCCTCGTTGATATGGGAGGTACACGCGGACAGGACGATCTAGGATGAACACTTCTGTCAATATTCTTCATCTTGCGGGTATCTCTGTGAAATCTCTTTGTGGCCTACTTTCACTCCTGTATTATTATTGACTGTCTTCCAACCACTTGGATGTAATGATTTTCTTTTGTTGAAATTATACCATTTACACGTGTATATTAAAAACAATTATCAATTTTAAGAAAAAAATATGTTAGTACCACTTATGAGACATCTGTGTGATGACACTCAGCCATTTTGACTTCCTAAAAGTATACAGGGTGACCAAAAAGGATTTTTAAATTTACAACTTTTTGGACTGAATTTTCTCAATTTTTTCAGTGTGATGTAGAATTGAAAAGGGAACATTTCTGGTACGTACATTCCTATGGCTATTTGTACCATTTTTGATTTATTGAACAATAACTACAGAATTCAGCAATAGAAATTAAAAATATATTTTTTTATAATTCAAGAGAAGATATTATTATAAAAAAGTGCTCCACATTTTGATTGACAAATTTCTATGCGTCTTTGGAATGAGGTTTCTACTGTTTGTAAAATTGCCGGAGTGATATTTCTAAAAGCATTTTTTAGCCTTACCTTCAAGTTTTGGATTGTACCGTCTCTTGAATTATTTGAAAAAAAAAAACCTCATTTTTAATTTTATTGCTGAATTTTGCAGTTATTGTTCAATAAATTGAAAATGGTCACAAATAGCCATGTATGAATGTAAGTACAAAAAAATGTTCGTTCTTCAATCCTACATTACATCGTCCAAAAATATAAAGGGTGTTCCTACACCGCAACAAGAAATACAACCTATTTTTTTACTTACAAATATTTTGTTTTGACGATACTGTACTGAAAAAGATTGAGTAATTTTACTCAAAATCCGGGTCTACTCAAAATCAAATAATATTTTCAATTGCTTATTATTGATTCTCTTAATAAAACAATTTAATTTGCAATTATTATTTAATAGTTTGAGTGGCTTTATCATGTTGTGTGATTAGTTAAAGAATTAATTTGTGTCCCTATCAACCGGATGATTTTTTACGATAAGTGGATTAGGAATCTCTGCGGCACACATTGGAAAAAATTCATTTAGCCTTTGCATAGCTTACAAGGACGAAACATTGAAATTGAAATAATGATTGTAGTGACAAAAAAATCTTAACATAAAGGACTTAGAAAAATAGAAAATCATTTGAAAATATTGTTTCTAATTATAAACAATAACAAATTAAAATAAAACAATGATTTAATTTAATAACCAGATTTTGTTACACATAAAATACAAACTAAAAACACATTTTTTTAATCGTCGTCATCGTAGTATTCTTCTTTCTCTTCTCTTAACGAAATCGTCCCAACTGTTAATGTCTTCATTCAATTCGGCATCCTACGAATTGAATAAATCTCAGGACTCGACCATACGGGAAGTTATTTAGAATACATTCTGAGTGGCTAACGTAATCTTGCTCATGCAGCACTGGCCACAATAGTGGATAAGTGCTGTGTAGTGGCCCTCATACCGAAGCCACAGTGGTTCAAAGACGGTTAATTTTGGCCAAAAATAGAAAACGTTAAGGTTTTATTATTTTGACTGAAGAAAGATATTATTTTGGGTGAAAATAAGATATTTCATAATTACATCGAATAATAATGAAATTATTAACTCTTGTAGGTACACGAAAAATACGCATTTTTTTAAATATTTTTTTTTTCAATTTTTAATAAATATGAAATGCTAAAATGATTTTTAAAGGTTGTTTAATAATATACACTATATAACAGTTATTTACGTAACAAGACCGATAACTGGTTCTTTACTGGGCGAGCGCCAGCGAGTCCTGGAAGCCGGAGTGCCCAGCACTTTCTGGATAAGTTGCGTAACTTGCGTACAATATTTTTTCTGTAATCAGTTTTGCTACTCTCAAAACACTTTTCAACTTGAAATATTTTATAAACAAAATTTATAAAATTCAACTAACATATTTCAGACGTTGTTGGTTAATTAGGTACCTACCGTATTATTGTCAACCAAAAGTGACATAAGGGATCGGTAAAGACTTTACCAATCCTTTATGTCACGTTACTGGGCTAGACTAATAAAGCTTTATTTTCTACTCAAAAAATTGAGCAAAAACTAAACGGTTGCTGAAAGAATATATAAATATATAAATAGACACATAAATATATTTTTTTTTTTTTTTTGATATAATACACAAAATAAATTTGATGTAAAATTTAGTAAAACATAAACACAATAATAAGATTAGTAAAAATATAAAATTAAAGTTCATCTTTTGACGCATTATCTTCATCTTTATCATCTTCATCAAAATCGCTTTCTCTCCAGTCTCCTCTTCTCGGTGGCCTTGCTTCAATTAAAAGTTCCATCATTTCAGGATACACTGGAAATTTCTTTTTTTTTTTGTAAACTTCAAAGACTTGTATTGTACGTATCAGAATTTACTAAAAGTCTACATTCATTTTAATTCTCGAAATTTTTCTGGCAGGATTCCTGATCGACCTCGAGCTTGATGTGTTGATGTAGATATTTCTAATAATTCTTAGTGTTTTCTTAAAGTACATTACTCGACAATGTTTTATTTGATGTAAGAAATCGCAAATTTTGTCTTACGGATTGTCTCCATTTTGATGAGAATTTAAAATATCACGAATTTTTTTCGTTTTATGCATTATTGACATCTTCTGGAATGCCTATAATTTCACAGACTTTTTTTGACGAACAGTATGCTTTTTGCATAACAAATTTTTTTTTCTTTTTTTTTTTTAGAAAATACCTTATAACATTTTGTTAAATCTGCCCCATGTATCTGCTATCTTTATATATTTTTTTTCTAACGAAAAAGCAAAATGTGATAGTATGCTCTTAAACAACATACTTGAAGTTCTAAAATGAATACTCAAAAATTATGGACAAAAGTGGAAATTTTTTTATACCTCAAATAAAAAATTGAAATAAAAAAACCAATGTATTCCTGCAAGTAGTTAATCAAAAATTTAACACAGGGAAACGGATTAACGTATTTACAAAATATCATAAGCACATTAAAATACATAACTTCAGCTTTCTTTTGAATTGTTATTCAAGTACTTGTACGTCCACAATTCCGAGTAATGCAACAAAATGGAATGGGATTATTTTACCACTAATTGTACAACAGAAAACAGTTAAATATCTTCGCGGTTTAAAAGCTTATACGTGATTGAATAAATTTTTATAGTGGCAAATATTTACATATCTGAGTACTGTAATTATCCTACTAGCAGTTCCATATAATTCGGTTTGATTTCAGGATGGTTTTTTTTTTATTTTTGGCCAAAATTAATTGTTTTTGAATCACTGTGGAAGCCAGAAAAAACAATATATTAGTAACCAATTATAGATCCATTTCATTGCTTTCGAGCGTTTCAAAATTAAACGAAAAAATTTTGTGAACAGGATAAACATCATTCAGGATAGCCTAAATATTGTAGATCATCAGCTCAGCTTCAAAAGGGAACACAACACTACCCAGCAAGTAGTAAGAATCATGAACGACGTCAAGGTGCAGGTCAACCCTAGAAAGAGCTCAGCCGTAGTGCTCTTAGATGTTGAGAAAGCTTTGGATACCGGGAAATACTTATACATTACGTATCTTTCATATCCCCGGCTATCTAATTAGACTTATTTACTCTTATTTAAGCGGTAAAACGCTGCTAGTTCCTGTGAATAACGAACTATAAATTATGTGAGATATTCGCGCTGGCGTCTCGTAAGGGTTAGTTCTCTCACCAAAACTATTCAACTTATTCGTTTCTGACTTTACACTTTTCCCCAGTACGAAACTGGGCCATGTACGCTGATGACACTGCCATGTATAGCTACAAGGGGAGTCTCCAAGCAGCAAATCAGATGCTGAAGGCTCACATGATGAGGGTGACGAGGTAAACGAGATTAAGATGTAGGCGATGGTGTTTACTAAAAATTCCAAAAACAAATTTTCCCACATTTACCAACGGCAAAAAAAATATACACGTTTTACTTTCTTATACCTAACTGAGATAAAAAAAGCGATAAACAGAAAAGAGGCAAAAAAGAAAATTTTGAATTTGCATATATGTAATATGATCTAAAGTGGCTGGGTAACAATTTATGACGTTGTTTCTATTTTATACGAAATAGTTGTGCTCCCTAATTTGTGTGATGTTAGAGCTGTTATAAAATTATCTTTGTAGACTTTTTGAGAAATATTTCAAATATAATCCGCTAGTGGTTCAATGCCGCGACACAGCTGATGTATCTCCCTAAGAGGATATATCTTGTAGAATTTGTTTTCCAAAACTGTAAATTTGTTTAAATTCCTCGCGAAAGTGCTGCACCATGCAGGCGCCGCGCAAATGATGGTTGGCCTCAATATATTTGTGTATATCAATTTCTTATTTGTCATATTTAATTTTCTATTCTTTGCCATAAGAGCATATAATCTCCTCGATAAGAACTAGACCTTGCGTGTAGTCATGTCTATATGATTTGAAAATTTTTAACCTTTAACTAAAAAATGTACGTCTAAATATTCGACATTCTATTTTTTAAATATATCTCACAAAAGTTACCAACAGCAAAAAAATACACAATTTTTTTATTAATAAACAATCATTTGCAACTAAACTGTTTCGAAAATCTAATTCGAAATTAAACAGTGGGACACAGCCGTTCCATTTGGCAATTTTTCAGAGAGGGTTTTTTCGTTGAGCAATTTTTCTTAATATTAAAATTTGTGCGCTATTATAATAAATTCAAAGTATAAAGTATAGCTTTAGGTATTTTAATTTTTAAAAAAATTTTAGTCATTAATTGTACATGTCTTAACTGCCTTATTAAATCATCTCTACAGCCTCTTCAGCGTCCAGCCATTTAACTGCCATGGCAGTTGAAGTACGTGGATGCTTGGCTTACTCCCGGTGACAGAACATAGAAAAAATTTGTGCTGTTTTAAGAGAGATTTAAATTTGTACTGAACTGAACTGAATTGAGCAATAGCAAACGTGACTGGAAATCTGTTGAGGCTGTAGGTTCGATTCCCGCCACGCACCGGCATAACGTCTGTAGATATGGTTCTATATTCACGTGCATAACCACCTTTTAGGCAGCATCGACTTTAGATTCGAGGGTTGTCTAATATCTGTGGTGCTCTTTATTAATAATAATTCAAATTTTCTAACAAATATATTCATTTTGTTGTATTGATGATGGCTGTATTATACACTTATACATAACATACATAAATACACACCACATAAATTAGATAACCCGCAAATCCTAAGGCAAAATCTGCGAAGAAGCCATTCCCTTCGGTATTGCCATAATTTCGTAAAAAAATATTGCTTTATTTTATATTCGTTTTTCACCGTACAAATTTCAAAATAATGTAACTTATAAAAAAAAAACAATATTTTTTTGGTGAATTTTGAATGTAGACTAAGTTGTTTGTACATTTGCCGCCACCTACCTCCCGACATGTATTTCGAATTTGAAGTCAGTTTGGACCGTACACCTTCAAATATTGAGTAAATTGAAAAACCGTAAAAAACAGCGATAATTGGGTGTTTCGGTAATAAAAAAAATTTTGTGTATCTAAACCAAGCCTAATTTATATGCATTTCGATCCGCTGAATACGAATTTAAAGCATATTTAGACCATAAGCCGTTTTAAATCTAAGTAAATTGTTAAAACCTCTCGAAAATTGCTAAAAATGGCAAAAAATTGTGATTGTTGATGAAAAAAATTTCCATTCTGTTTATACGTAATTTTTCATAGATTTTACAATTTTTCACATTTTTAGATTCTAAACTTGTATTTTATGCATAAAAAAATACAAGAAACGTATTTAATCGTGTTTCATAAATTTTTTTTCAATTTTTTCAACTGAAATTTTTTGCTATTTTATCGGTTTTTTGCGATTTTTTGAGATTTTGAGGGATTAATGGGCCAAATATATTTCAGATTCGGATTCAGCAGATCAAATTACATAAAAATCCTTTTCGATCCGGATCTACAAAATTTTTTTCATCAACATAATCACAATTTTTTACAATTTTTAGCAATTTTCGAGGGTTTTTTACAATTTACTTAGATTTAAAATGGCTTATGGTCTAAATATACTTTAGATTCGTATTCAGCGGATCGAAATACATAAAAATTAGGCTTGGTTTAGATCCACAAAATTTTTTTATTACCGAAACACCCAATTTTCACTATTTTTTACGGATTTTCAATTTACTCGATATTTGAGGGTATACGGTCCAAACTGACTTCAAATTCGGATTCAGCGGGTCGAAATACATGTCGGGAGGTAGGTGGCGTCAAATGTACAAACAACTTTTTTTTGTGTGCCGGTGTTTACCTGGTTCTAAAAAAAAAAAACATTTTCAAATATTTTACAAATAGTCTAAAATATAAGCTGGGGAAGCACACAAATTTTGCAAATTTTTCTCCCAATCGCAATTTAGGTTTTATGAATATACCTTAAAGTATCGTTTGGGTCCCATGCTCCAATACTAAAATATGGTTTAACCTAGGCCGTCACTGTTATGTACCTTTGCACTGTAGATTTTAATTAGCACGCTTCATTTTTCAGAATTAAATATTTTGACAAAAAAATGAAGGTATAACAAACTTCCCCTCCGTCTTATCCCAAACCAGTCGTAGCTCAAAGCAACATTCTGTAATGCTTCCGACTTTGTTCCCCCCTTAATATTAAGAACATCTTATTGTTTGTGTATTTATGTAAGATTTCGCCTGGAAATTTGGTGGTTTTGCTTTCCCTTTACCTTTCGGTATGTTGAAATATCTCTTTAGTTATAACGCTACCGAAAACACTATTTTAATTGACACGCGAACGAAGGTATTTTTGGATAAATATTTAGAATAACGAAGAACAAGCAGATTACTTTGATGGTATTTCAATTTAAGATCTTGTGTTTATTTACAAGATAAAACAGGGGCGTATTATGGAGTACTTTTGATCTAAATATAATTACTTACAGGCACCCACAAAACAATAATGGACCCAAATAATTTTCTTTGAGCATATAGAAAATCCACAAAAGATTTACTTTTGTTTTATTACATAGCCCTACTACTACACTTTTACAGGGTAGTCCACTATGTATTCCCCCCTATTAATTTCTATATACGTACATAATCATAGATTTGGCGAATTTGGATGTCATGACGTAAATATCAAAAGCATACTGAAAAAACTGGGCAGACAGTACAGCAAACAGTATTTATCTTGTAAACTACTTTACATAAAAGAACCTCTCTGTTGCACCATCTTTGTCTCTGCCAATCAACGTTTGGTGTTTTTTCGACAACACATCTTTAGTTACAGCGGGTAGCAGCTTTATGCGTATGACCTCCTATGACAGTCTAACTCTCATCCTTTACATAAGAATACGATCTGTCTTGCCATTTTTACGTCCACTAATGCACTACATTAAACAGAAAATATTGAATAAATAAAAAATATCTTTATACTCGCCGGCATGGAGTTTAATGTATGGAGAAATAATTCTATATCCATGTTATGATGCAAGTTAAACAGAGAGCTGTACTATAAATATGGTTGTTTTCTTCTTCCTTACTACTGCCATTCCCCGACGGGTCCAATTATTCCTCGAAAAATATGTTCACATTCTATCCTGTACCTGTAATCTGTAATTCTCATTTCATATTCTACATTCTTGTAGTAAACAGAAGGCATCATGATAGGAGTATTTAGTGGTAAACATATTTATTTGAGGTTATTGAACTATGTTTTGTTTCTTTGATTTTGTTTCAAAAATGTATTATTGTGTTGTGTATGGTTTAGAAGATATAAATGAATTGTTATTACAATTTCATCGATAAATAAAAATTATTATATATGTTTGATGTAGAATATACGTTTATTAGATTTAGAAATTATGCAAAATATTTTTTTTTGTTGTCCTTTATAAACATTTTGATAAGGTGCTTTTTCAAAATATATTTAATTTCAGTAATAATTAGCAGATAGGCAAATAAAATCATCTGATATGATAGGTTATGTTTATATATGCAATGTACAAACAATTAAAGTGGCACATAGGTACATGGCCTTCATAAATAATCGTAACCCACGTGATCAATTAGTTACCTCTAACAACATCATCGAGTCGTCCCTTCAGCTAAAGATGGTTGAAAACTATTTCTTAGACCCGCACGTATATGCAAAAATCCTCATCGGGTACTGCCGTAATATGAAAGACACAAAATCACAAGTTAAAAGGTACCAATTGATCACGTGGCGTACGATCGTTTATGAAGGCTCTGTATGAAGTGTCCCAAATAAGAAAATTAAGACAATGTTTTTTGAATAAAATTTGTTTTTGTCTTAAAAGCAAGTGTCATTAATAAGCCTGGCCAAAGTCATTAATCCTACAGAGATGGACTGGGTATGCATCATATCATAATACTTGAATAAGTACAATAATAAAAACAAAAATATTTTATATATTGTGATGTATGTTTTTGTACTATTTCGTTCGCTTTAAATTCTTTTTTATGTATTTCCTTATATTTTGTAAGCTTAGTGCTGCACATTATTATTAAACTGTTAAATGACGTTCACACATGTACATTGTATATCTAAGTGATAACTAATAATAAATAAATAAATAAATAAAATGAATGGAAATAAATTTTATTAATACTGGTACACTTTATAAAAATATGTACAAAACTCACCTTCTTAAGCAGATTTATGAAGTAGCTTGGTTGTCGTTATCACAAACTGGAGCACTTCTATAATAACTGTGGAGCATCAGATATGTTTCTAAAAAATATGTTTGTATTTTGAAAAAGACCATTCGACATCTACGGAAGTAATACAGGCATAAGTAAAACACTCTGTGAACTCACTTAACACAGCTGTAGATGCACCATCACAAATTTGTCTTAATTTGGTAAAATCAGGATCTTTCCGTAATACACTCTCGAATTTTTCAATAACGGGCTTATTTTTTGCATCATTTATAGTCTGTAGCTGTGTATTTACGTCGTTCACTATTTGCAGCGATTCCACTAACAACAACGAAGTATTTTGCAATTTTTCTATTGCGTCGTGTAGTCCTCTATAATTAATATAAATAGTTTTTAAATCTGTTTCAAGGGAAACATCTTGAAAGCTTGTCTGGCTTTCCTTAATAGCTACAGCCTCGTTAGGGTTGAACTGTAGTATCACAGCTCTTATTTGTTAAAAATATTCAGCATAATAAAAAGCTGCCTTCAACCACGTTCCCCAACGTGTAAGAATCGGCTCTAATGGTTTCGGAATACCACGACACAGTGTGTGAAATGCTCGAAGCCGTTTAGGAGATTTGAGAAATACTTTTACAATCGTCTCTTTGAAGGAAACGGCTCACCAAACCCACAAACATCAACACTTGACTTGTTGACAGTTAAAATTTTTCGAAAGTCTCCAACACCACCCGCGTAATTGTTTCGCCAGTACACACAGTTAGTATTTTGCTAGCTAGTAAAAGTGGAAATGTTGGTTTAACAGGGTCGAGTACACGTACTATAACATTTAAAATAGAATTTTGTTTACAATCTGTCGTCTCGTCAACACATAACCACAGCCGTGTATTTTTTAATGCACATTTAATTCTATTTACAATGTCTTCACGAACACTTGGTACATATCTACGTAACGATGAACGACTTGGTAAATTCACCTGGGGATTGTATTTATTCCAGAACTCCCGAAATGCTGGTTTATCCAATATGTGCAGGGGAACATCACAGGCAATCAGCATTAACAGTAAATCAAACATAAACTAAGGTTCCAAAGAAGACACGCCATTTTTTTATTTTTATGCCGGTTACTATTGACATGAATTTTGCAGCCGTATTTAATCCAGCACATTAAGTCTTGATCACAAACTTTACAAATTAATTTACATCCATCATAGAATAAATCCGGAAATTCACCGATAAATTTATTCACTTTATTAGCGTACGGTCGTTTTCTACTCTTTACACTCAACATTATTTATTATTTATTAGTACTCTATGCATCGACCGACAAATAACAACTGAAGTGTGTCGTGTCATCGTCATAGTAAACAAGCGCGCGATAGCATTGGTATTGCGCCCGACCCTGAATCTACCATCGCTTGGCCAGGCTTAGTCATTAATATATTAATGAAAAAATCGATAAGGCGGTAAAAGGTTATACTTAATTATGATTAAATTAAAAAAAGGATCAAAATAAATTGGTAGCAGTGAAGTTTTTGTTTAAATAACAATCATATATCCATATAACCACAAATCTAATTTTCTTTGGTATTTAAGAGAATGAAGTTCTTATAATTCATAATAAATAACTGACCTTTTATAAACTTAGCAAGATAACAGTATTATTACAGAATAATAGACTGATTATTATATTTTGATATAATTTTTGATGTACAATTATTAAATAAAAATTACCCTTAAATATAGCGAAATGTAATATAATGGCATATTCCAATAAAGCAGAACCAATTTATTTTTGATTACTCGTTTGATAATTCAATTCCAAATAGACTTAAAACATTTCAAGATCTAGGTGTAACATTTGACCAGAAGCTCTCTTTTGTGGACCATATTTTTGTGTGATCGCGAATTGAATATGCGTCCATTATTTGGTGCCCCTCTTATGATATCCATATTCAAAATTCAAAGTTCAAAGAAAATTTCTGAGATTTTGTTGTTATAAAGAAGATAGGGTCTTTTCTCCAATTATTGGTGTTTCTGTCACCTCTCCTGTCTCTGTGTCGCCTTGTTGAGATCGAGTGATGTTGCGAAAAGCGTTTTACTGGTTCCGATACACAAATTTATTTAAAGGGCGCCAGTGTATCGAAACACAAAAAAATATAAATGTAGGCGACTCCCAGGGGGTGGATTGTTGGTAGAGCGTTATAATACTGTTCACGCACTTACACATTTCTCACTGTGGGCAATAGTTTTTGTTTTATATTAAAATGTCCTTAAGCACTGGGGGAATGCTACCTACGCAGTGGCCTTATCTACCTAACACTAATAAATAATTTGGTTTAATTAAAATAGAATTTGGTACATGTCACAAATGTTTATACACTGATTGTCGTTAATTGTCTTTGCGCAATGTTTGCCAAAAAGAATTAATTAAAAGGGTCTAGATACCTAAAGAGTACGTAATAAACTTTACGACTCGTGATTACCTCTGCCGTACCAATCAAAAACCAAGTAAGTCAATATTAGCAAATTGTGGAAAATTAATTTTTTTGTGAAATATTTCAGTAAAAGTTGTTTAAGTTGCGTAGTATTTGACTTAGGAACTTGATTTTTTATACAGACCCTTATATGCATATAACATATTATATGCATAAGGGTTTCCTCAAAATTTTAGAAAAATTTGCAAAAAAACTTTATTTTAGACTTACTTAAATGCAAACTTAATTAAAAAACAAATTTTGCCAACAAAAACCCAGGTATGTATTTCTTGCAAATAAAAAAGCAAGTAAGTTAATTTACGAAACATTAATTAATCAAACAAAAAACAAGTATGGATTTATTGGAAATGAAAAACCCGGATCTCTATCGGAGTCGTCTTCAGGCGAAGGAGTTGGAAGGAGAGATTTTCTAGAAAAAAACTGCATTAATTTAACATTCAAACAAAATAAAACTTAGACTACATTTTAAAATTTTTCTTACCGTAGTTTTATTTCATTTTGTGGTCTTTGTAAAATTCGTTTTGACACGGTGCCATCGTCGAGGTCCATACTGTTCAAGAGCAATAATGTGCGTGCTTCCTTGTCGAATGGACGGACTGAACTGACGTGTTGTACACTGATGTAATTAAATCACGTGACGTACGTGCTGATTAGCCATTGGCTGTAGGTTTGAAACTGAACGCGTAATATCAATAGCAAGTAGACTTGCTTGGTTTTTTAATTGTAATTATGGATGAAATAGGTATCGTAACTAAAGCTAGCATATGAACTTATTGTATATGTCGACTTACTTGATTTTTAAATTATAAAATTGACATACATGATTTTAACTTCGTAAATGTTGAATATTATAGTAAAAATTAGGAAATGTGCTGAAAAGTAACTCGTTTACAATTTACAGTTTTTAACATATTACAATGTTAAAAACACCATTAGGTAGATCTTCTTGCGCTGATTCGATTGGTAATAATAACTCAATTTTACCGTATCTCGACTTACTTGGTTTTTAGTTGGTACGGCAGAATTCCTGTCTATTAAAATAATTGGAATGACAGGTTTCTCACTACCTGATTTCTATATAAGTTACCTGTCTATACCGGCCACTGCGTTTTAGGCACCTGTTGGTCATTAGAGCGAATTCTGAAATTGAGATGAAATAATTACGGGGACTCGCTTTAAATAAGATGAACTGTTGAATTCGTAACATAATCTCCAAGTGAGTGAAAGAAAAGGCCAGATAAGGTTAACAAGAATGCTGAATATATTTCAGGAATTAAAAGAATTAAATTAACCGCGGTGACTTTACATAAGATAAAAACAAAAACAAAAAAAATTTTTGAGGCTCGTACGCTCGAAAAACTTGGGTTCAAATTAACAAATGCGGAAAAGCTGCTACAAACTTTTGATCTATCTTACAAAAATACAACATGCATCAGGGTCCAAAATAAGGGAACAAAACACAAATAAAAAACAACACAGCACTAGCACACGATAAAAAACTGCACGAGGGTAACGGGGTTCACTTGACACGTGGCTTAAAATTGAGTTAATAGCGAGGTTAATAGTGTTTTGGCTGTGAACGAGAATTTAATTATCTAATTTTGAATATAGTGATTTGATTATGTTATTTAGTATGTGGCGGTATCGTGGGTGACGCTAGCTTTCTCTTTTTTTTGTGAGTTTGGCTTGGTATCTAGGTGTCTCGTGACTGTGTCGAAACTCGGACTTCACTTGACTGACCGATGCATTTTTACCGCCTTATAATCCGGCGTCTGTTTTCGGTCGAATGTTCTAGAAGCTTTCTTAAAGATTGCCAGATGGTTTACGATATAATGGAAATTTCCGTGGGCGATCCTTACTGTAATGTTGCTGTACTGAATGTTTGGCACGTTTTTGAATATATTTTATTTATTTGCGTTGAATATTGTTACGCCACTGGAGTGTGTAGACTGGTTAGATAAGACTGGAATTGTACGAGAACGACCGGGAATATTCTGGAATGTTCTAGACCATGTGAATGGATGTATAAATAAGACGCACGGTGGGCCGAGAGTCAGTCTTAAGTTGAACGTGAACGAGTAAAGAAAAAATAGAAGAGAAAATATGTTCAAGTGTGATTATAGTTAGGACACTAATTAATCTATTGTTGTTAATTGTTAATTAGCAAATCAAGTAGTGAGTAAGTGTTACCTGGACTTTCAATCAACGATTCTACGAGTATAGGTGTTTGTGTGGATAGCAAACACATAACACATAACAATTGGTGTCGGACGTGGATTGCAAGAGAAATTTCTGGACTATTCGAAAAGGTTCTACAATGTTCTTCTTAGAAATTAGTGGCAACACGGAGAATTAAGCTACTGGGCAGTATTTGGAGGACTATTTCTAGACTGAATAGTGATTTTAAAGTAGATTTTCGAGAAGCTTCTAGAACATTTGATTTAGAAACAGCTGCAAATACGCGAGTACCGTTAGTAATAATGTGTTGTAGACTGAGAAAAAGGAGTCTTAGTGCAATTTCGGGAAAATTCTAGAACATTCTATTTGTAAACTACAGGAGATATGTGAATTGTTTCGAAGGGACCGTGTTACAGACTTAAGAACAAGGCTGTAAGTGACTTTTAGTGACAATTCTAGAACATTCGATTTAGAAAAACCACAGTAGATAAGTAAACTGTGTTAACGGGAACGTGTTATAGACTCAAAACAAGACTTTTTAGTGATTTTTCGTGAAAGTTCTCGAACATTCCATTGCACAATTAGTGGAGATAAGTAAATTTTGTCAACACAAAAGTAACATAAGCTATAAATAAGACTTTCTAGGGCTGTTTCGAGATTTTTCTGGAACATTCCATTTTTAAAATAGACGTGATATATACATTTTATGGACATTATAGCACAATCAACTATATTTTGAACTGATTTACGTGTCGTGAGTTATTGCTAATAACAAGAAGTATAGCGGAAAAACAAATACAGGACTTGCTAACAGCGTTATTATAACGGATGTAAGTTCAAGGAAGAAAACGTCAGGAAGAAAAATAAGAACAGAAAAGGGAACGCCAGGAAGAATTAAGACAAATTATGGAGGGACAGCATCAAGTCATGCTCTCGATAACTGAACAATTCAAAAAAGATGTACGGGCTGAAGTCATGGAGGTTAAAGGAGAAGTCAGTGACGTTAGAGGAAAGTTTGAGGGAGAAATAACTGAAGTGGAAGTTAAGGAAAAGTCAGTGAAGTTGAAGGAGAGACAGCCCAGTTGAAACAACAATTAAGAGAGAAGGGAGGCCAACTGGTACTGTCGTCTGGTACTACATTACAACCACCTTCCATCGACTGTCAAAGTTCATGGTTAACTTATAAGAGACAGTTCGAGGTAGCTGCATGTTCAAATAACTGGAACGATGAATAAAAAGCTACAGCATTGGTATTAGTACTAAGGGGCCAAGCATTAGACCTGCTCCAAACAATTCCTGCCGCACACCAACAAAACTTTAGCGTTCTGGAGGCAGCGTTAGAACTAAGATATGGCGACCAACATCTCGCCCAAGTATATCAAAATCAGCTCAAATCACGCAGACAACGTGGTGGACAAACCCTCCAGGAGTTCGAGGCTACTGTGGAGAGGTTAACCCATTTAGCCTATCCTGATGCACCGATGGAGTTTAAGCAACAGTTGGCAGTTGGAGGGTTTATTGATGGAGTAAGGGATCAGGAGGATAGACGAATCCTTAAATTTGCCAGGCACAAGCGAAGTAGTGAGGCCCTAGTACATGCACTTGAGACTGAGGCTGCCTATGAGGATACCACACAATCAGACCAGAGAGTGCGAGCCATGGCTGTGGAAGAGACCACGATAGATAAAACCATGCAAGTCGTATTAACCGAGTTACAAAAGTTGATCGCACAACTATTGATAAAGATGAATTCCCAAACGAGACGAGGACAACAAAATAGCGGTAGCCCGAATGAAGGTATCCGCTGTTATAAGTGCGTAAAATTGGGCCATATTAAGAGGAACTGTCATGAGCTCAACATTCAAAATGTAACATCCGAAGTACAAAAGACCATGCAACTACTGATAAACTCGAATCTCCAGCGGAGACAAGACCAACAGCAAAGTAGTGGGAGACAGAGTGGAGGAGGCATGCGCTGTTGTAAGTGTGGCAGAGTGAGCCATATTCAAAGTAACTGTCGTCAGCGCAGCCCTAAGAGGGTAAATGTCGCAGTAATGGAGAAGCCGCAGGAAAACTGGCGAGCTGGTACTTGGGGAATATGGCAAATGGCCTTTCCAAAAGACCGTATCAGAAAGACTGAAAGCCTTGCCACCGTAAGGAAAAACAGCAAAATGTACAAATAATGAATACTGCTAAGATTGAAGTTCTGGATTATTTGACAAAAAAAGTCGTTAAGGGAAGTGCAGTTATACGATAACGAAACTGGTCCTATTCTGATATGGAAAGAAAGAGGAACTCGACCAGATTGGAAGGACATTTAAAATAAATCAATGAGGCTGAAGGCTTTATGGGCACAATGGGACTCCCTTATAGTAGAGGATAGACTGCTGAAGAGAGATGGGAGGAAAGTTATTTTAAAATTGTTAATCCCCAGGTGTCACGTAGCAAATGTACTTCAGCAAGTGCATAATGGAACATCTGACGGACATTTTGGCATCAATAAAACCCTGACAAAAGTAAAAGAACGTTTCTACTGGGTAAACAGTCGTCAAGATGTGGAGGCTTGGTGCCATCAATGTGAAGTTTGCGCGGCAAGAATGGGGCCACAAATAAGAAATAAACAATATAACGCCAGGGCTCCTTTTGAGCGAATTGCAATAACAAGTGACCGTATGAAGGCTCGTTATGACCTTAAGGCTAATTTTTAAGGCTAATTTAGGAGGGTACCAGGTGGGAGAGTTGGTTTGGCTATATAACCCACAAAGAAAGAAAGGCAGGTCCCCGAAGCTTCTCCCGCCCTGGGAAGGGCCATACACTGCCATCATCAGACTAAACGACGTTGTATATCAAATTCAGCAAAGTCCAAAATCAAAAATGAAGGTGGTGCATATAGAGAGACTAGCCATGTATGCAGGGAACAATGAATTGCCTGATTGGGGCGTTCAGGCTCAATGAGGGGCAGTGTTATGCCACTGGATTGGGTAGACTGGTTAGATAAGACTGGAATTGTACAAGAACGGCCGGGAATATTCTGGAATATTATAAACCGTGTGAATGTATGTATAAATAAGACGCACAGTGGGCCGAGAGTCAGTCTTAAGTTGAACGTGAACGAGTAAAAAAGAAATAAAAATGAGACTTATAAGTGTTCAGGTGTGATTATGGTTAAGACAATAATTAATCTATTGTTGTTAATTAGTAAATAAAGTAGTGAGTAAGTGTTACCTGGACTTTCAATCAACGAATCTACGAGTATAGGTGCTTGTGTGGATAGCAAACATGTAACAATATTGTATTCTTCGGTAAGATAGTATGTGGTTCTATAACATTTCTCACTCTGTCATGTTTCTTAGCAGACTATGTATCGAAAGTCTGCGACATAGACGTAAAAAACACAAGCAATCTTTTTGCACCAAATAATACACAAGGCGGTGGATTGTAGAGAAATCACTGCATGTGTTGAATTTTCATGTTCCAAGATTATCTGCTCGTGAACATCCAACTTTATACTTAAGCACATCTAGAATAAACATAAAAAATTCTCCCCACTTCATCGAATATGTCACATAACAACGCACAGGACTCCCTTTTATATTTTTTACTGCAATATGGCCTCAACAAAGAAATTGTAAACCTCTTAACATATGAAATTTCTATTCATTTTGAACTATACTTAGTCGTAGGTATTAATTATATGATTGATTGTTAAATTGTTCTGTATCTCAAATCTCAAGTATTATCATGTGTTCTGTGTTCTGTGTTTTCATTCTGTAATTGGATCTAATATGTTGAATGGTTGTATTAGTAATAATAAATAAAAATAAATTCCTTAACCTAAAATTGTACAAAATTGCACACGCACATATAACGAATGTTTCCTACCGTATCAGAGTCACAGCGAAGTGCACTATTTTTGTCAGTATTTCTAAATATTGCTAAAGACCTATTGATAATGTAATTTTACCATAATATATCAATAGTAATGCGATAGTAATGAAATAACTAAAATACTATTTTAATCCCCTGAGACTAATTCACTATAAAGTAGGCAGCAAGTTAATTAAACAAGTTTTTATATGGTTGATATATAAAAGTTTATTTTCAGTAAGTCGCGAACATTTCGCTTACAAGAAAAACAAGATTATTAATTAGTACGCAATGCCAGCGTAATGTTAGGGGAACATTAGGAGCCCTTCTATAATGGTTTCTAGCTACAGGATATACAAAGTTTAAAAGTAAAAGCATATTGGATATATAAGGGAAGGAAGCAACATTTCAATACATCTGTAAACTGAGAAGTAACTTTCAAGATTTTAGAAAAAGTTGCTCTATAATGTTGGTGAGATTAGACGAGAGCCCTCATTCACCATTGTTTGCCTTTTTCCGCATTCATAAGTAACACTTCGTTAATTATGAATGTTGATAATACTGACTCTGAAGCTAAACGAGATTAAACGTGAAAATCAGCCTTGCATGTGACGCAATAACTTAAAGCAAGTATTATTTTTTTTTACTTCTCATTTATAAACAATCGATAATGCTGAGCTACTTAAGTTTATTTCTTATTGAGAAAGAATAATAAATGCTCTTTAATATTGCAAAACAGTCCGGTTTTGATAGGTAAGAAGTCTATATCTGTGTACTTTTAAACAGAGCAAGTAAATAACCGAATTTTTTTTTTTTTTCGGATTCCCGATGCCGGTCAGTCCTCCCGTAGCCTCCGACGCCGGCGCATCAACTACAGCCACTCCCCACATCCCGCAGGGTTAGTGACTGTAGATACCAGAATCGTGTGCCCTAAGCAGACGGAGAGAACCCAGAATGACCGCCTTCTGCATTTGATCTGCCAGCCACTCGGCTGGTTTTTGGCAGGCCGGTATGATCTTCAGTTCCGAGAGCAGCGTAGGCTTTATCCCTCCGAGTACACCGATAATAAGGACGACCATTTTGACCGAGTAGCCTGGGTACAGCAGTTGGAGCTCGTACCGGAGATCGCGATATTTGGTCCGTTTCTCCTCCTCCTTCAAGGTGATGTTTTTCTCTGCAGGTGCCGAGAACTCGATGACATATATCACCTTGAGTTGATGGTCGAGGAGGACTATGTCAGGCTTGTTGGCTTGGATTAGCCTGACAGTCGGGAACGAGTAGTTCCAGCAAATCCGGAATTTCTCGTTCTCGACAACGGACTCATTATCTCCGGGGACGTAAGGCAGCACTGGTGTCTGGTCTACCCCGTACGAGTGCCTTAGATGGTAGTATAGCACTCGTAAAGCCGCGTTATGTCGGTGGATGTAGGCCGAAATCGCATACATGGGGCATGCAGAAAGTAAGTGCATGAGCGATTCCGGCGCCTGATGGCAGGTCCTGCAGTTGATATTAGGAACCTCTACAAGCCACACGCGGCTACGGTAGACCAAGGTGTTGATAACACCATCTTTGCAGACCATAATGAATCCCTCGGTCTCCGACTTAAGCCCTGCTGACCTTAGAAAGGCGAAGGTCAGCCTGGTCGATAAACCCAGTGTTTCTATGTTCTTATAGAAGACACCATGCTGGGGTTTATCGACGTGCTGCCGAAACAGATTTTCCTGTTCGGCAGCTCTAAATCGGGCTTTCAGACGATTTGGCTGAAGTTCGGTGACTGACTCAACATCAGCACCTCGCCGGCCTCCTCGCCTGATGTCAAATGCGAGACCGAGTTCATCTGCGGCTCTTTTTGCTGCCTTGAACAATCCTGCTCCCACTCCTACAGTTTCGTGATGTTTTACGAACCGCAAGAGGGGATCTGAGCTCCTGAGTATGTTACATGCCATACTCAGTACTACTCTGCCATGCGTACACTCCAAGCTCAAGAGTCCTCGGCCCCCCCGTTGACGTGGGAGGTACACACGAGGAACGGACGATCTAGGATGAATACTTCTGTGAGCTTGGAAATCATAAAGTGTAAAAATAGTATGAATAGTGACAGAGGGCCTATCCCAAATAACCTGCTTTATTGGTTAGTGGGTCACGGTTCACCGAACCGTGACGGTTTGGTGAACCGTGACAATAGTTTAGGTATAAATAAGGTAGATTGTTAGCATAAGTTTAGTTTCAATCATCTTCAGATGATGCCAACTTTGTTGGCGCGACACGCCTCGAGTGCAGTATATAGTGTTTTGGTGTTTCGTGGAAAATTACGTTAGTGTTATCTTCACATCAAAAGTTCCAACCCACTCCTGTTTATCCCTTATTCTATATGCACAATTTTTTCTTAAATTTTAGAAAACGTATATTTGGAGATAATGGGGGGTGGGGCGACAATCAATTTTCCGTATATTTTTGTATTTATTTTGAGAAGTTGTTTTTAAGTTCTTTTAGTATCTACAAGTCAAGCCCATTTCAACGATACCCCACATGATTGAACAAAAAAAATTTAAAAATTTTAAGTCACCAATTTCATGCGATAAAAATTTTTCAAAACTTTTTTTTTTTTGAAAACTGGTCACACGTATATCCGGATAAACTTCTTTAAAATTTGTCGTTTTCCGTCAACACCCTTTACAATCTTTATTTTGCGATGGGGACACAACCGATGGGTGGAACACGGAACACTCAACACTGATGAAATATTGACACTATGGCCCTCAGACGGTCAATATTTCTCCAGTATTTTCACTCCGCCCACAATGCTGACAAAATAATTTCAGGATCTTGAACGTATATCAGTAAGCTGATAGTATTGGCCCTCACACTATCAGTATTACCAGCGACACATTTATTACTACACGACAAATAATCTTTTTGTTCTATCTGAAGCCAGCAAATGTCAAAAATGCGTATGGACAGTACCAGAGGGCGACACTGCTTTCTTGCTTTTTTTTTATTAATACTACCCAAATTATTTGTCACATTTATTGAAACAAGTATAACGACTAACACATTTATTGAAACAAATATAACGGATTACCTAATAAAATGTTAAGGAATAATATTAATGCAGTAAGAAGGATATTTTAGTGTCGCCCCCTGGTATTCTCTATACGCATTCTTGACATTTGCTGGCACAATTAGAAGAAAGAGATTATTTGTCTTATTATAATAAACATGTCACTGGTATTACTATCAATATTTTAAAATATTAACAGTAATACTTATGGTCTTAGGCGCGCTTTTTACATTAATTGTGGCTCCATAGACCTCATTATTTAAAATTATCTATACACAGTCAGTAATACCAGTGGCGATTCGTGGGTCAAGAGATAGGGAGGTCACTTAGAAAAGTTTACTGTATTACCTACCTTTTAAAGTGATTTAAATTCAAAGCGATCCTCCAGTCTTTTTGAGATGCAAAGTGGTCAATTATTTTTTCATTAAAATCTTTTATTTTCTTTATTAATGCCCTTTCTATGGTAAGCATAGCTAAAGAAGATAACCATTCCTGACCCATGGTATTTCTTAAAAATGTCTTTATTCTTTTTAAGGTGGAAAAACAACGTTCACTTTCGACGGTAGTCATAGGGGAGTGTACATAAGATTTTTAACAGTTTGACACTTTCAGAAAAAGTATTGCACAAATTATTGTTAATAAAAAGCTGTAACAAAGCAACTGCACCTTCACTATTGGAAAAATCTTCTCGGCTATATAATACTTCTAATTCAGTTTTAAGTTTCAAATGATTTATGACTGGATACTCCGTTTTAACTAATTTGAAGATATCTTGAGGAAAGCTTTTTTTTATAATCTTTAAATCGATCTGCGTGAAATAACTGAGACACTGCTAAATGATTACTGAAGCCAAACCTGTTTTTGATCTCAGATGTAATTATATCACAAACTTCTAATGAAATTCTTCTTTTTGATTCTTCCGTTTTATATCTCTGGGCAGACTGCATGGGTGTCTCCTCCAAATAGTTAGTCAAAATTTTATTTCTGATGTCTTCAATTTTACTATTAAAAACGCCAATACACTTATTTACGGTCATGACATCGATATTACATTTTTGTAATTGATTGAACAATATATCACAATGAAACATAACTAAATGAAAAAAATTTAACCAGTAAAGAAAATGTTCATTTTGTAAGTAGTTTTTTAAACCAATAGCTTGCTTTAGAGTCTTGTTTTCTGATTCATTATCAATGATTTTTTCTAAACAATCTAATAATTCTGTTCGACAGGTATAAACAGTCTCTATGCACTTTGTATTAAAATCCCATCATGTTGGAGCCGCTTTAGGTAATCTCACCTTAACAACATTATCTAACACGGCTGCTCTTTTTGGCGATTTTCCAAAGAATGGAGAAAAGCTATGTAAATTAGCAAAAAAAAAAAAGTTATGCTTTTATCATGACTTGATGCTTTTTGTAAAATTAAATTTAGTTGATGAGCGTAACAATGAATAAAATTTACTGAAGGATAACTTTTTTTAATTTTGGCTTGTACACCTCCAAAAGCACCACTCATTACTCCATCGTAACTTTGTGCTATCAATTTTTCAGGACTTTCATTAATTTTCAGACATTCTAACTCTTTTAAAATTGCATCTGTTAAATGCTGCGATGTCGTTCCTTGAGTTTTAATATATTTTGTATAACACTCATATTTAATAGTAAACACCAAAAACACTGTTTTACTTAATTTCACGACAAGTAGAGATTTACTAATAAAATGTTCACAAATAAAAACATTAAAAACAACGCGACAGAATTTACCGACCAACGCGTACAGCATTAAGACTACTCTACTAAACTTCGTGCGTTACCGTTTCCGTAAAATGTGTCAGGGACATTGTCCCCACCAGTGTTTTCTGTCTCTTTTGCTTTCTGACGATTCGCGCATAAGTCTATTTCACTTTAATTCGTTGTAAATTCGGTCCGTAGCTAGCTTGGAGGACAAGTTGTGGATTGACCCAAGATTTTTAAATTCTATACGAAATCCTGCGATCTAGATATTGGAATAGTATTGTGCATAGAATGAACTAGAAACTTTAATACATTTTTTAAGAATATTAAAAATATATATTTTATATATTTTTAAACTTCAGAAAATGAATAGCTCTATTTTTTATTTGTATGTGGGAGGTCATTGACCAAATGACCCTATGGAAGAACCGCCAGTGAGTAATGCTGTCAGTATTTTATAGTAGTGATAGTAAATTATAAAAAAAATGTTTGTTATACTTTCTGACTTAAAAAATAAACGATAAAAATATTAATTTTTTTTTCTATTCTTCTAGCTTAATTTCAGCATGGATTTTTTTCTTAAGGTCAGCATTATTCAAGAATCGGATTGATAAGTTATTACTATTCTATTTTCAATAAATATTAATCTGAGTTACACCTTATATATTGTACTTTCTTTTTTATTTCGGTACACATAGAACTGAATTTATTTTATTTTCCGGATTTATTAAAGTTAGCCAAAATCATTCCCTTATTTAAAAAGGGTGATCGTAAACTGCTGTGTAATTATCGTCCAATAGCCATTTTATCAATTTTTTAAAAAATTTTTGAAAAGCTAATTGCAATTAGAATAACGGAATTTTTAGATATTAATTCAGTTTTTTCAGATAAGCAACATGGCTTTAGGAAAAATAAATCAACTATGTCTGCTCTGGTAACCTTTTTGGATTTTATCTACACAAATATTGACAGTGGTAAAAAAGTTGTTGCGTTATTTATTGATCTCTCTAAGGCATTTGATTGCGTAAATCATGAAATTCTTTTAAATACTTTACAAAATTACGGGATACGTGGAAAATGTAACGACTTATTAAAATCTTATTTAAGCAACAGAAAACAATATGTTAACTTTTTTGATACTTGCTCGGAATTTCAATCAACAAACACGGGGGTACCTCAAGGTAGTGTATTAGGGCCACTACTTTTCCTTCTCTATATTAATGATTTAGATGAGTGTATATCAGACTTTTTTTGTGCGTTTGCTGATGATATCTCCATTGCTGTGTATGACGAAAATCTAGAGATTCTCATTGAGAAATTAAACATTACTTTAAATAACATAAACAACTATTTTGTCAATAAAAAATTAGTAATGAACCAAGAAAAAACAGTCTCTATAGAATTCCATCCTGTCCGGGCTCATTTTACCTCAAGTTTACTTTTAAAGTTAAATAGGAAATCAATACAGCAGATGAATTCTTTTAAACTTTTAGGTATCTATATAGATATAGCGCTTGACTGGAAATCTCATGTCTCCTACATTTTCAATAAGTGTGCAAGTAACTGTTTTGCGCTTAAAAGATTACGTCTCATAACTAATTTAAATCCTGTAAAGATATTTTATTTTGCAAATTTTGAATCTAGGCTAAGATATGGCATTATGTTTTGGGGAAATTCACCTTCTGCTAATCGTTTATTTATACTGCAAAAAAAGAGCCATCCGTAATATGTTTAATTTAAGCTTTAGAGAATCATGTAAATCCACCTTTATTGAGCAAAGAATTTTAACATTACCCTGCCTTTATATATTTGAAACTTTAAAATTTGTAAAGAATAACTTTTCTACATTCAGTTTTTTAAATGCTAACCATGCTTATTCAACACGGCATGGTTATAATTTGCAGTACAAGATCCACAGACTTGAATTATTTAAACATAACCCGTATTATATGGGATGTGTACTCTATAATAAGTTAAGTAACGAATTGAAAGATGTGTCTAGTCTAAACAGGTTTTTGTCAACTCTAAAAAAAAATTCTTATAACTAATGCATTTTATTCTGTTGAAGAATTTTTAATGTTTTAATATATCATATGTATCTTTGTATATTACTAGCATTACTATCTAGTTGACTTGTCCTATATCATTTTATGATCTCTTGGATTAATAAAGGATTATTATTATTATTATTATTATTATTATTATTATACTAACAAATAGTAAGAAGATATTCCTCGACACAGAAAATGTAAGATCTCAGTAACTAGATATTTTTGAATAAATTTTGAATATACTTTTTACCTCTATTTATCATTGTATGTCGTGTTCTACAAAAATAGATTTACAGCTTTAGGTAATTTGTACCATCCAATGCATTGCGAATCTCTATGTTCAATAAACTTATTTTGTTGTTTTGAAACAGAGGCAGTGTACAGGATGCCTCACAAAATATAAAATTACTTCGTATTTGTATTTACATTTCTAGAAAAAGAAAATTCTTAACTGATGTTTACAAGCAAGAGGACTTTTTTTATGTTTGTATCATTCCGAATAACTAAATATTAAATTATCTTATATTCAATAACGGAAGATTAACCTTTTGATATAGAATAGGTGATATTTAAGTATTTGTTAAAGTAGTTCACAATATAAAGTCGGCGAGATAATTTTATTTTCTACCACTATTTATTTCAATAGACTAGAAGATAAATAAGTCTAAATAAATTTTATTCTATAAAGAAGCAAGTGCCCATTTAAAATATGTAGTTAACTCGCTTCATGTTTGTTTAAAAAATATCGAAGAGATAAATAGAGTGAGTACAGGGTGGCCAATATTTCGCTCCCAAGTCAGATTTATCGCAAAACGGTAAAGTTGGACAAAAATTGGTACAGCTCTTGGGTACACTATTACAAATAAAATGTCAAAAATCCCCGTCGATCCCACGTCTGCTAAAAAAGTTATTCAAGATCCAATGTCAAAAATATTGGTTTCTTGCATTTTTCTGGTAAACGGTAAGTTTTATCATAAAAATAGGTCTGACAAAAGTTGTAGATCATAAAATTGTCTACAAAAATTGTTTTCATACTTTTTTTCCTAAGAATCACCATTCCGGAGATATCATCATCTGAAACATCGAAAACAATTTGCACGGAGTTCCAAAAAAAATTGATTGTTTAGACAATTATAGATATTTAAGTTTTGTAAAAAATACACGCAACAATAAAAGAGTACAACCATCTTGTCTTCCTCCAACATCTGCTTCTGCTCATCAACACTTATCGACTAGGTAATCAACTGAACCCAGAAGACGGGTTGGAAATTAATAGATAATACTTTGGAGCCAATTCAAACTTTACTCCCACCTGCTCTGGAAAGACTTCTTAACACTACTTTTTGCAATTGCAAAAAATGTTATAGTACAAAATGTGGCTGTAAAGAAGTCGGATTATTTTGTTCACCAGTATGTACCAATTGTTAAGGCCAGTCTTGCTCCAATGTTGAATCAAACAACAATAGAAGATTTTTATGATATCAATGAGGAGACAACTGATGTAGGTATCTTTTTCAGAACAATTTTCAGATATCCAGCAAGAAGAAGAAAAAGAAAGAGAAGAAGGCATTAATGTTGAAGTAGCATTTGAAGATTATTAGTCAGACTAACATTTTCCCGAAATCAACAATAATTCGAGCCACTTAAATCATTTCCAATAGTACCATTCTTTAGTTAATAGAATATTTTTTAACAAAACTCATTCACAGTAGATCGTGGAGTATTCCTACCGGGGACACCACGTTAAAAAAAATGCGCCAAGTACACTACCTCATAGGTGGTGGTGCATATTATGTAGAATACGACTTCAACCTTTAAAATCGCGATTTCTCAGGAATGGTGACTCTTAGGAAAAAAATATAACAACAATTTTTGTAGATAATTTCATGGTCTACAACTTTTGTCTGACCTATTCTTATGATAAAACTTACCGTTTACCAGAAAAATGCAAAAAACCAATATTTTTGACTTTTGACCTTGAATAACTTATTTAGCAGGCATGGAATCGATGGGAATTTTTGACGTTTTATTTGTAATAGTGTTCCCAAGAGGTGTACCAATTTTCAGCTCTATGCGAATTATTGTAAATTGAAATGTCTATTTTGACCGGGTTAATAGGCTAGAATACTTCTAGCCTATTAACCCATGACTTTTACGCTACCGAAGGCTCCGCGTTAATTACTAGTTTGTGTGATAACAGCTACGCGACGACTTAAAAATGTTTCCTGATACAGACGCTTGATTTGTAAACAACTTCCGTCCTACCGAACATTATTACAAATAAGCATTCATTTTACTGCAGAATTTGAAGACGCTAGAATCCTGTTTTTGCCTTGCAAATTTATTTTGAAAAATATGAAAGTAGATTCAAAAAACAATTCTAATCGTATTTTCTTATTATTCACTTAGAAAATCACTGTGACAAGGAAAGGAAACTCTAAATCAATTCATTCGCTAACGTTTGGACTTAATAAATTATCCAGAGCTCTGAACCATAAATTAATAAAACATAGTTTCGCACAAATTCGATAAAATTTTTCGTTTTGTATAGGTCAATTTCTTTTCAATTTGTCATATCTTGATCTATTTTTTCAGTACTATTCACTTTTGCCTTTTTCGGAAACTAGCATAACAATGAAACACCGATTTGGATAGAGGCCATCAAGACCTTCACAACGAATCTCCGTATGATACAATCATTATATATGTGAATATGCCATCGCCTGATGAATAGAGCTGACCGATGTGCCTGGAGTACAGCCACGGTCTTGCGCTGTCGTCACACGTGCCGATTTAGAAGTGATTTACTATTACAGTCTTATTTGAAAGGTTAATGCGTGAGGTTGTACCTATAAATTATACATAATGTCAAACGCGCCAAAGGGTAAAAAACGACCGTACGCGGACACAGTGAATAAATTTATCGGTGAATTTCTGGATTTATTCTATGACGGATGCAAAATAATTTGTAAAGTTTGCAATCAAGACTTAATGTGCTGGCACAAAACAAATTGTCGTCGTCATATCAATACCGTGCAACATCAAAATAAAAAAAATGGCATGCCTTTGACAACTCAGTTTATGTTTGATTTATTGTTAATGTTAGTAGCTTGTAATGTTCCGCTACACATACTGGATAAACAACCATTTCGGGAGTTTTGGAATAAATACAATCCCCAGGTGAACTTACCAAGTCGTACATCGTTATGTAGATATATTCCAGCTGTTCGTGAAGACATTGTAAATAGGATTAAATGTGGATTAAAAAATACACGGCTCTGGTTATGTATTGACGAGACGACAGATTGTAAAAAAAATCTATTTTAAATATTATAGTACGTGTACTGGACCCTCTTAAACCAACATTTCCACTTTTACTGGCTAGTAAAAGACTAAATGCGTGTACTGGCGAAATAATTACGCGTGTGGTGTTGGAGACATTCGAAAAATTTGAACTTTCAACAAGTCAAGTATTGATGTTTGTGACTGATTGTGCCGCGACAATGCGTGAGGTAGGCCGTTCTCTTCAAAGAGACAATTGTAGGTTTTTACATGTTACGTGTAAAGTGCATGCGTTACATCTTGTGGCAGAAACGATTCGAAAATGTTTTCCAGAGGTAGATGCATTAATAGCAAATACAAAAAAAGTATTTCTCAAATCTCCTAAACGGCTTCGAGCATTTCACAGACAGTGTCCTGGTATCCCTGAACCACCAGAGCCGATTCTTACACGTTGGGGAACGTGGTTGAAAGCGGCTTTTTATTATGCTGAATATTTTCAACAAATAAAAGCTGTGATACTACAGTTCAACTCTAACGAGGCTGCAGCTATTAGGGAAAGCCAGACAAGCTTTCAAGGCGTTTCCCTTGAAACAGATTTAAAAAGTATTAATAACAATTATAGAGGACTACACGACGAAATAGCAAAATTGCAAAATAGTTCGTTGTCGTTAGTGGAATCGCTGCAAATAGTGGACGACGTAAAAACACAGCTACAGGATATAAATGACGCAAAAAATAATCGCGTTAGTGAAAAATTCGAGAGTGTATTATAGAAAGATCCTGATTTTAGCAAATTAAGACAAATTTGTGATGGTGCATCTACAACTTCGTTAAGTGAATTCACAGATTGTTTTACTTATGCCTGTATTACATCCGTAGATGTCGAACGGTCATTTTCAAAATACAAACATATTTTTTCACCAAAGCGAACATCGCTGACAGAGACAGCTGTAGAAACATACCTGATGCTATTATACTATAGATCTTCCCCACTTTGTGATGACGACAACCAAACTACTTCATAAATCTGTTTAAAAGGGTGAGTTTTATACAAATTTTTATAAAATGTAACATTATTGTTAAAATTTATTTCCATTTAATATACTTATTCAAGTATTATGATATGATGTAAACATATGAGTCATATGACGGCTCTGGCGGCCAGGTGCCCTCGGACAGCTCTACTGATGAAGGCGACTCTGATGCACGGAGAAGAAAATGTGAAATATGTAATGATAATATAAGATCTGATAGCAGAAAATGCATGAAACGTACATGTATTTTTCATTCTAAATATTTTGAACTAGTCTTCAAATTTTTTGTTGTCAAACGACACAACAGGAGCTGCAAATCCTGTGTAAGTAGTGATGAAAAATCATCTATAACTAAGCCTATTAGTACAGATCTGCAAGTTACTCAGAAAGAAAAAGTGCATTAAACGCGAAATAGAAGTGTTGCAAAAACTGTTGTCCGAACAAGAATATACCATTAACATATAAAACGAGAGGTTAGAGGATTTTAAAAATAAATGTGAAAATATTCCAAACTTATTTACTGCACACAGTCAAAGTATGTTTCTTATAGCAATGTAGTTAAAAACGGAAACATAAAAAGTGATAAATCGTCAGCACTTCTAATTCAATCTCACGATAAAAAAACTTAACATTGACGATATACTTAAAGATACAAATTCGAATATAAAACCTGCTGTATTAAATTTACGTATTGCAAAAACTAATCCTACAAGATATGACCTTTTGGACAGCTGTGATAACAAAGATATGTTAAATAAAAAAAATAATCTACATTCTCAGAATGATAACAAATATAACATTAGTGAAAGACATAAATTTAATCTGAGATTAAAGATACACAAGATCGAAATTGACTGTGCCGATAATGAAAACTTTTTAACTTGTTTAGTGGAAGAAAATAAATTAAACTGTTCTGTTGAGAAAAAAATAATATTAAAGCAGGTTTGTAATTCCTTCGGGGCGAAATCAAATAATGACTAACGGACTATTGTATGCTGGTTGACCAAGACGTTCTGTTACAGACCACTACTCTGTATTTTATTCAATGAAAATCATCACATTCGATCACCCTTCTCAATCAACAGTGAGCACAATCGAGAAAAAGTTTAGAAAATTTGGTCACGTGAGGAATCAACTGATAGGTCTACTACCTTCAATAACTGAAGATATCAAAATCGACATTTTGTTCGAAGCTCGAGGATGTCCACATATGACTACAAAAGAAATTGCTCGAAATTATAACTTTGGACAAGGTTCTTTATCTAGAGTCTTCCAAGCTTTACACATACAAAGTCAATTTGGTGCAAGACTTATCAGAAGATGATTTTGAGAAGGTGAAATCTATTTTGCGAACAAATAATTGGAATTCACATTGAAAAGAACAATCTTATAAAACAAATATGTATGTATGGCTGACGGTTGAGAGGCAACTCAATTCGCCAAAAAGTTCCGGGTCTGATTCCCAGTCGTGGTACTGTGAGAGAGTTTACTTCCATTATATACAAAAATTGAGTGTGTGTCCGTTGTTTTTAAATGTGTATCCCCTCCCGACAACGTCAGTTTAGGGATAAAGGAGTTTGTACTATATGTGGTGTTATTATTATTATTGTTATTTTATTTATTTATTTATTTGTTTTTGGTATAACCGATGCCGGACAGTCCTCCTGTGGCATCCGACGTCTCACGGGAGTCGCGTTGGCAAATTAACTACAGCCATTCCCCACATCCCGCAGGCTTAGTGACTGTAGATACCAAAATCATGTGCCCTAAGCAGATGGAGAGAACCCAGAATGACCGTCCTCTGCATTTTGCCTGCCAACCACTCGGCTGATTTTTGGCAGGCCGGTATGGTTTTCAATTCCGAGAGCAGTGTAAAGTTTATCATCCCTCCTGGTACATCGATTATTAGGACGACTATCTTGATCGAGTAGCCTGGATACAGCACTTGGAGCTCGTACCGGAGATCGTCATATTTGGTTCGCATTTCTTCCTCCTGCAAGATGATGTTTTTCTCTTCATATGAGGATTCATCGTGAAGGTCTTGATGGCTTCTATCCTAGTCGGTAAAAATATATAGTGTTTCATTTAGTATAAACAAACACAGGGTCATTTCCAGCAAAACTGGAAGTGAATGGAAATGACAAAATATATCATAATATGGCAAATTGAAAATAAAAATCAACATCCGAACTTTTTCTTATGGAAAGAATGGTAGCCAATTTATGGAATTTACGCGTTTCTGCTGAAACACATGTTATCCATAGATACTTGCATAGATCTGTTTACGCTGGTGCGTATCATAAATATACTATAGTATAATTCTATGCATTCACCCGCCTCGGCCGCGATAGGCAATACATTTATCTTAAGCCTGTAAGGTCTGCTAATTGCCTATCATAGGATGGTGAATTGGTAAATACACTATAAAAGCGAACTGATTAGGAATTTTTTTAGGATTTTTTTTTATTTTTCTTATTAGTATTATTAGTAGAATTATAACGTATGTTAGATGTGTTCAACTGTTTTGAATAAGTTAAAATTAAATTATTGCTTATTGCGAAAATAAATAATATTTTAATTAATAATTAATTAGATCAAGTGAACGACAAAGAAGTGAGGTGTCCACACTTTTGCTATCTTAATATTTAATGTCCATTTTCTCTTTGCCCTTCTACCTCATCCCCCATCACAGATACTAAGAAAAGAATGGATTACCACCCTCAATTAGTTGCTACCAACAAGTTGGTAAGTCTGTTTAATAGCTTCATTCTTTTGTCATTAATTAGATTTTAAAAATTACAGTCTGCATTAACGGTAAAGGAAATTGTTCTTTTTAGCATAACATTGTTTATACATAAGTTATACAGTGTTAATTTTATTCAGCCATTGGGTAACCACGTTATACCAAAATCTAAAGAAAAAATGGATCAACATGTCTTTTCATTTAATAATTATTCTTTTTCTTTTCTTAAGCACATTCTTAAACACATTCGCAAATTTCACCTTTCCTAATTTCTATGCTCGCTTAACCTTATATTGAGAGGTCTTGGTGATTCTCTTACATAATGTTGCACTCACACGGAATACTGTATATACAGTTATTTTAATTTTGCTCACAGTCTACCGGTTTTATTTTTGTTGAAATGAACTCAAATAATTAATCTTTTGGAACACCTAACATGAAACTTATCATCACACGAGATGACTTTTCAGATAACAGAATTATTTTTATATATTTCGCTTTTATTGTACGGAATTATTAAGTCTATTCTCAATTTTTATTAATGTTGTCTCAACAAAGAGTTTAGGAACTTCATTATTTACTAAAACAACTTTGACAATTTTTTTCATTATTGTTAATGTTAAATAAAAATAAACAAACAACTAAGTTACGAGTTTAAAGGAGAAATCCTGTTTTGAAAATAATGTTTAATGCTGTATCTAAATGTAAAGATTGGAGGGTGTGTAGGAAAAATACCATACTCATAATTGGGATTTAATATGGAAAAGTGCAAGTAATGAAAGGTGTGGTTAATTATGAAAATAGAAATACTGTTGAAAATAGACAATTAATTTATGCAGTGAATATGAAAAATAAGTATTCACCGAAAAATAAACTTTTATGTTTATGTAAGCTTTTAACAGCGTAATTTTTGCCTTTATGAGAATGTAAAAACGATTTGGAATGGCTCATTTCATATAGCTGCAATTTGGTTTATGTTTTTATTAATAATTTACCGTGGTCAAAGCATTTGGTGTGTTGTTTATAGGTCGGATTGCACACATCTGTTTTGATTCTGAATTTGTGGCCAAATAAATAAAAGTTTTGTTTTGTTCAAAGACCATGTTATTTATGCCAGCAGTAAATAACAATGTTTTCTTCATTTTATTTAAAATTAAATAAATAATCATACAATCATACAAATTATAACAAAAATGGACACAGAATATATATATATATATATATATATATATATATATATATATATATATATATATTTATATATATATATATATATATATATATATTCAAATTTTAATTTTGAGATCACTTCGGCAAGCTGTAATTAAAACAATTTGCTGTTTACTGTTCACGACCAACTTACAAATATTTTATTTTTACATTATATGGTATGGTACTATTTAATCCTCTGTATCTCTTTAGGTATTTAAGGTATACCACATTAATTTAATCAGAATAAAACGGTTTTTCCAATATTGCAATAACATAAAAGGCGTCCCATTTAAAATAAACAATTTGCAATTTCATTTTCGGTTAATTAGAAAGTAAGAATAACACAGTAAGGGTGCAATCTACTATACGATACTATACGATATAGTACTGATATTCCAAATTTCATATTTATATCTGCAATTGTTCAGCTATAACGGTTTGTAGAAAGATAAAGAAATTACCCTGTGTATAGAAAAAATAAGATAATATAACTCAAAACTACTTCAGTCTAAATTGAAAATGTTTTAAAAATATCTGCTAGTTATTTTGCGAAACCTGTATCGGCTACTACCCTATACACGTTGGGCGTCAAAATGCTACGATATCCACGTTGGGATTCCAAGTAAAACGTACCAAAATAAAACTAAACATCTTACCAATCCTCGGCTAGCTCGTTATATCTCAGGTTGTGTTACCAGCATCATACAGGCGACACTGGTGCCTTCAGCTTCTCAGTACTCTAAATTCAAGAAATAAACAATTAATATTTGACCAGAGAATTTGGTATACCTTACCACACTTTATATTTTTAATGAAACCTATTCTGGGAAATTAAACAACATAAGTTTAATAAAATGTTTAATTATATCAAGTCCTATTAATCAGCCAGGTTTTAAATATAAAAGAAATATTTACAAATAGGTATGTGAAATTTTTAAACTCATAAACTATCCCCGAAACAAAAGTATATAATACCAGTAGATTGATTTATACCAAATGTAATTGCATGTAGTTTACAAAAAAAAAACACATAAGAAAAATATTTATATCTAGATATCACTATTATTACATTTTTCGCAATCAAAGTTCAACGATCTATCACAGATCTAATTTTGACTGGACTATATTTACAACACGAGTACCAGTACTAATTTAAATTTGAATAAGCAAAATTGAAAAAAAACATGCACAAAATAAATAATTAATTATTTACATCGTCATTTTTAATAGGTACATAAAAAAATAATATTAAAACTTAACCTGGAAAGTGTGTTCAATTTTTGTTCTTCAATACCAGACCAATATTGTTCCATTAACCAAACTGCAGCATTACAAAACTCGACGATGAAATGAATTGGCTCTTAACTTCTAACACTTGTCGAAAACACAAATCGACCCTCTAATCCAGCTCTACTTGGTACATTAGCAAGACTTGATAAAATTCCATTTTCCATGGCATCAAAAGTACATAAAAACAACATGTACAACATGAACAAATTACCTAGGTCATAACTTAGCGGAAGTACTTGTTAATTATCGTCCTAATTTAATTAGCACCTTTTCGATAGGGCAAAGTCCTACATCCATACACATGCTTTTTTTGTAGAAACAATCCAACATTTAGCTGAAAAAATACTAAGTAGCACCCTAAATAATCCAGCATTTAGCTGATAAGATACTAAGTAGCATCCTTTAAATTGGTGAACGAAATAATCCCAAAACAACGATGATTAACATCCACTAAAATAATTTTGGATCAAAATTTCAAATCTTCACCAGCTACAAGAAACAAAATGTAGGTACGTCCGCTCACTAAGATGACTGACTATGAAATGGGAGGAAATCAACCGATGGAGTTATCACGTGATAGAAAACACAGAATCGCAGAAAGTCTATCCCAAAAATGTCAAGGTCGGTCACCTGTCGAATATTATGGGATATTTTCTGCTACAAGACCATAAATAAATAAACTTTACATTTTATCTTAAATTGTGTTATCTAAGAAAACTAATAAGGTTTTGCTAGAAATATTATTTTATTAATTTCAATCAGAGAGTATGTAAAGAAAATTACTTGGCGCCCCCTTATTAATAAAATAATAAAAACCTTTGTAAATACCCACACTCAACTCCACTGAGTATCGAGTCGGACATACTTCTATTGTTACCATCGCAAAAAAAGTAACGTAACAACATCTTTACTTATCAAATTTCAGTATAACATTTTATTTACATGCTCATAATTTTCAGATGTTAAAAAAATTTGACATATTGGTAAACAAAGTTTTCAAAATTCTATTGTAATGAAGTAGATGAAGAATTTTCACTGAAGAAGACTGGGTATCTGTCAAAACTTGGGTTACTTTAGCCATATGCTCTTTACGTATAACACCATTTTTCCTGTGCATTTAATATATTCATAGAATCGGTATTCAAAGTCCTCTTAACGATATGATTAAGAATACCTAGTAGTTAACAATAGCTTTGATTTAAGTCGCAGTTATAAAATGGGGGTGGTTTACTTTTTTCACAAGATGGCAGAACTTTACATCCCATTTCATCTAACAAATTTTTTAAATGTTGGTAATTTTTTTTGACAAACAACGCACTCTAGCCAACTACACCGCAGACCAAGTAGGTGGTAGTCGAGTAGTTTTCATACATCTAAGTAATATTTCGTAATTTATTTTTGAGATGATTTAAACGTCTCACCTCTAATCACCAGGTATTTTCAACATTTTAAACGGACCTTTAATTTAAAGGGAGTTTTAGTGACAAGAAAATATATTACAAACAAAATATAAATATCAGATAGCCATCCCATATTTTAAATCACTAACACTTCCTTTAAGTCAAAGGTCCCTTTAAAATGAAGATAACACCGGGAGCTAGTGAATCGATTCAATTAAACTCTTACATTTTGTAATATCCGAAGGCATCTAGATCTATTAGTTTTTATATTCTTAAATGTCTTTAGGTTGTCAATATATTGTTCTGTCTTATGTTCTTCTTAAACACATCTTGGATAGCACTAGACTTATCAGTTATTTCATTATTATTTGAGATACTATGTGCTTATAAAACCTAGTCAGCATTGATTATTTCGTTCGTCCAACATATTTTAGATTACAGTTAGAGCCAATGTCATGAATCTTCAATTGTATTTTGAAATTCGTAACCTTTATAATTAGCTATTAGACTAAGGTCATGTGTAAACCAAGGAACATTTTGAATTGATACCGATTGTTAATCTTCATTATCTATCTCTTTGGGCTGGGAAAATTTAAAGTTTTGTTGTCTGTCAAAGCTCTCTGTAACCTGTCTGTTTTCTTTATTATATTCATGCTGAATTTTTATTTAATCATCATAGAGATCGGGCTACGTGAGTGACAGACTTCAAGAAACCATAATACACTAAATAACGCCCGTGACAACCTACACCCGACAACAATATTCAAGTACGCCTTAAAAAAACATTCTAATGTTGCAAAACTTTATATAAATAAAACTGATAATATTCTTTGTTCCCTTCATACAGATAGCAGTCAGAATATCTCATGTAAATTTATATAGGTACATGAATTTAAATTTAAGAATACATTAATGTATAATAAACAATGTTTTGTAATAAAAACACCACAACAATTCTAAAGGTATTTACTCAAGTTTGGAAAATCTAATTTATGCATTTTAGCTTGCGGCCACACATCCGAATTGTTTATGTGGAATATTCACTGGCCCGTTTTCTCTACCTTATACATCCCCTAACAACTTGGAATCCTATAGTTCGTATAACAGAAGGCAAAAAGAGCATCTATATGTTTTAAATTAAATTATCTCTAATACGTTTTTAGGTCTAAATTGTATTTCTTAATGGCATTTAGAAGCATTCTTTAACTTTTTAACCCAGAATTATTGAATTACCAATCGGTCCTCGTTTCTCCTAAATATGCAATTATAATATTCAAATAAACAAAACAAAGTACAAAGAAAGAAATCGTTCTGTTTAGACTTTATTGGTATAATTACGAGTATTTAAGTTATTTACTTAGAATGGTTCAAAAATTTTGAAGCGTTTAAATAAAATTTTTTAGGCTATTCGAAATTTCGAAATTGTATTTATTAATTTTTAAGAATGCCTCGAAAACTGTTAATTAGAATTTAAGGTGAGTTCCCAACAACTTTTGCGCTTTACTTTTTGTGTTAAGCGATTCTATTGGTGGCGCAGAGAAGAAAAAGCGGATCTATTATCGTCCTGTACACTCGTAACTGATAAACACAACCATTCAATCTAATCTACAAACCATAGTTCTAGTGTTGAACATTTTTCGTCAAATTAACCATTAATAAAAAAGGTACTTGGCTTGTAGTTCCTCGATCGTATAGATGGTCTTGAATAAACCAGTTGTTTCATGTGCTAAATAAAAATCGCACGGAGTTAGGTCTGGTGATAGGGCAGGCTATGCTACCGACTAGTTTCTTTCTACCCACCTTTCTACAAACGTCTCAGTAAGCCAGTATCGTACGATGCGAACACTGTGCATGGTGGCACCTCTAAGAGAAACCACACATCCCGGCGTACAGCAAGTGGCACATCCTCGGGAAGTTTAGGCAAGGTGTTAATTAGAAATTGTAGGAAACCATGCGTAGTGGCGAAATCTGGGGTCCATTTAAATAAATCATTAACTATTCCTTCCCACGTATTTCATAAAAACCGCTCCTGAAACCTGTGTGAAAGTCATTTTATTACTTTTCATTAACGTTTAACCCCGAATTAGTATAACACAAGATTAACAAACCGGTAATATCGATAATGTATGGATTAGTGATTATAAATACACTGATGAGACCTTTTGCTGCATAAAAATGCTTTGTCATTAATTTAATCAGTTAAATTACAGCATAATATACCAATACGTTTTAATAAACCATGAGAAGGTATGGTTTTTAATCTTCAAACTTTAAGATTTTTCTTTTGAAATCTAGAATACCGATTTTTTTATATGTTATATGAGTCGTTAGTATATTGAGCCCTATCAGGGTTTTTTTCTTCGGTTTATTTCTGAATTACCCCGTCACCCTTTATATTTCGAAACATAAATCAAGAAGAAGACATTTTAAAAAATATATATTAAATTATTTATATTTTTTATTAAAAAGAAATATTATTTTTATACCCTAAAATATTATTAACGAATACAAATCTGATCATGGCAGGCAAAATGCATCGAGTTTGAAGTATGGCAGTAAACTTCCTTTGGCCCATTAATTTGGGATTATTTATATGTTAACTAAAATACCTCATCAAATCAATTCAGAACAAAGCAATAATTTATATTAATTTAATTTATTTCGGTTGTTTCTTTTTGGGTAATATTCCAGTTTCATTTAAAAAAATATAATTCATTTAACCCACTTTTCTTGATCACACGCCGCTACTGACCTAGGAGGATTTTTTCAGACTAGGATGGACGTTTTTATCATTCCTTCTATATCTACTTACAAAAGTCGAATAGGTTATGTCATAATCAAGTAATATTCTACATCAATATAAATGATACCAAAGAAAATATATTGAAATGTCAAATTGATGTAAAAAAAATATATTCTATTAGCAGAATGCCAATATTTAGAAGGAAGATTTTATTACTACATAAGTGCTATACGTATAATATTGATTTTAAAGGCCAATCTTTGGAGTCAGTGTTTTGCAAACATGTTCTATATAATTGTCATTTGTATTTTACAATGGATTTTGAAGGGGTGTGTACCGTCATATAATACGATATTCATCATCTAGATTGACGGCCGCGCCTCTGTTTGTATAGTGTTACCACAACATTAGCTCTATATTGTCGAAATATTACACTTAATTTGTTTTACCTCTGCCAAGTTCTCGGAAAAATAACGCACTAAAAGCATGTAAAATAAAAACACAAGATAATTTTTTAATTTTATATTGCATATAATGTGAAAACGCTACAGCAATATTAGAATTAAAGTAAATTATTTGTGTTTAAATCAGAGAAAATCTAATGTAGGAATTGACAGTCGTTCTGCCCGTCTTAGAATAAAAAAAGTTAATAAAAAGCAGTCAAGTGACTTCCGGTACCCTAGAAATTATATTTTCAACATTTTCCGAAAATGGAACTATTAAATAATTGTTACATTAAATTTCGGTAAAACGTCATTAGCAAAAGTAGTATGTAATCAAATTTTAGATCTACGTACAAATTTACAGCACAAAATTCAACATAAAAGAACAGTTTTTTGAACAAGTTCTACCCCCGCATTTTTATATGAAAACAGAACGCATATTGTTAAACTGGACACTGTTTATAAAAATAAATATGCTGTTGATAAAGTGGTGCAGAAAGGTTCCATATTAGGCCTATTCTATTACTATTTACAGATTTTGCCAACGATTTGATTTTTCACTTGAAAATATTCCAGGCTTATACTTTGTGTGCTATTCTGATGATGCGAACATATTACTCACTGAAAAATCTGTAAAACTTTTGTATTTCTCACTAAGCAAATTTATAACATGATCACTATGGGGCTAAAAAAACTCTCCTATTTAAATAAAAATAAAACTAGCTATTTACCATTCTCTATTAAAAAAACTACGGCGGACTTTGTAAACGAATTTACTGCTTACAAAGATATGGATATTACTTTATCCAATTCAACAAAACTTCTTGTCTGTTTTGATAGAAATTTACAATAGAACTATTATATAGACGCACTAACAAATAAATTAATAAGTTATTTTTATAGTCAACGATGTTAGCTCCCCACCGTAATCGTGATATTCAATAACATTATACTATGCAAATTTCCACTCCCATCTGAGATACAGTATAATAAACTGGGGTAATAGTCTTGAAATCATTGTACATTCATTACAAAAATACTCATTTCTAATTATTGTAAAACCAAATGATTATTACTTGCAGAAATTCCTTCAAACAATAATTATGTACTATTTCAGTTTTCAGTTCGTATATATTCGAGGTATGTTCTTTCATCTATAAAAACAAAATTATTATTTTCGTTAGTACATAAATTAATCAGGAATATATTAAACACATAAAGAGATTTTGTAACCCAAGTATGTACCAATTTTTTTAGAATGTAAATTATATTAATATTTTAAATGATGATATAACATTCACACTAATATATACGTTTAAAAAATATCTGATGTGGCCAGCATATAACTTTCTTATACCAGTATATATCATCCTGATCTAAAAAATCATTCTGTTTAATTCTTCACTTACCTCAATTAAATTTTAATAGCGTACCTTGAAATGTTTCATTAAAAGTTTTAAATAATTAATTATCACCGTCATTCGATACCGTCAATAATAAATTCATGTCATATATATTAATAATTTTTTCTTATTGACATTGACATTTTTGTAACTAAATTCGACATTTGAAATGTCAAACTGTTAAATTTATCCTAACCCTATTTTACGATGCCAAATGTGTAAAATATTTCAGTTTACATCAGCTTTATTTAAGTGCTTGGAAAATATATTTTATTGACTTGATATTGTAGACATGATTTATAATCTTCCATCAAGAATATATTTCTTTGTAAAGGCCAATACAAAAATGTTTGGGACCCGTGGACCCCCTTTCAGCTGGACAATTTTGCTCATCCCCGAATTTATCATTGTCTTTAGCGTTTAGAACATGTGTACCAAATTTGAAAGCTTTATCTCAAAAACTGTGGCTGTTGTCGCGATACTACAGACATGTCAACAGATTTTTTTTTTAATAAAGTTATGTCTTTTCATTATAATTCGTCAAGATTCGTCCAGAAATGCAATAATGTTTTTTTTATTTTTTTTTCAAAATTGTACAGATCACTCGCACTGATTGACATCCTGATCTTCATTAGAAGATCGGAGTGTTTCGACAAGGGATCAAAGAAAGTACAGCCTACTTGCCAGGCTTCAGCCTCCCACACCATTACCATTACTATTAAATGGTAGGAAAATCAAAATTCTTCTAGATAAATGAAATAGTGTGCTGTGAAAAGAATTATATCAAATAAATTTATTTGTTTAAATACCTGTCGTGACTATAGTATTTTCGTAAAATCTGTAGACTAAAACAAAAAATTTATCAAAGTGAAAGAGCATTTATTTAAATACAGGAGGGATATTTAAATACAGGAGGGTATTCTTAATCAAATTATTTCATCTCTATTATTATATTCTTATTTCATACGAATGCAGGCCATTGAGTCCGCGATCATTTACTCTACAGAATTTACGAAAACACTATACTACACTCTAATTACGATTACTGTAATGCTAGTATAGCCACTGTTTACTTGATAGCTATTTTGACAGCTATTTTAAACAAATAACTTTATTTGAGATAATTGTTGTCATAACGCACTACTTTGTGTATCGGGTTTTGTGTACCTATTTATTTAGAAGAATTTTGATTTTTCTACTTTAAATTCTTATGAAATTGCTAAGTTATGGGTATCACTATAAGTTCTTATGGAATTGCTAAGTTATGGGTATCACTAGAATCGTAGAAAGATATATTTTCTAAATATCGTGATAAGCCACTATTTTGAGATTTGACACGTATGTATTTTTTAGAACAACCAATTTATTGCTATTGAAAGGCTCCTATGTAAGAGAGTATTTATCATAAAACAGTAATTCAATTTTTGCAATAGTAAGAAACCCCGTCAGAAACATTTTTTTGTAAATCACAATACTCAAAATCAAAAATTTAAATTTTCGTTAAAAAGAGAAATAAATAAAAAATCAAAAGAAAGTGTAATGTTGTATTCAGAATTCATCACAGATTCTAAAAAAAGTAATAATATATAGGGTGTTCCATTTAAAATAAGAAAGTTGGGGTAATTTCCTTAGAAACCGGAAGTGCATAAAAACTGAATTTACTGTCTTCCAATGCAGTTTTACATGTATAACAATATATTAAAATTATATCAATTTATGTCTATAAACAATGAAAATAAAGGGGGTGAGCTAGGTTTCATTTACACCCGGTATATATGGTCAAAAAATGTAGATTTTAGTGCTCTTCACAACAAGACAGAAATTCGATTATCTCAAAAAATAATGATATCATAGGCTTGCGTCCACCTTAATTTACTGTATATATAATATATCCAAATTATATCGATGCAGCCCTTAAAAAATACTTACGCATACCGATTTAACAGAACGTACTAAAATTGTATGAAATTTTAACCCTGAACAAGTAGTAACTGGAAATGTGACTAAATCCCTTTGTCCTGCTGGGTCACAGTCCATCTAATGAGAGTATATCGTAGCAGCGGCATATTTCAGATTCCACCCGAGACCTTTCTTCACTTATTTTCCATGTTTATTTCAGGATATGAAGCTCTGAAATGGATGGATGGATATTATCCGTCTGATACCAAGTATATTGTGGCCTTAAATATGAGGAAGTGCACTGGGAAGGCTGCTGAATTCAAATGAACGAATTAGATTGTGTAATAGTTGTGAATCTCTCGTCTGCTGCTTTGATGTCGCTGGGTAAGTGGTGCATGCTGATATTGTCCCCAATAAGCAATCCTAAAAGAGAATGGATTATTATATTTAATACAACAGGTATGCTTTTAAAATATTAAAAGATAGAACCAGCTAGAAATATGAAAAGCATGAGGTTTTTTAATAATGAAATGTACAGGACTTTTCATCCCTTGAAGGATTTTTATTAGTAAACAGTGAGTAGAATTTTTATTTATTTTATAATCTAACTGAAGAACTTAGTTGTAGAATTTATAAAATTGAATGGGATTAATTAATAACTTATCCAACTAGTAAGCAAGCAATATAGACCAATCTCAAAGGAATAATAATAATAATAGTAATAATAATAACAATTTTTATTCTTCATGAGATCATACAAATAATGACATCGGACAAGTTAAAAGTATAAATTTAAAATTATCACAATATGCATGACGCTGTTTAAGGTGTAAATTTCAAACAATAAATTAATATAACGAACAATTATATAAAAATAATAAAACAGATGGTCGAGAGTCAACCGCACTAGGATTTCATCAAAATGTTCCGGGTGCGATTTCCGGTCGTGGCAGTGAAATTAACTGTGAGAGAGTTTACTTCCACTATAAACGAATATTAGGTGTGTGTCCGTTGTCTCTAAATGTGTTCCCCATCTCCCACAACGTTAGTTTAGGAATACAGGGGATTTTACTAGAATAATGTGGTGTGTTATTAATTACAAATAAATTGATACATATACTAGCAGACATAACAGAGTTTAAAATACGGGATTTAAATAGTCTATTTAATTATAGAATAAAAGCAGTTTTCTGCTAGTACATTTTTGACAGCTTTTTTAAAAGATTTAATAAAAGTAATTTTTTAACTTAGTCTGGTAGCTTGTTGAAGAGTATTTCCATGTAGCTGAGACTCTTATACAGTATGTGTATTGAATTATTAAACATGGGTTTCTAGAATGGCAACGTGAGCTCTGGCGATCGTGCTGGCCATTTCACAGGAGCATCTACTACACGACCTATGCACCTGCCAGGAAATTGTTCATTTAGTAAATTCCTTGCATGGACTGTAAAATGAGGTGACGTCCCATCATGCATGAACCGCATGGAAATTCTGCGCTGATGAGGAACCTCTTCAAGCAGAAGCATTCAATTTTCCCTAAGAAATTGAACATACCGATTTCTAATCAAATTTTCCGGTAAAATAAAAGGTTCTATAAATTGGTTTCCAATTATTCCAGCCCAATTAATTTTAAACCTGTGATGAAAATTTGCAACCTTTACAGCATGTGGATTCTCATCAGACCACACATGCTCATTGGTGCATATTAAATATGCCATTGCGCGTGATAGTTGCTTCGTCTGTAAACAGGATATTATTACAAAAAATGCCGTCTCTTCTCAGTTTACGAAGCAACCATTCGCAGAATTCAACTCTTGGCTCAAAGTCAGTATGTAAAAGATCTTGCACTCTTTGGAGATGGAAAGGTTGTAACTGCATTTCTTTCAAAACTTTCCAAACTGATGTTGCATAGATTCCAGTTTGTAGTGATAATCCTCCGACTCCAATACTAGAGTTCATATCAATTTGTTCCAAAATATTATTTACATTTCTCTGCATTCTAGTCTTCCTACTACTTCCACGATTATGGGCTGCAGTGGCAAATGATCCGGTTTCTCTTAAACGGCGATCCACTGCTACAAATGTTCTTCGATTGGGAAGAACTGGATCAGGGTGTTTTACAGCATACCTCCTTACTGTCTTTTCAGAATTGCCTTTGCATTCACCATATAGCAAATGCATATAAGAATATTCCGAAAAAGTAAAATGTACAATACTGACATTCAGTAATTAACAATAAATAATTAAAAGTAGGTAGTAACGTGAATAGTCACATTAATGGTTCACAACTAGTTATTAGTTTGACAGAAAACAATTATTAAAAATTCACGTGACAATAGCAGCGTTGGCTACTAGATTTAAAAATTTTGCAGTTAAAAATCGCAGCATGGATGTTACCCTACAAAAAATTAAAATGTCTTAGAAAACCTTTTAGCGGGTTCAACAAGGAGTGTCTTTTTGGTAAGAAATTGAATGAAGGCTATTAGGCATGCATAATTTTTGCGATATAGAGAGTGTTAAAAAAGTGTAGCGTAAAAGTTTTTTTAAGAGTAACTAACATGTGCGTATTTTGAAATGGATATCTTTGCCCTGAGGGAAGATATGTAATAGAAAATGCATTTTTTGTACTACCTTTATCACCCTCTACAGCGGAAAGGATGGGGTTTAGGGGAAAATGGCATTTAGTTTTTTTTTAATATTTTGATAAATAATTTTTTAATATATTTAAGTTACAGTACTTATTTCTGAAACACCCTGTATAATTTTTTTATTGATTTCAGGTAAATTTGCATGTCACCAATTTAAAATAAAATTCTGACCTAGTACGCCGAATTCATGCAATTTTAACAATAAATATGGGTTGGGAGTATTTGCTTGTGTAAAATCTATAAAATATCTAATCCAAACCAATTATAAAACCTGGAGAAAATATAATTGAGACTTAAATAAAAACATTTCATTCAAAGATTACTCGAACGAGAGTAATGTGGTTTTATAAAAAAAATCGTGATAGCTACCAATATACAATTCAACACCCTGTATAATTTTTTTATTGTTTTTAGGTAAATTTGCATGTCACCAATTCAAAATAAAATTCTGACCTAGTACGCCGATTTCACACAATTTTAACAATAAATATTGGTTGGGAGTATTTACTTGTTTAAAATCTATAAAGTGTCTATTCCAAACCAATTATAAAACCTTGAAAAAATTTAATTGAGACTTAAATAAAAATATTTCATTCAAAGATTACTCGAACGAGAGTAATATATTTGGTTTTATAAAAATAATCGTGATAGCTCCCAATATACAATTCAACACCCTGTATAATTTTTTTATTGTTTTTAGGTAAATTTGCATGTCACCAATTCAAAATAAAATTCTGACCTAGTACGCCGAATTCCCGCAATTTTAACAATAAATATTGGTTGGGAGTATTTACTTGTTTAAAATCTATAATCTAATCCAAACCAATTATAAAACCTTGAAAAAATTTAATTGAGACTTAAATAAAAATACTTCATTCAAAGATTACTCGACGAGAGTAATGTATTTGGTTTTATAAAAAAAATTGTGATAGCTACCAATATACAATTCATTTAAATTTTTAAAATGTTTTGATGATTTTTGATTATTAAACTGAAACTTACAAATTCTGAGAAGTATTATCAATAATAATTTTTTTTAGATGTTCGTAGAAAACTCTGCTTTAATAATGGTCCTTGTCACAAACGGTCTCCATTACAATAAAAAGCATAAATTAAAATTAATTTAGCGCAGCAGGAAAAATAATATATTTGAAAATCGCGTAAAGCGTAGAGCGGCTCTGAACTTGAGGGGTGGTGTGAGAGATATCTCTTTGATGGTTGCTAATTCGGAATGACTTTTCTGGATTTCATTCCTTCGTTCTGCCTTTGAAAATAGGCCTTATAGAACTGGACTGGAGATACAGATTCTTATTCGATTATTATCTACAATATATATTTTTTTTAAATCGGCAGCATGTTAACATAATTGACCGTCCTGAAGTGGGTTGGAACCTATAATGTGAGGATAACACTGACGTAGTTTTCCACGAAACACCAAAACACCATATACTGCACTCGACGTGCGTTCGCCAACTAAGTTGGCATCATCTGGAGATGATTAAAACTAACCTTATGCTAACAACGTATTCTATTTATACCTAAACTATTGTCACGGTTTGGTGAACTGTGCCACATTGGTCAATGAAGCAGGTTATTTGGGATTATCCCTCTGTCACTCTTCATACTAATTTTACACTTCGTGATTTCCAAGCTTTCAAATCCATCCAGCTATCTAGTATTTGTTACATTCCTAATTAATCTTAAATTGCTAATATCTATTTTATGGTTGTTCTCAAACGCAACAGCTAATTTCGTAAATGATATTAGTAATGGTAGTAGTATTGGTAAGATGTTTAAAGATATAGATATGACATTGGTTCATTCATCGGAAAATAAACTATAACAATTAGGCAATCCGAAAGACAAAATTAGAACAAACGAAAAGTCGGGGATTTAAGAAATTAACTGTATGGACTGTAATCAAAAGTATGTTGGACAAACTAGACGATTAATTCAAACTAAATTCAAAGAGCATATGGCCCATCTTAAATATGGTAGAACAGATAAGTCTAGTGTGTTTGAGAACAACCATTAAGCAGACATTAGCAATTTAGGATTAATTAGGAATGTAACAAATACTAGACAGATGGATGCACTTGAAAGCTTGGAAATCACAAAGTGTAAAAATTGTATGACAGAGGACCAATCCCAAATAGCTCGCTTTATTAGGTAGTGGATCATGGTTCACCGACCCGTGACAAGAGTTTAGGTACATAAATAGGATACATTTTTAGCATAAGGTTAGTTTTAATCATCTCCAGATGATGCCAATTTGGTTGGCGAAACGTACGTCGAGTGCAGTATATGTCGTTTTGGTGTTTCGTGGAAAATTGCGTCAGTGCTAAACATAATTGAAAAGAAAATACTCATATGTTATGTTGCGAACCATCCGTTTTTGCATTTGAAATACTCTCTGCAGATAAAAAGAGCACCAATAAATGATACTATAAGTTAGATGCTTTCCGTTATATCAGTTACGCGATATTGTTAATGTATCTGTTACATTGTCATATTACTATGTATGCTCAATGTTATTCTCATTTAACTTGTAGTATCATTTATTTGCACTCTTCTTATCTGTAGATAGAGTATTTCAAATGCAAAAACAGACGGTGACTGATGACAACCTTTACAAAGTAAGTCAACGTGATATGCGAGTATCTTATGCTTAAAAAATTATCAGTGTAGACTGTAGCTACAAATGTCGTTATTTAAACATGTTTTAAGGATATACCATTATTTCTTAACAAAATGTTTTCGCTATTACAGTATGGACCGAAATAAACAGTACTGAAATTAAGTTGGCGGTGTCTCTATGCGCGCTGCGCGCGCCGTCATACCCATAGACCTGTCGAATAAACCTTAAACAATTAACTAGTAGAGTTTAAATGTTAAACATGGTGTTAAGTACAGAGGAAAAAGTTTTGCTGGTGGAGCATTATTTTAAAAAAATTAAGTTCAGTACTGTTTATTTTGGGCCATACTGTATTATTCTAGGAATAAAATGCATAAATGCTGTTTTATTTCTGTTTACTAGTTAACTTATTGTTGAAAAAATACGACATAAGCTTATTTAACATATTTTGAAGTCTCCCTTAACCTTACCTTATCAGTGTTCACACATAAGTAAGATGCCTCATCTGCAAAAATAACTAAAAAAAAAATCGTTTATAAATATTGCAAAGAAAAGTGGCACCACTACGAAACCTTGAGGTCCTCTATAAGGTACATTCATTATATTAGATTGACGTCCATTAATTAAAACTTGTTGCTTTCCATCATATAAATAAGACGTCAATCAGTGGTAATAATTCCACGAGGTCAATAATTACTTAATTTCGTCTTAACAACTTACTATAAAGCAATGGCAACCTGAAATTTTGTGCTAAGATTGTTTTTCTTTTAATAAGTCATTTGACGTCGGCGTATTTCCGGTACCAGGGTCAATCATCGACGCGTCGACGCCAGGAAAAGAGCTACCCCCAACCTTTCAATTATGCCGAACCTCATCTCTACCGAAAAGAAGGAATTTTTTGCTTGCCCAACATCTAATAGAAAGTGAGCCGACTGCTTTACATCCCCTCCATTTCGTAAATGGTATTGGTACTGGTAGTGGTATCGGTAAGATTTTTAAAGATATGGGTATGACATTTATTCATTCATCGGGATAAACTACAACAACTTTTAGTCAATCCGAAAGACAAAATTGAAACAAACAAAAAGTCGGGGATTTACGAAATTATCTGTAAGGACAGTAATCAAAAGTATGTTGGACAAACTAGACGATCAATTCAAACTAGATTCAAAGAGCATATGACCCATCTCAAATATGGTAGAACAGATAATTCTAGTGTTGCCCAACATGCGTTTGAGAACAATCATAAAATAGATATTTAAGATTAATTAGGAATGTAACAAATATTAAACAGCTGGATGCATTTGAAAACTTGAAAATCACAAAGTGTAAAAATAGTTTTAATAGTGACAGAGGTCCAATCCCAAATAGCCCGCTTTATTAGTTAGTGACAATAGTTTAGGTGTAAATAAGATACATTTTTAGCATAAGGTTAGTTTTAATCATTTCCAGATGATGCTATCTTGGTTGGCGAAACGCGCGTCGAGTGCAGTATATGATGTTTTTTGTGTTTCATGGAAAACTAAGTCAGTGTTAAACATAAGTGACATAAGAAATTAGTTCAATTTTAGGAAAAAAGTTTCAATAAACATTCATCGTATTTAGTTTGGTTTCAGGGACACCGGGTGTTGAGTTTCTTTTTTCTTTAGTTTCTTTCTTGATTATTTCTCAAACAGATTCAGACATCAATAAAAAACTTAGTATACTCATTGAGTAGTCAAGAGACATATTCAGTAGCCATTTAAATAATTCATATGTACTGGGTCTCTTAGTTTGAAATGGCCAATCAATTTGGAAACGTTTTTGTTAATTGAGGATTTTCGATATTTTGCTCTGTCTGTAATAATTCATTCAAAACATGCATAAAATTGCTTAATAATCTGAAAATAATAAATTTACCTCGGGCAGATACTTTATCAATGGACCGCATTACTGTGGCGTCACGTATTTTATAACCGACCACACATATTGTCATCATAAGACATTACGTACTAATCTGTTACATTGGAACTTGACCCTTAAGGCATATATTCATAAAAGCGACATTATCAAGCGATTAAACATAATAACAGTATAACTTCTAAATGGAGCAAATATCTAAAATTTTCAGTTAACAAAATATGTACAAATCATATATTCATTTCAAATGAATAATCTAAAATTACCAGTGGCGTAGTATAAAAGTGTTCGAGGGGTTAAACAATAGATGGACTGGAAAAATAAGAGAACCAGTACATCTGAATTATTAAAATAACTTGTTACGGTTCAGTTTTCACGTCAAATTATTTCGTATATCAGTATTTTAATTTCTGTAGGATATTGTTGGTTGCCTATCGATGAGGTTCAGTTTAGAAGAAATAATTTCGTTTTCCCACTGCTAGATGGTGGAAACAATTTCTAGAGTGTGAAGTTATCCAGGGGTTTTTTCGTTTACCGGCCTCGTCCTTCCAGCCAGATAAAATATTAATCTATTCCTAAGCCATCCGGATTCCATTTCGTTTTTAAATGGGCTAGTTTGCCGTAACTCGATGCAGAGGATTTGGTAAATGGTATATTGGTATGGATGATCTTTCAGAAGGAAAATTTTGGTAAATAGGTTATGTGTCAACAGGTTGATTTGCTATATCTGTGAATCGAATACAGGACGGATTGTTTCGTGACTGGAGAACCCTCGTTAGGAAGAGGTAACTGACTAGTAAATAAGTTAGACATGGAAGTCATGGTTTTACGTTTTATTTTAGGGTTTTTTCTTGGAGGTATTCCTTACCGGGAAGTATTCTTTATATGGAAGTATTCTTTTCTTTGGAGTGTTCTTGTAATAGGGGTAGTCGTACCTCATTCGTTGGTGCCTGGTGCGAGTTGTCCCCTCCAGAGGCCCTTTAGAGAGACGTATCTTGAACACTGGGGTCATTGGTATAAACTAGGATTCACTTTACCGATGTATGGTGTGGCTTAGTCGTCCAGGTGTAGAGGCTGGATTTCGCATAGGAAACAGCCAGCAGTCAGCTCCGTTCTAGGATCTCTCACACGAAGACTCCAGATAAGTCTATTTTTAACTGTATATTTTATTATAGTGTATCAGTGTTCGGTAATATCCACTGTGTCTTGACGGCATCCATGTAAGTTTAGATGTCATGTCCTCAACTGACATAGGTAATTTACAGTTTTAAATACGTTCCCTTTTTTTTTGATACCACAGCCCTCGAGTGGGTAAAGGCTAGGAATCTATACGAGTATAGGATTTTTGATACAACTTAAACTCGACAAATATTCACAGTATACACCTGCTGGGTGTTCATAAATCCTGAGGGCTTGTCATTATTTACTCGCAGTTGCGTTAGATATTCGTAGTTGTTTTATTCACTCGTGGTTGTTTTAGTCATTCGTGGTTGATTTATTCACTCATAGTCTCATAACTAGTACAGATAAATAGTAATCAGAGGGGTTGCGGTAGCCCTATTTCTTTTGGTGCATATGAAATACATTATACTTTAAACTTATCCTTGTCCATGAATAGGGTGTAATAATAGTGACTGTGCGCCCTCCGTGAATTCACGAATGGTACCATATTTTATGTGATTAGTATTTTGGGAAATAATTATTATTAAATGTGTACATAATAAATACTGTGGAAATTGTATTTTAAGGTGACGTAATATAACTGTACATTTTATGAGGATCGAAATATAGAGAAATCTGAGTTCCAGGAAGTCAACGTGTTTCTTTTCCTATCGATCTAGATGTCTTTCCCTTTTGGAGTTTGAGCTCCGGATCAACCCCTTTTTGCATTAACGGGTTACCTCAACATCAGGCGGCATTTCTAGCTTTAGCTGGCTACTTTCAAAGCTAGTGGCGCCTCATAAATAAACCGAACCTCGACCTAGGCTGAGTTGAGTCGGCCTTTGCGCGCACTTTAACCTGCACCCGTTAATGGGACATTTGGTTGTCCAGGGTTACTCCTCCCAACCAAAGTAAAAAAAAGAGCGTTGCAAACTATTGAATATTGTTTATTAACCATTCAGTAAGTATATTAAATTTCATATCCATATCTCAGTCTGGCGATAAATATGACATTACCAACTTCAGGTCTATATTTTATGGAATTTTTGTAAAACTTACTTCATGATTCATTCTATTTCAGTATCAGCAATTAGATATCGGTTGTCCAGCATGGTTTTATGTAGGGCTCGTCCGCCACATCTAATTTAATTTGAAAAAAAGTATATCTCTAAAGCAATCGACCGACGTAAGCAAGTTGGCGTATTATATAAAAACTTATTAAAGATTTTCGATCGATCTAATCGCACTACACTGCTAAATAAATGTTCAATTATTGATTTTTCACCTCTTTTACTATCATTATTTTGTTCCTATCTACGAGGTAATATGTGGCCTATAGGTTCCGATCGGTTGAATATACTGCAATATCGGATGTTCCTCAGACTCTAATTATTTGACATATTTATTAATGATATTGTAAACGTTATGGACGTTTCTTTGCTCTATGCTAATGATCTTGAAAACTCAAAATAATTTCTTCTTTAGATGACTGCACCTTTCTGCAAAATAGTCTCTTAATTATATTTAATTGTTGTATTCATAATAAGTTTTACTTAAATGTGTTTACATGCACCTCTAAAGTGGACCTTGACGTAATTTTTGACAAAGAACTTACTATTATAGAGCATATTCTAGTAAATGAGCCACTCAAAACTCTTGGCTAACTAATTAAAACTAATAGAGATTTTTCGAATGTTAATACTTTGCATTTGTAGAAATTATATTAATTATCTAGAAAGTGGACACAGATATAAAATTATTATGGCTTTAATCTGATGAAGTACCCAATTGTTGAGTTTCCACCGCTGGAACTCTTAAATTGATTCTCTATGACTACTCTTGACAGGCGTGATTATTGTTCATGTATTTCTTTCTATATAAAATTGACTGTCCAATATTTTTATGTAAATTAGATTTTCGTGTTCCAATTTTAAATTCCCGAAGATCGCAAACAATCAGTGTTTAAAAAAATGTGTTATAACCAAAGATCGGTAGATAGCGACATATTCCAGAGAGGATTTTACTTACGTATGTAGATAGAATGTTATATTAGTACTTTACGATAATTGGAGCAATGTATACCGGTATGTGCTGATATCTTAGTCATACCAGTGACATATGTGAGAGACAGAATGAGTACCGATATATACCGCTCCAATTTTCGAAAACGCTTATTGTAAACACCCAATGAAACATTCCTAAACAATATGAAATGAACTAATACAATATTTTTATTCGCATGTACTATGCAATAAAATTGTTTCTTGTATAACAATGTGAACAAAAAATTAAAGGTTTTTATCAGATAATTGGACGGTTTGCAGTTATAAAAAACAATTACTTACTGACTTCTATATCATGACGGAGAAATGTTCATTTGTCGAGTGTCCAATTGCAATGCACATAAATACCTATAGGCGGATCACGTTGCGTTGCCATCACATTTACGATCACTGCCGCATGTTAGATATACCTGTTGTAAGTGAGAAGTGGCTCACCCCTTCTATTTTCATTGTTTATTGAAATAAATTGATGAAATTTTAAAGTGTTACACATTATATTCAGAATTCACCGTAGATTCCAGAAATGTAAAAATATACAGGGTGTTCCATTTAAGATAAGAAAGTTGGGGTAAATTCTGGTGAAACAGGAAGTGCATAAAAATAATGCAATTTTATGTGTATAACAATATATTAAAATTTCATCAATTTATTTCTGTAAACAATGAAAATAGAGGGGGTGAGCCACTTTTCATTTACACCCGGTATATAACTTTATTTAGTATCACTGACAATCTATTTGAAAACGAACATATTGTATAATACAAGTCAGAGCGATATTAAAGAAAAGGGAGGTTAACTTTTTTAAAATGTCTCTTCAATTAATTCCTTCAGAGGATACAGTGAACTTCTGGATTTAGTAATTTCTCGGAGATGCAGTATAACGGCACATAATAATTGTATTGAACAAGACGTAAAAATGTGCTTTCTTGCAACATTAAGCAAGCATTAAGGACACGTTTCCTCAAACGGTCATAAAAAATGTATTTATCACAGAGATGTAACAGTATTAAACAAAAAAAGATATTCTAAACCGAATGACACTACCAATGCTTGCGACTAGAAGGTGGCAAATGTTTTAGTAGGTACATTAATATTTATAATATACTTTTACTCTTCTGACTACTAGTTAAAAATACATGTGTGTTTGCGTTGCATTAATCAATACTTTTAGCTCTCTTCATATTAATTTTGGATGTTACTGAACTCGCCATAATAACCACAAGGTAAGATATATTATGTCATATATGCATATTTACGCGGTGACACAACACCTAGTGTCAACTCTGGAATTGACGTAATTTATCGCCACCTCCCGATCTCTAGTTATAACTATGCTTTAATTTCAATTTCGTTTTTATCATTTTTATTAATAAAAGTCCTGACTGGAACATTTAAAATTAGGTCCGTCACGGGTTCTTATTTTCAGTGTTGTGGCTGCCCGCATTTATATCACTACAAGAGTTTAATGCTTGAAACTTAAAATGTTCATTTAAGACGTTTAAATTCAGTTGTGCATTTATTTTCTCGGAGCTGTCACATTATATTTTCCTCCCTGGGCTTCATAAGTACGTACAAAACAATTTAAAACAAACATTAAACCATCACACGACCTGCTTTTTATATTGTGTTTTATTTTGTTTATACAGTTCTTTTATTAAGATTTAAAATTCTCGCAGGCAACAGCGGTCTTTTTAAGGTAGATTAACTTTATTAAATAAAAATTAATTTGCTTATTCTTTACGGATATAAAAGAAGACCATTATTTCTAAATTATTAAATTTAGGAAACATGTTTCATATAAAAATTAATGTTCCTAAAATTCACTTAGATAATGCTACTTGTAATAATTAGGTACATATATATATATATATATATATATATATATATATATATATATATATATATATATATATATATATATATATATATATATATATATATATATATATATATACATATATATTATAATAGAAAACATAGTTTATATAAAAATTATTTTGTTTTAAAATATATTTGAATAATTTCTTCCATACAGATCAAATATTTGTCATTTCTCAGAGCCGACGGTTATTTAAAAAAATCATATATAAATAAATCATAAGAGCCTTTATATAATAAAATTATTTAATATATGCAACCACTCGTGCAACCAGAATCTCTGCGGGAAGTCGGGATTTGTCGTATATCATTTATAGACAATTAGTCACGTGTTTCTCTGGTCCGCAGTAGTTGCCTGATACGACCGCGTAGAGTTATTTACTTTTGCGGAATGGTGTTTGGCATATGTTTCGTTACACTGTAAACAATATTAAATCATTTTAACACTCGCCAGTGTTAAAATGATTTAACAGTGCCAGTGTTGTGTTTACTTTTATAATATTACTGTATTAGGAAAGGTAATTTGAAACGAATTTATGAGAATTATAAGAAAAAAATTAACATGTAGTGTTGATTTAGGGCCAACCTAAGAGACCCTACCTCTTTTTCCACTTATATTAGTGTACATTTTTAACACAAAAGTTTATAAATTGACACTTAATACGCGGATAATATTTTTTCAATTGATTTAGTTAATACACCACTTATATTATGTTAAAAATAACCATACATTTATGATTAGAAAACTGAGTTTTTGCTAGAAATCGCATAATATTAAGAAATAATAATTACAGTTAAAGGAAATAAAAACTAAGTTTTACATCTGTCTTATGCAACGGCTAAGTTTTGCAAATAAAATGTGCAAATACCAGTAAAATAGTAAAACAACTTTAATTAGTTAATTCTAAATAATGACAGCAGTTATGACAGCAAACATGTGCTGGCCCACGTGGTACATAAAACTGCACCATGATTGGTTAATAGCAAATATCCAGTTATGCATCTAATCGAGGCAAACAAATACCGAGTTTTGCATCTGAATTAGATTTTAACACCTATTTTACCAAGCAAAATACTGACTTATACACCTTATTGGCTAAAGAATCTTGTAAACAATACATTCTTATATTTGAATAACATAAAGCCCCTGTGTCTTAAATTTTTGCAAAAACCGAGTCTTGCATCTAGGGTACACATACGTACAGATCAAATAGCTCAAATTTAACAGCCACAAATGCAGAACGAATATTATTTGTGATCATGTATGCTAATGCGATGGCAGACCTCAGTCATTCTGAATAATACATTGTATCAGGCGGTATGTATTTAATTATTCATTTTATACTTTTGCTTTTACTTGTCTACGTATGTCCTTCTGTCAACCATATGTGACACTACTGTCTGACCAACGAAAGAAGGCCCGCCGAAAGAATGTGCTTTCTGAATTCCATTCTTGATAAATGAAATAAATGAATTAGGTAGTGCATGACAAATTTTTGTAAACATTTGTATATACACCTACTCATTGAGAGATATACTGTACTTCTAGTAAATGGTTTCATAGAAAACTTATCGGTGATGCTCTCCCTTGCTGCGCAGGTCTTCTTTCCCCGGTTGGACGGTAGTAGCTGCCGGTCTTGGACTTTGGTCCAGTTTCCTCTCCCTTCTTATTAGATAGAAAAATACAGTAACAATTAATTATAATCGATATTTGTTTATCTGATGTCAAGTATATATACTATAATCAAGCACGAACAGAAAATAATAAAACATGCATCAGATTAAATAAAAAGCTTAAAAAATAGTGAACTTTGGACATTCAAATCATTTGAATTGCCTATCCTATTTGTCAAAAACTTTCCTTCCGTATATGCATTCGTCCCTCTGCATATCTTATTAATTAGTAAGCCTGGCCAAGGTCATTAATCCTACAGAGACGTACTGGGTATGCATCATATCATAATACTTGAATAAGTACAATAATAAAAACAAAAATATTTTATATATTGTGATGTATGTTTTTGTACTATTACGTTTGCTTTAAATTCTTTTTTTATGTATTTCCTTATATTTTGTAAGCTTAGTGCTGCACATTATTATTATTATTATTATTTACAATGTCCTCACGAACACTTGGTACATATCTACGTAACGATGAACGACTTGGTAAATTCAGCTGGGGATTATATTTATTCCAGAACTCTCGAAATGCTGGTTTATCCAATATGCGCAGAGGAACATCACAGGCAATCAGAATTAACAGTAAATCAAACATAAACTAAGGTTCCAAAGAAGACACGCCATTTTTTTTATTTTTATGCCGGTTAATATTGACATGAATTTTGCAGCCGTATTTATTCCAGCACATTAAGTCTTGATCACAAACTTTCAAATTATTTTACATCTATCATAGAATAAATCCGGAAATTCACCGATAAATTTATTCACTTTATCAGCGTACTGTCGTTTTCTACTCTTTACGCTCAACATTATTTATTATTTATTAGTACTCTATGCATCGACCGATAGATAACAACTGAAGCGTATCGTATCATCGTCATTGTAAACAAGCGCGCTATAGCATTGGTATTGCGCCCGACCCTGAATCTACCATCGCTTAGCCAGGCTTATTAATTAGTAATCGTTTTGGAAAGTTACCTTCAATGTGCTTTTTTTTTCATTCAATATTGTTTTTACCGATTGTCGTCTCAAACATCGAAGATATATTTTTCTCAATAGTTAATAATTATGCTTTGTTTCTTTACAGCCACAATGGGATAATAAACAAAACATGTCACACGAAGAATATAAAAAATAATATTAGTATCGGGTAAGAGCGTATTATCCCTTCAGATCGAAATTGTGTATTTTATAGACAAAAGCACGAAACTTGGATATTGTTTATGTCTAATTAGTAATGTTAAGCATTGTAGACATCGACGAAATGCACTTTGTACAGCCATAGTGGAAAATGGCAGCCAAAATCCACTTTCAGCTTGTTCGCTGCTCGCTATTCATTTGTTTGTTTACATAATCTTTTATTGTTTGCCAGAATAAGTTACAGTAATTTGCGGTTGAATTAAAATATATTACTGTTTTATTTTTTGTTTTGTTATCGTGCAGTACTGGGCATTTAGTAACTTAATCACCAAATTCTCCAATCCCACCGCTTCCCTCCTTAAAAATAACGACCCCCGATTGGCTCTCGCGATGCAACATGGATCATGTCATGCAGTCAGTGCTAAGAAACAATCTATGGCTAAGAAACTTAGTTTTTTTCACAAAACATAATTAATGAAACTTCTATATAAACGATAATACTAGTGCTAGGCACATATTCATCCAGTGTTCATGAGCAATTTGGAAATAACCTAAGCAGCAAATGAATCATTCATTTGTAATTAGTGGTTTGAAAATGGCACGTTAAGGTGCCCAAACTGCAGTAAAGTTTAAGTTATAATAAATTAGTGATTAAAAACAAAGTAAAGTGTTTTCCTTATATCGCAATTCTTTTTACTCATAATTTTGTCTTAACAGTTTTACACAATTTTCAAGACCCGAAGATCTAATTCTATAAATGGATTTCTCCGTTCAATATCTTTTTTTTACGCATAGTATCACTTTGAGACTTAGAGTAAAAGAAAAAGAGAATTTCATATCATATTTTTCCTTCAGTCATATTTTCCTCAAATTTTTAAGTTTGGAATTATTAGAACTTCTGCCACCAATCTTTTATTACTTACTGTATTCCCATAATTCAATATACCTGGCCTTCGAGAGATCCCGTGCATTAAAAAAGAAAATAGTAATGAAGAGATTATATAAAATAAAAATTAGCCTAAGGCGGGAAGGTATCCTATAAAAAAAATACATAATAATTTAAATAGTAAACATATTGTGACTAAAATCAAATTCATGAGATGGTAATGTGGGTAGATGAGGGTAATACATTCCAGAAGCCACTGATGCTCAGCAAGTACAAATATGTTTGAAAAACTGTTCTAGGTATATGGTCTAAGGAATCGAATGGTCTCTAAAAAATTTGTAACTTTCCACAAAAAGATCCCAAAATAACTCGTTCATCGCTTACTAGAGCGATAGCTTTTAATGAAACTGACGTTTCTCGTATTTGTATTTGTTTAACCAAAATGTACCACCAATGCAATCAAAGCAGAGACTGGAAAAAATAAATAGCAATTTCGTGACTTAGCGATGCTGAAAAGGTACTAGTATATAGAATACATGCAGAATGTAGGCTAATTTAGACCTTTTACCTTTATTTTTTAACGAAAATAGTTAAAACCAGACTAGAGATTGAAGCTCCGAACGAAAATCATGCATTTACCCAAGACAAATGATGGATTGATAGATTGAGATGTTTTCTTTACTGTTAAATTAATTTGTCGAATTAATTTGACCGACAGTACAAACTCTTTTATCTCTTGTAGGTGGGTACCCACCGCATATGAAAAGTTTGTGATTAACTATGTTCGCGAACTATGATATACAAGGTCATGCTATAATTGTAATGGTATATTGATCCAATCCAATTTATTTATAAAAAAATGCATCTAGTCCTTGGAGAAACAGTATTTTGCATAGTTCTTTTCAATTAGGAGACATTTTGACAATAATTCGTGTGTGTTGATTTGTTCAATATTCTGAAAAATGGTGAAGTCGCAAGTTCTGCTTTAACAGTTTAAATTAGGGGATGTATGACCCCTCTTCTTAATTTTTTTAATCCCTCCGCCTATGCCACAGAATTTTTATTAAGGGACCTAGTCGGGAAAAAGCTTCGGATAGCTGTGTCACTCTCTAGAAAGTTTTTTATACATGCGCCGCTGTATAATTTTGCTCTTGACTATACCTTCACTGGACGTTTTCACCGACTTCATTGAGGTGCGATTCTCGATAGAGGTAACACTTCCTTGTTCCATTTGTAGTGACAAACATACTTATTTAGAAAATTCATTTTAACCAAATAGTACGGAATAAAAGTTTGAAACTTGCTGAGATTCATTCTAGACGACATGTATGAATTTTACCTCGAATTTTACCGATTGATATCATAATTCAGGAGTTAATCACGTTCAAATTTTACTTATATTTACAGTATAAATTTTCCCTACATAAAGTGAAAATTAATTAAAATTCAATTCAATTTCAACTACTGATCCTCCAAATTTGGTGCAATTTGACCAAACCGTATGGAAGAAATAAATTTTGAAAAATTACCTTACAAACACTGGTTCGATTAGCTGTGTAAAAACATTTTTATGCATTTTATTATTATAGGGTTTTTTTCCCACACTTAATATATTGTTTATAAATTAATTATTAGTTAAGATTTTTGTACTCCTTTGCTGGTGTATTAATCTAACAGGCAATGAAGGCAATTTGATGTTAACTATCAGATTTTAACATTAACTAATTTACAAAATCGATTTGTGATCTTATTTTTACTGTTATATTCATCTAAAATTTGGTTTTCGGTGTTCTATGTATTTTAGGATTGAATTTTCCGAAAGTGGAATTAATAGAAGGCATGAAACGACCGAAAATAAAGAATTGGAAATTTTGCTTCAAGTTCAAGAAAATTCTTACATTAGCAGCAGACAGTTGTGAAAATGTCTCAATCTGCGGTCAATAGAAAAATGAAAAAGTATAAATAGCATCCCTATCATTTTGCATTATACAGGAATAAGGACACGATTTCCAGAACAGAGTGGAGTTTTGTAATAATTTGTTGCAACGAACTCGTACTAATTCTAATTTTTTGTCAAGAATTTTATCGATCTATCATGATTTGAAGGTGTAATCCAATGCAGGTCGGGGTATTTGCCCGCTGAGTAGTTGTTTCGTTCAAATCATATTTAATAACAGTAGTTTAGTCCACCTGGGCTAGAGGTCGCCGCTCTCGGTACTTGCTTCGCAAGTCGCTATCCGCCACAGAGACATCTATGATGTCGGTCGCATTTAGACCATACGAGAAGTTTCATACCTCTCACCACTACTCAATTTACCTTAGTTAGTATATGACTAGCAGGTTGGCCACTATCAATTGTCTGTTCCATAACCTATGGCATACTGAGGAGAACAAATAAGTTCGAAACCGGTCTATGTCTGGTTAGGAATCGACAAATGATATTGGCTATCGATCTATTATGATTTGAAGGTGAATCCAATGTAGGTCGGGGTATTTGCCCGCTGAGTAGTTGTTTCGTTCAAATCATATTTAATAAGAATTTTAATCACTGATGAACGACATTTAAATATAATAGGTTAGTATATCGGAATTACCATTCTATCGAAAATTCTAAAGTAACTGTGCAAAACACGTGGTATTTAAATGTCTGGGATTATAAACAGTAAAGACCAGGCAATGGGGTTTTTTGAAAAATGCATCAAAGGGAAAAACTTAGTTTTTTGTCAGTAGTAATACAGATTTAAGCAATACACGATGTACCTTATGTGCAAATCTGAATATTATAATAGAACGAATTTACATCGCAGGCAATTACGTGAAGCTAAGTGAACTCAATTTAATACATCAAAGAACAGCTTAAAAGTCAGTGATTAGCTGGGAAATATATCATGTATAAATCTGCGCCAGCTCAGTTAAACAATTGAGGCGTAATTGAGGCGACATCGTGTCCGTACAGATATTTGAATCACCTCTATGGACCAATTATCGAATGTTCAATCAATAGCCTCTCTCCGGTGCACATTGTCGTGGTTAGGGGGTGAGAAATCCAAATTGAGGTTAAACTTTAAAAGAAATGTAATATAAATTTTACATAAAATACAGAGTTTGCCAAATGGTAGACACCGGCCTAATTTCTCCGAAGATTTGGGTTCTACAAAAAAATAATATTTTGATAAAAGATTTTCTGCAAATTATTTTCTATCGGACGAAATATGTTCTGTGTATCTGCTCTGGTTAATTTTTAACTTATGACTAGAGATCAGGAGGTAGCAATAAGTGATGTCAGTTCCAGGATTGACGCTAGATGGTGTGTCACCGCGTAAATATGTTCATGCATATATAACACACTATCTTACCTTGTGGTTATTTTGGCGAGTTCGGTAACATACATTAATACAAAAAGGGTTGAAAGTATTGGTGAATGTAATATCAATGCACACATGTAGTTTTAACTAACGATCACAAGAGTAAGAAGTATATTGTCTATAGTTATTTATTTATGGCATTTTATAATGTTTCTTCTCATCTTCTTTGGGTATTAAGACACTGCCTTATTTTAAGAAATTAGTTAAATACACTTCTGTACTAAAAGAATTAATTAATCTATGAAAATATAAAACACAAAACTCTCATGTTTGACATTAATAAAAAAGACAATCTTTTATCAAAGAAATTTTCTTCTTATTTTGAGAACAGTATCCCAAAATGTCATCTTGATTATTTGACATTTAAGTTTAATTTTCTCATGTAATACCACTAGAGATTAAATTATTTCTGAAAATTTTTTCGAAGTCATGAATATTTTGAAAATTAATTTCCTTAAAATATTCATAACCGAGTGGTATTCGGTAAGAAAATTTCACATCAAGTTGCATTTAATTAAATAATACCAGAATTTATGTTTACTTTGACATATTGAAATAAAACTATTCATTACTGGTTACAACAAAAATTGCTCAAATATAATTTTCTACCAATTGTAGTAATTTAAACTCAGCATAATATGAAAGAACCAGAGTTATTATAAGAATATTTTATCATTTCATATTTAATTTATCGCTACCTCCCGATCTATTCTTATGACACCAACGATGACGTGATTTACTTTACAATCAAGTTTTATAAAAGAAAAATTGCCATACTTCTGTACAATGTTAATTTCTTCGCCACATAATACTTATTCATTTTTGTCGATTTTCATTACAATGTAATAGAAAACACTTAAAAATGGCCTACATTTTTAATTTAACGAAAATAATTTTTTATTCGAATCGATTTTTTTGCTTAATATGAACAAACACAATGTGATATATTAGAATGATTAGAATTCACACTGACATAGGGAAAGTCACACACAATCTTCCTAGAAGATTGGGTGGATATTCTGGGCAATTATAGCATAAATATTGTCTGACAGTTATTTGTTGCATTCTCTAAATTTGTGTGATTCTCTAAATTTTTCTTTTTAAAGAAAAATTACATCATTGGATCATATTTCAGTGCGAAAAACTTGTCTGGGCTGTTATACCTTAAACAATCCAATATAATGCCCATGAATTTCAAGAGATCGAAATAACCTTCCGGCAGGACAGTACCTCTCCACTTTATATCAGGTATTAAAAATCATTTTGACAACGTGTATCCTGATAGGTGGCTCGATTTAATGGCTTGCTCATTCTCTATATTTGACACCGTTGGACTTCTCTTTGTGAGCTTACCACAAATCTGAAGTATTCATTACCTAACCAGAGAATCTTTAAGAATATCTTTAAATTTTCAAACACCAATTCATCAAAAAAAAAAATAGTTTATTCACCATCGATAACGTGATTTACTTTACAATCAAGATTTATAAAAGAAAAATTGCCATACTTCTGTACAATGTTAATTCCTTCGCCACATAATACTGATTCATTTTTGTCAATTTTCATTACAATGTAATAGAAAACACTTAAAAATGGCCTACATTTTTAATTAAACGAAAATAATTTTTTACTCGATTCGATTTTTTTGCTTAATATGAACAAACAGAATGTGAGGTACTAGAATAATTAGAATCCACATTGATATAGGGAAAGTCACACACAATCCTCCTAGAAGATTGGGTGCAATCTTCCTAGAAGATTGGGTGGATATTCTGGGAGATTATAGCATAAATAGTCTGACAGTTACTGCATTCTCTAAATTTGTGTGACGTTCTCTAAATTTTTCTTTTTAAAGAAAAATTACATCATTGGATCATATTTCAGTGCGAAAAGCTTGACTGGGCTGTTATACCTTAAACATAAGGCCCACGAATTTCAAGAGATCGAAATAACCTTCCGGCAGGACAGTGCCTCTCCACTTTATTTCAGGTGTTAGAAATCATTTTGACAACGTGTATCCTGATAGGTGGCTCGATTGAATGGCTTGCTTATGCTCTATATTTGACACCGTTGGACATGTGAATTTACCACAAATCTGAAGTATTTATTACCTAACCAGAGAATCTTTAACACTATATTTGAATTTTCAAACACCAATTCATCAAAAAAAAATAGTTTATTCACTATGATTCAGTCTCAATTCTGCCCGGATTCTTTTACTCTATTCAATTAAACATTAGGAAGAGGCGGAAGATTTTAGGCAGGCATTGTGTAACAGCACATATTGTACATATGTATTTAAGGAGAATATGTAATTATATTTTGTTGCGCCACTGCCTAGATTTTGTTTTAAAAATAGGTTGGGGATTCACAGGGCAACACGCCCTTCTCGACATCCCGACTATGAATGTTTAGTAATGAGAGTTGCGATGTTTTCATAACTAAGCATATTCATTTACCTCAATTGTTGGAGTATGCATAGGGTATCCGTGTTTAAATCAAACGCTACAATCGAGGTGGCTATGGTATCATACATGTATTTTGCGGTCTCTTGTCTCGATATAATCAAGGAAAATACCACAAGGGACTTTTTTTACGTTTTTTTCATTTCAATGGAAATAGAAAAATAAAAAAAAATACTCGCGCTTTTTATGTACAAAAATATGTGAATTTGTATTTAGAAAGATTATTTTACTAAAATATGTCCTTATTAGTCGAGTGGCAAGTATATTTCACTTCTGGAGAAGTAAATAACATATATTTTTAGAGAAATTTCATTCAATTTACTCAAATATTGGTGTATTATTGTAGGGAATGACGTCACCGCTTTAGACTTAATTTGTAAATAACTTGTTTCCAAATAAAATAAATTTTGTAATATCATTTAGTCTTTTAAGTTATTTTCAACCAAAATAATTCTAAAAATAGTCAATAAAAATAAATTTAAACTTTTCTGAAAATAGAAGAAAATAAAATAAAGGATTATTGGCCATAATAATACTAATACTTTTTTTTATAACTAAACACCACAGAAATTATATAACCCCTGAGTCCAAAGCCGAAGCTGAACGTGCGCGGGGTACATTGATGAGAAAACGCGGATATAGTCATTACCACCGACATTACCAGTACCAATAGCGGGAATCGAACACGCAGCTGCGATAGAGAGATTTATCTAATCACACATGCCATCACGCGCTTTTCAACTCCACGGAGCCGGTTTAATATTAAAACAAGTCAATTCTACTTTATTCAAAATAACCATATATTGCTATTTTCTAAATATTGACCAATCGTGATTTTCTTGACAAAACAAATACAAAACAATTGTTTTCACTAAACAAGAAAAAGATTTCGACCACAAGGTTCAATAATAGGGCCTCTTCTTTTTATTCTTTACCCCTCAGACATATGTCGGGATTATCCCACATGAAATAGCCTTATTCTGAACCCACAAAACCTATCCTAGTATATTATGGAAATGATTCTGAATGGGCGGCTGTTAATTTAAACATTAATATAGCTGGTGTACGTCTACCTGTTGCTTCTAGTGCAAAAACCTTAGGCTTGTTTCTAGATAATAAATTAAGATACCGTGAACATGTGTATAAGCTGGTACAAAAATGTTATCTTGCATTGAGAAACTTATTCACAAATAAACCTTTTTTAAACAGAGACCTAAAAAAGGAAATTATCTGATACGTTGGTGCGGTCTCTATTGAATTACGCTGATATTGTTTATGGTCCATGTCTTAATGTTCGAACAGCTGATAGGTTGCAGAAAATACAAAACAATTGTATCAGACTAATTTATAATCTTTCTAGGCGAGATCATGTAAGTATTAAAATCAATGATACTGGCTGACTACATATGCGTCATCGCTCTCAACTGCACTTGATCTGTTTTGTACTTAAGCGTTTAATGACAAGATCTCCTAATTATCTCTTTAATAAATTAAATTTTCGTTATTTATGCCATAATATTAATGTTAGAAACCAACATTTATTAAATTCACCAAAACATCGCACTACCTTTCTTACAAGGCAATTTAGTTATTATTCTTCTAAGCTCTATAATGTCGTACCAAATAAGATTAAAAGTTTTAAAAAATCTATGTATAATCTTTTATTTTCACAACAAATACTGGGATAAGTTTCATTACTATTTTTTATTTTTACTCTTTATTTCCCTTGTACCTATCTTAATTAACTAATATAATAATGTACATTTATAGTTTGAGTATTTGATGCTGTTTAATTTAAATTTATTATTGTTCTTATTATTGTTATAATTATTCTGTGTGATTTGTGGCAAACTATATTATATAATTTTATACTTTATATAACTTGGTTAAGTAGAACAGGGTGATGACTTCGCCGAGTATAAAAATAAAAACCTTATTATTTTTTTTTTTTTTTTTTTTTTTTTTTTTTCGGAATATCCGATGCCGGTCAGTCCTCCCGTGGCCTCCGACGCCTCACGGGAGTCGCGCCGGCGCATCAACTACAGCCACTCCCCACATCCCGCAGGGTTAGTGACTGTAGATACCAGAATCGTGTGCCCTAAGCAGACGGAGAGAACCCAGAATGACCGCCTTCTGCATTTGACCTGCCAGCCACTCGGCTGGTTTTTGGCAGGCCGGTATGATCTTCAGTTCCGAGAGCAGCGTAGGCTTTATCCCTCCGAGTACACCGATAATAAGGACGACCATTTTGACCAAGTAGCCTGGGTACAGCACTTGGAGCTCGTACCGGAGATCGCGATATTTGGTCCGTTTCTCCTCCTCCTTCAAGGTGATGTTTTTCTCCGCAGGTGCCGAGAACTCGATGACATACATCACCTTGAGTTGATGGTCGAGGAGGACTATGTCAGGCTTGTTGGCTTGGATTAGCCTGACAGTCGGGAACGAGTAGTTCCAGTAAATCCGGCATTTCTCGTTCTCGACAACGGACTCGATATCTCCGGGGACGTAAGGCAGCACTGGCGTCTGGTCTACCCCGTACGAGTGCCTTAGATGGTAGTATAGCACTCGTAACGCCGCGTTATGCCGGTGGATGTAGGCCGAAATCGCATATATAGGGCATGCAGATAGTAAGTGCATGAGCGATTCCGGCGCCTGATGGCAGGTCCTGCAGTTGATATCAGGAACCTCTACACGCCACACGCGGCTACGGTAGACCAAGGTGTTGATAACACCATCTTGACAGGCCATAATGAATCCCTCGGTCTCCGACTTAAGCCCTGCTGACCTTAGAAAGGCGAAGGTCAGCCTGGTCGATAAACCCAGTGTTTCTATGTTCTTATAGAAGACACCATGCTGGGGTTTATCGACGTGCTGCCGAAACAGTTTCTCCTGTTCGGCAGCTCTAATTCGGGCTTTCAGACGATTTGGCTGAAGTTCGGTGACTGACTCAACATCAGCACCTCGCCGGCCTCCTCGCCTGATGTCAAATGCGAGACCGAGTTCATCTGCGGCTCTTTTTGCTGCCTTGAACAATCCTGCTCCCACTCCTACAGTTTCGTGATGTTTTACGAACCGCAAGAGGGGATCTGAGCTCCTGAGGTTGTTACATGCCATACTCAGTACTACTCTGCCATGCGTACACTCCAGGCTCAAGAGTCCTCGGCCCCCCCGTTGACGTGGGAGGTACACACGAGGAACGGACGATCTAGGATGAATACTTCTGTGAATATTCATCATCTTGCGGGTATCTCTGTCTAATTGGCGCAGCTCATCTACCCTCCACTTTACTACTCCGAAGGAGTAGAGCAGAATCGGAACGGCAAGCATATTAGTTGCAGACACCTTGTTCTTCCCCGAAAGTTCGGAGGACCAAATCTTTCGGAGGCGGTGTCTGTACTTGCCGCGGAGAGATTCCTTTATTTGTGTTACATCCTGGATGTGCCTTTGTTGTACACCCAGGTATGTATAGGTCTCTCCGGCATCCAGATGTCTTAGGATGCTTCCGTCTGCGAGCTGCGCATCTTCAGGGAATTCCCCGCATCGTCCTCTCTTGAGGTGGACGACTGCACATTTGTCCAACCCGAACTCCATACCAATTGCCCGCGTATATTCTTCGACCACCCTAAGAGCGTTTTGTAGTTCGCGCTCTCCGGAGGCATAAAGTTTAAGATCATCCATATAAAATAGATGGGTGACCTTATGCCTCCGGTCGCTGGGTGGTCCAGATTGATATCCGCGGGTTTGGCGGAGCCCAACAGACAACGGCAGCAGTGAGATGCAGAAGAGGAGAGGACTCAGGGAGTCACCCTGGAAAACTCCTCTCCTAAATGCCACCTGCTCTGTCGTGACCCGCTGTGCACCTGATGTTATGGTGAAGCGGGTCTTCCAGAGCGGCAGCAGCTGTTCTATGCATCTCACTAGTGGTGTTGGTACCGCAAGACATTCGAGTAAGTGCAACAATAGCTGATGCGACGTTGTATCAAATGCCTTGCGGTAGTCAATCCAGGCCATCGATAGATTCCGCTTGTATTGCACAGAATCCTGTGTAATACAGCGGTCTATCAGCAGGCTGTCCTTGCAACCTGCCATGCCCTTCTTGGCACCACGCTGTTCGTGTATCTGCTGGAAGACCGGATCAACAGACCTCAGTGTCCTAGCATACAAGATACGTGTAAATATCTTGTAGCAGGAGTTAAGGCAAGTGATCGGCCTATAATTCCTCGGGTCGGAGAGATCCCCCTTTTTGGGGATAAGCACAGTACGTCCCTCGACGAACCAGTCCGGAATCTGCTGCCCCTCGTTCAACCATGAGTTGAAAACTCGCGCCAGACGACGGTGAGTGGAAGGAAATTTCTTCCACCACCAGTTGTTAATGCCGTCTGGGCCCGGGGCAGCGAAGTTCTTGGTACCAACAAGTGCTTGTTGGACTTCCTCCGTACTGATTGCCGGGCACACTTTTTCTGGCTCTTCAAGATGTCTGTGACACAGAGCCTCGAAGTGTGCAATTGATGGAGTGTCGCTATTGAATGGACGTGTCGTTTCGTAGATTCCTTTCCAGAAGGTTTCGACATCTTCTACAGTCGGCGGATTCTCGACGACACGCTGTGGCTCTTGAAAGAGGCGGGAAGGATTCGTACGGAACAAATTGTTTTGTTCCATACTCCTCACCCGCCTCCTCAATGTTTTCTTTATCGCCATGAGTGCTCGGATCCTATCTAGACAGTGCTGCTTGATGGTAAGCATCACTGTCAGATTTAGAGTATGGTGTTGACGTCTTAATCCAGCTGCTATGCGCCGGATTCTGGGAGTAAAGACCCTCCCAGTCGTCTTATATTCCACCACACTCTGGATCCGAGAAGCGTGTTGTCTGGCCGACTGTATTTTGCCCTCGATTTTTTGTACACGCCGCTTGGCTTTCTCGACCCCGTGATTGGTTGACCTCTCACGGGGGACGAGTTGCTTCGCGGCGTTGTACACGGCACTGTTGATTTGCCAGATGTCGGCATCTTCCGGAATTTCCTCATCGATGACCTCGTCCATTCTAGCCAGGTCTTGTGGCTTTAGGTTAGCCCTGGTGTTAAGGCTAACCCTCGTCCTTAAGTCTACATCGGTGAACTCTAAAGGATGTTCCCCATCAGCTGGTAATTGCCGCGGTGGGACTGCGGCTGGCAATTCTTCCGGCTGACGGGGTGCCCTTACGTAACCTGTCCTGAGCAGAAAGGATACTTGATCTCTCAGATGTTGTTGAGAGAAGGCGCGATGCTCTGGGTGCATTTCGCACCAAAGTGCATGCATTCGCGCCATGTATCCCCTTCGCTCAGGTTCGCTACTCTCGCGGCAGGTCAGCAAGTCATCCCGAAGTTCCCTCGTCCACTTAAAGCGTCCGTGTACAATGCCAATGTCGTCGTTGTTGAGACTATCCGGTGAGGCCCCTCCCGCCTGTCTCTGACCCCCATCCGCTTGGGGTCGATCGTGAGGGGCCCTTCTTCTTAGTTCATAAGGAACCCGAAGTAGAAGGGGTACCAGGTGGTTAGCCTTGGTACCCCCGGCCGACATTAGTCAGGCAGAGTAGCCTCTGCCTGTCCAGGGTGCACCAACGTGGAGGTTGCCGACCTTGCACCAGGGTGATGACTTCGCCGAGTGCGAGTGTGACCTTATTATTATTATTATTATTATTATTATTATTATTTTCGGTTGCCCGAGACTGGACAGTCCGCCCGTGGCCTCCAACGCCTCACGGGAGTCACGCCAGCATATTAACCACAGGCACTCTCCATGTCCTGCAGGGTTAGTGACTGTAGATTCCAGAATCGTGTGCCCTAAGCAGACGGAGAGAACCCAGAATGAAACGCCAGCACTGGTATCTGGTCTACCCCCGTACGAGTCTTAGATGGTAGTATGGCACTCGTAATGCCGCGTTATGTCGCTGGATGTAGGCAGAAATCGCGTATACGGGGTATGCAGATAGTAAGTACATGATCGATTCCGGCGCCTGGTGGCAGGTCCTGTAGTTGATGTCAGGAACCTCCACACGCCACACGCTGCTACGGTAGACCAAGGTTTTGATAACACAATCTTGGCAGGCCATAATGAATCTCTCGGTCTCCGATTTAAACTCGGCTGACCTCAGAAAGACGAATATCAGCTTCATCGATAAACCCAGTGTTTCCAGGCTCTTATAGAAGACACCATGCTGGAGTTTATCAACGTGCTGCCGAAACATGTTTTCTTATTCGGCAGCTCTAATTTGGGCTTTCAGGCGATTTGGCTGAAATTCAGTTACTGACTCTACATCAGCACCTCGCCGGCCACCATGCCCGATGTCCAATGCGAGGCCGAGATCATCTGCTGCCCTTTTTGCTGCCTTAAACTATCCTGCTCTCTCTCCTACAGTTTCGTGATGTTTTACAAACCGCAAGAGGGGATCTGAACTTCTGAGGATGTTACATGCCATACTCAGTACTACTCTGCCATGCGTACACTCCAGGCTCAAGAGTCATCAATCCCCCGTTTATTTTTGACATGCAATAGGTACTGGAATAAATACGAAAATTCCTATTGGTACAAAAATTCACAGATTGGAAGAAATGAACTGTCCAAATGGACAAAGGAATCAGCCGCAAGAATCGGTTTAGAAACAATAGTAAAAATAACTAATCATTTCAATCGAACCACAGCTGTCAGTAACTTAATAAAGAATCGAACACAGGAGCAAGAGATTATCAAAATAACCGGCCATAGAAGTGCAAATTTCATAAAACCGTATTTGCATAGATGCCCTACATCATTTAAACATGATAAATAAACTGAGATGTAATCCAAATGAAATGCAAAATGAACCAAGCACTTCTAAGGCAACATCAGAACATACTATTATTCAAAACATTAATGAAGAAAAACAAGCTCAAATCGTATATCAAAAATGTAATTTTCTTATCAATTGTACTAACGCAACGAAAAATAATTAATTTGAATTTTCTTTATTAAAAAAAAAGCGAATTGTCAATGTAATTTGTACTTTATACTTGTTATGAAAGAAACAAAATTTAATAAAACAAAAACTGTGCATTTTATTGTCTATAACGGTTTCTATTCTGGAAATAATTTTTAAACATATCCTTAATCTTTAAATATATCAGTTTTCTCACTTAAACTGTGTATGTCACACAATTTTTAAAATTTTGCTTTTGAGCAAATGCTTTCGTGTATAATAATTTTAGATAAAATCCCTCGATCTACGGTCTGGGGATTTTATCAAATTATTATATACTCAAGTCATTTGCTAAGCAAAATTTTTAAAATTATGTGACGTACACAGTTTAACCGATTAAACTTGATGCACTTGGGATATAATCCTCATTTTCCAAAAGCAACTTAGTTTATTTGCAAACTATTTTAATGCTTTAGATTAATTTTTTTCATAGGGAACTAAAAGTTTGAAATTTGCCACAATTCATTTATAATGGTATCCATTATACTTATACCAATTTAAAGCTTAAATTATGACGATTCCTATAGGAAAGAAAAAAATAGGGGTTACTATTTGAAAAAAATTGGTAAATGTTGCCCAAAAATCAGGAAAAAATTATTTTGAGTTCTTTCAAATAATTTCATTATAATGAAAAATATTCGCTTCATATTGCACTCAAATATCAAAAATGAACCATATTATAATATCCAATGCCTACTTGGAAAATTTTCATTATACAAAGAGTTTTAATTCTTAATTTTGAATTTCATAAAAAATTTAATTAAATTCGCCATATATGACGGTAATGTCAAAAATTTTGATTTATTATACAGAAAATTTCATGCATAATCAGAGTATGTTAAAATATACAGGGTATTCTATTTAAAAATTTAAAATTGATGACACTTCCGGTGAAACCGGAAGTGATATTGATAGTATATGTTCGTCAAAATAAGCCCATTTACTTCTCATGTATTAATTTTAAATTTGAAAATTTTATTCCAATTTAAAAAAAAATGGTGGGCTGATATATGATCTCATTGACACCGGGTATTTAACGCAGAATTACAAATTATAAAATAATTAATACTAAAGTTATTAGAAACGACTAAATCTAGCTTGATTAAAAGTAAAACAAATCGCCAAATCGAATTAAAGCTACTTCACTGTACACACTATTAAAATAATTTTCACTTTCAACTAATTTAAAATAAAAGGATATGATACTAAATTAGTAGATGGAATCCGCGTACAAATAAACCGCTTTTTTTCGATCAATACACAACCAACTACGTAAACTTAATTTTCCCAATAATTTTCTGTAATACGAGTCTGACCCAAAACGCCCCCACTTTCACCGTCTTTGTGGAGGGGAGAGGACCAACAATATGCTTTTAGGATTCCATCCCCTTCCACTTGATTTTCCAGGCTTGGAAAAAAGCGCACCCCACAGTTTCAGTCCATATTCTGACTTCTGGGGGTTGCTTTCAGCTCTGAGAAGGGTGCCGAGTTGGCGTGAGTTTGGTGTTTTATCTACTTATTTTTATGATGTGTAGCGAAGTAGAAAACTGTGTTTATTTGTGAACGATGGCTGTCAGGTGGGTTGTATTTTTTTATTTTAAACGAAAAATTAATAGTTATTTGGGAATTCACAGCTTAATAAAGTTTCGTTCACCATGTTTATTTATGTGCGAATTCTTACTTGCATTTTATTTATTCTACTAGTCTGAAACTTGCGAGAGAGTGTATTTTATTATTATTCATGAAGGTATACGATTTTGACAGTTTAATATTGACTTCTTGTTTTTTTTTAAGTATTCCACATATCAAGTTGCTATGTGTGAGTCAAATAAAAAAGGCTATAAAACAATTCTCTTATTTTTTTTAAACATTATGTATGGTAAATAAATATAATAGACATTATATAAATATATTTATAAAAAATAAAAATGTCCTTATTTCAATTGTTTCCCATTATCCGGATTATAAATAATTCGTTCGTTTCCATGTTCAAAATCATAATTAACAACAGTGGTAATGATGAAACTTGGCTTTTCCTGTAAATAATAGAATCAGTTTTGAATTATTGACATTGTTTGATAAATTTTGTCGATATAAATAATTATTTTGTTGAAAGTGCTATCTATTTTTCGGTCCTCACGAGAATGTGCTTTTTTTTCAATTTGACGAATTGCTTGTTTAGGTATCAATAGCAGTGCAAGTAAATTTTAATACACTAACATGTTTATGGTAATTGTGATTTTATCTCAAGTTATAAATTACATTACAACACACATAATTTCTTTTTAGTCAAATCAGTTAGAATCATCAAGGTGCCATTAAAAAATTTGAATGAAATAATTACAATATTACTTATATTTCAATCAAATTATTTCTTGTATCTGTAATAATGATTCATCGAGGATATTTTATATATGAGTGAAGTATATCAAAAAACTAATTCAATGAATTAGATAGAATGGGGAATACTTAAATTATAAATACCAGTTCGTGTTCCTAAGTACTATGACTTTAATGGCATCCTCGATTAAAATAAATTATTACTTATTATTTACTGAAGTACTTACTTTAATTTTCAAATTAATAAAGATGTAAGTTACAGTAAGTAAATCAACTTTATAAATACTGAACTTGATTGAGAAATAAAATATATGGAATTAACAGCGTATTCTGCAAAGTATGAACTAAAAATCAAACACATTTAGGATTACTGAACTATATGGGGGTACAATTTGTCTTAGTTCAACAATTACTGTAATGTTTAAATTTAAGATTTAATTTCAAACAATAATAATTGTAATATCTTAGAATCTAAATATAGACAATAATTTATACTTTTGAAATTGCAGTGATCTGATTTGGCCGTCGGTAAAGTTTCTTATATTTCACTGGATGCAAACCATCACCAGAAAATGTATAGGTTTTAAATTGCATTTAACATTCAACCCATTACCGGCCGCATTTAGGAATTCCGCATATTAATTTAGCACCTAGAATTTTCTTACTAGTCAGACAATTAGTACGAAATGTATTTAACAGTAGCAATAATTTTCCTTGCCCTAGAAATTAACGGGGGAATGACATAAATTTGAATGTTTATTGTAGGGCAAGGATACAATGAAATCAATGAAATATAAATTATAAACTAAGAACATTATTATCGTGAACGATATAAATATAACGTTTAAAAATCCACGCTTTTAACAATAGACATTGTTTGAGGCATTCTATACCTGAATTTCGCACTATAGTGCACCGTAAAACGGGGAAAAAGTAGCTTCCTTCTTGAAACAAATTTTTTTTAAGGTACAACCACTTGGGACCTTCACAGCATGATAGCCTAGGTCCTTGGCCATCTGTAATGGCCAATTACAACATTTTTTTGGAGATCAAACTTTTTTTTATTACGAAGAATGTCATAAATTTGTCAAAATTAATTTTTCTTACTTTTTCACACATCCCTCATGATATCTCCGGAACCAATCGAGATAATTATATGTATTTTTTTTTTAATTGATAAAGGAAATGTAGGCGAAGGTCACTGCTTTAATTTCGTTTTTATGGAAAATTTAATTTTTTTGTAAAACTAGGTAAAACTGGAACGTTTACTTTCCTTGCTGCATTTTTTCGGTAAGTGAAAAACTTTTTTATTTTAAGGAATTTTGTCATACCATATGTGTATGAAATAAAGCTTACACTTCAAGGAAGTTTTTTAAAAAAAGTCAGTTCTCTACGACTTATAGTTTTCGAGATTTTGTTATTTAAAGTTACGAGTTTTTAGATCCTAGATGCGCCTCACTGCGGCGCCACTCAAGTGTGTAGAGTGTAAACTATTCAATACAAGTAATCTTATATTATACATATACCTATTGCCAGTTAGACACAAACTTTTCTTTGTGTAATGTGAATGCGAATGAGTATTATTTTTATTGAGTTTTTACATATTATTTAGTGCTTAACAATGGAATGTTTATTTTGTGTTATCAGAATTAAAATCAGGTAGGTAATACAATTCTGGTAAAATCTGTTAATACTGATGTCCTGATTTTGCTTTTACATTATTACTGTGAAACACCAGAAATGTCCCAAAGGAATATATTTATACAATTAGGATATATGTAGTAAGAATATACATTTTTTGTCAATTAACAATATTGTGGCAAATTTAGGAGAGGAAATTTGCAAGAAATTATTAACGATTCATTGCCTAACTGGTTGTGACACAACTAATGCCATGTATAAAATAGGGAAGACAACGGCATTCGATGTTTTATATAAAAATTTTAATAATTTTAAAGATTTAGAAAACCTTCCTTTTCTGTCAGAGGATAAAGCGATGGAATTAGGGGTAAAATATACGCTTTATTTATATAAGAATAAAAACAAAAATATAAAATCTCCAAATGAACTGCGATGAGACTTAACAACAAGTACAAATTGGCCAGCTTCTGAGCTGCCTCCTACTGACCATGCTTTTAGACAACATTTAAAAAGGTAATAGATCGCCCATACCTATTAAAAAAGAAACAAAACACCTACATGTAATTATTTTCTTTTTAGGTGTCTGTATCAATTAAAAATTTGGTACAATAGCCATATACAATACATGCAGTTGGAAGATCCAACTCGATACGGTTGGACATTTGAAGAAGATGTTTGGAAGGCAACTTTTTTCTAGTCAAGAACCTGTGCCCGATATTGTAAGGCAAAGTTTGTCAATAAAATGTTCCGACAGGGTCTGTAACAACAACAGATGTACCTGTTTTGCTCAAGGTTTGAAATGCTGCAGTGAGTGCAAATATGCAAACTGCTGCAACCAAGGAACTGTCCAGATATTTTTAGATTCCGACGTTGAGGATTTTTAAAATATTTTTATAACAAGTTTTAAATTTGTATTTTGAAATAAATAATTATTTCGTATTTTTTTTAATTCAATTTTAGGTTTTAATGTATAAATAATGGATTTTAAATAATGTGCAATGTAAATAATGATAAGTAAAACCTTCTAAGTGGTTATGAAAATAAAATTTATATTAAAGATATGTCAAAAATAATACTTTATAGTATGCACCCATAACACGCATAGCACACTGATTAAAGCACAGTAGAATCGGGGGAGCGAAGCTTCATGAAATATCCTGCCCGCAGAAACTTAATTTCAAATAACAATAACTTGAAACGTATAAGTCGTAGAGTATTGCGGTTTTTTTTTAAACTTCCTTGATGTGTTAATTTTATTCCATATGCATACACTGTGGCAAAATTCCTTAAAACAAAAAAAGTTTTTCGCTTACTGAAAAAAATACTGCAAGAAAAATAAATGTTAAAGTATTACCTAATTTTATAAAAAACTAGGTTTTCCATAAAGACTAAATTAATTCAGTCACCTCCGCTCACGTTTCCTTTATCGACTAAAAAAAAACACTTGATTGTCTCAATCGGTTCCGGAGATATCGTGAGGGATGTGTGAAAAAGTACAAAAAATTAATTTTGACAGATTTATGACATTTTTCATAATAAAAAAGTTGGACCTCCCAAAAAATGTTGTAATTGGCCATTTTAGATGGCCAAGGGCCTAATCTATTATTCTGTGATGGTCCCATGTGGTTGTACCTTAAAACATTTTTTTGAAACGTTTTTGTCGGTTTTTCAGTGTACTACTAATATACATCCTGTACAGGCATTTGTCACTCGATCACTGATTACATGAAAGTTTGATTCTGACCAATGAGAAGCTGTACGTGCCAAAACAATATGATGAATGCCCAAATGCTTACCAGCCGTAACACAGCAATGAATAAAAGAATATTTCATTTATAATTTAGTTTAAGTACATCCTATACAACACATAACCATGTGTTTATATAATCGTCGTATTATTGGGAAGTGGCGGGTTAGCTTTGTAACGCTTTCTCCGCGTCGACATGCAAAACGGAATATAATTATATTCTTCTTTTTTGCCTAGAAATTTACCTTAGTGTTAGGCGCCACTTAGTTTCGTCCAAAAACTAAGACAAATTACAATGTGAGTGATTGTTTCATTGTGGGAAAATAATGAGAAATTGTTTTTTTCTATAGGTAGAATTAAAATTCAGAACCACAGTAGAGATCATTTGGAAGCATTTTAGTATTTACATAAGAATGTACATGTACCTTTATCACCCCATTGGTATGAATGGTTTACAAGTTAAAAAAAAAAGGATTTACTTGAAGCTTTTACACGACCTAAATAATTCGTTGAAAATATAAAATCAATTATAAACCGATATTTAAAGTTAACAGCAAAATCTAAATTAAACGATTAGGTATCTTTCTAAATATGAGGCTCTCGAGTATAAATTCCGCTTTCAGAACATATATAATAATAAATGATACTTGACGGAACTAGAATAATTAACAACAACCTGTCTTGAAGTTTACTCAAATAAAATACTGGTGTGATTTAAAAGAATTGGTGAAATCTGACCTGTAGCAATATTCTCAGATGTATAATTTCTTTCTAATTTTCCTAGGTAATCTACGGCACGGTGATGTACAGTAAACAGGCTCTCTACGTCAATTATTTGAACTCTTACAAGGGCGGATCCTCCGGATAAATTAGAGTAAATATTTATGTAGTTTATCCAACAATCGTTTTTACCAAAAATTGTTCTAACTATTAATAACAACTGAGCGTATGTATCCCAAATATTGGAACATACAAACGATAGTAAAATTTTGAAATATAGGAGCCATTCGAACCTAAGGTATAAAGGCCGGCAGATCTGAAATAAAATTTCGCTTAGCTTCACACAACCCGTAAAATATACCTTTTTAAATATTACCACCAGATATGCTAATGTGCGACATACCTTCAATTAAGAATAGGCTTTTCCTTAATATTACAAATAAGCATAATCTGAACACACGTATTTGATATGGCGACGAGAATAGACCTCCTTTTTTTTCTTTAGAATTCGATCGAATCCACCCTCGATAAAAATCAATATTAAAAAACAGTTTTAAATTTGGAATGATATTTCGCGCAGATAACGTATGCTAGGCTAGCGCCATGCATTTAATATTGCAAATAAATCAAATTTGCCGTAGATATTCAACCAGATATGCACTAATAAAGGAAATTAGTGCCTCAGTTTATTAAAAACGATTGAATTTACTTTTGAGATAGAATTATAAGAGATGTTACAGGTTAGTGAGAAGAAGTACGAAAATAATGTTATACCTTAGATAAAATCAAAGCCGTATTGAAAACATACTTATAATTGGAAACATGCAATTAACAAATAATGCTTATAAAAGTATTTATTTTGTATGAAACGATGCAAAGCAAGCATCGTGTATTGCGACTTCATATTTGCCACAAACTCTTTTAAACTTCTTGCCACATTCGGCACATCGTCTCTGAGTTGATATCGGGACGATCAATTGATTGATTCTATCAAATCTAACATTTATTCTGACTGAATCTCTCAACAGTTTTGATTTTTGTAGTCATGGCCTCTGAAGTTGAAAGAGTAGTTTTAGAAAGATATGCTATAATAATTTTTCTTACGTGTATCCAGTAAAGAAACAGTTTCATCCAAATAAACTATTTAAAAAATTCTATGGATTTACACTGCGATGTCTAATATTTGAGTAAATAATGGCCATCGCCACTTTTTGAAACTTGTTCTGGTTCTGTAAAGGGAAATTTGTTTATCCAAAATATCTACTATATGAACGTTATGTTGCTGTAGAAGCTTTGGTACTGCGTATAACATCTTATTATGTCTGTAAATAAATAAATAATAAATTAGGGAAGTGGTACCCGTGTGAGTCCATAATACTACGATTACTGGTTTAAATAACAGGTCCTTTATCACACAAACTCTTTATTAATGCTACAGGTTTCGTGATATTTATACTAAAGTATTACCACATCTTCAGGCAACAAGAGTTAAAATACAAATATACAAAGATTTGTCCACATTTAAAAGCAATATACAGCCAAACAACAAAATACATCACTTTTGAAAAAAATTAATTTTAGACTGTAAAGTTAAAAAGTCTGTCTACAATATATTATCATCTGTTCATAAACTAGTGACAGGTGAATTCACCTGTCACTCTTAGCATGCACATTACTTTACGACTACTAAATAAACTGTAAAAAAATAGTTCCTACTTCTCGCATTATTCAGGTGGTAAACTCATATGTTTTTTATAATACGAACCCCCCACTAATCTTCAATATTTTCACTTTTTGCTCTACCGCAGTAAAGCTGAAAAGTATGTAGATGAACCACACATTAGAGTGGTTCAAAACAAGGTCGGTTAAATAGGTTGAGTTTTAGCAAATTTTATGCTGATTCCAAATCCGTTAAGAAATCAAGCCTAACTGAAACCGTTTTTTGAGATTTTCCAAAGAAACGAAAATTTTGTGATTTACCTTTTTTAGTTGTAGTCAAGTAATCCTTGGTTAGACAGATTTTAGACTTTTACATTATCAGAACACTTTTTGGAGACTAATATTTCGGTCTAGAAACGAATACTCGATAGTCTTTTGAATTTGAGTTTTCCGAGGTAATTTTGTTTTCCTTGTGACAGCCATATTGAATTTTACGTTTTTCAGATAGTGCTTAAAAAGAGCTTTTAGATGATGTATCAGAGGAAAAATTGATTTTAGAAGGAACTAATTTAAGAAAAGTTATCCATTGATTTAAAATCAAAATAAAATAGTAGGCCATGGAAAATCAAAAAGTTTTTGTAAAGCCAGAGACAAGAAAGTTGCTTATTCAGACGGCGACTAATTATTATCCATGTAGTTAAAATCGACTGTAGATTGCTTCATTTGTACAATTTTCTAAAAATATCAATTTTTAGACAATCATTAAGCTTTTATTTGTCATAAAGTTGTCATTAAAGTGTTCAAAATTTGAACAGTGAAATCCTCTTCATCAAGGACATTCTTGCATGCAAAGTAGTTAGTAAAATTTGAAAAATGTTTTTCTAAAAACGACCAAATTCACACATAACTTTCAGTTATGGACCGATGAAAATCGTTTTACAAGCACAATTATCACCACTGGGCCACAGAAAATCCGCATGTAACTACGCAAAGATGATTCCAAACTAGGTTTGGAGTCAATGTTTGGTGCGGCATGATAGGTATTACCTTTTCTCTTCCTATTCTACTCCTATGATTTGCCTATAACCCTTTTCTTAATTATTATTTTTAGATCTCCATTCATTTTTCATAACAATTTAACTGAAGCAGCCTCTCACTAGAAAATCAAGTTTTACCCGAGACAGCTTTCTACAGAACAAGAAATAAACAAATTGTAATTCCAACAAGATGGCTGTCCTGCACATAATACTAATACGAATATTGCAGGAAATTTTTAGTAGCCGCATAATTTCAAATAGAGGACAAGTATTGTGGCCTCCCTGCTTGCCTGATATTATCCCTCCTGATTTTTATTTTTGGGGCACGGTGAAAATAAAGTGTATGATTTTGAAAGCCCGGAAATTATCGATATTTTGGAAGACAGAGTTAGGGACGTTTTCATCACAATAAATGCCAATATTCTCAGAAGAGTACTCACCTCAGTTAGACATAGATGCTAAAAATGTATTCAGCTAAATGGAGGTCGTGTTGAACAGTTTTATAAAATCTTCTTATTTCTTTACTATATTTCTTCTATTATGTTAATTTGGTGTTATTAAAATTTTCTCTATATCGAGTATTTTAACAGAAAATTAAAATTATTTAAACATGTCAAACTGTTAACCTTAATATTACGGTTATTTTTTATAATGGTATAATGGTATTAGGTATATCCATGAAATCAAAATAACTTTCTGATTTTCCATGGCCTACTATTATGTTTTGTTAAACAATGGATAACTTTTCTTAACTTAGTCCTTTGAAAAACAATCTTTCCGCGGCATCTGTACATCATTTAAAATCTATTTTTAAGCGCAATTTGAAAAACGAAAAATCCGATATGGCTGTAATAAGAAAAACAAAAGTTACCTCGGATATCTCGAAAACAAAAGAATATCGAACAATCTTAAGCAGAAATTTTGTAATTTCTGTATTTTGTTGACATAATTGGAATCCAAACAAGGGCCATACAATCTGCATTATTTAATGTCGATAAAATCAATGTTTCACACAATAAAATTTTAGTTTTTTGTGGAAGAAATTGTCTGTTACTATATATTAATTTTAGAGAGGCATAACATTTTTGCAATAATTTGTCTATATTTTATTACTAGGCAATGATCTTTTGCTCCTTTTAAAAAATTACTGAGATCCTCATTTATATGTGAGCATGCTGTATTTAATACCTCAGTAGTAGGGAAACTCCGATAGATTTGAGTGTCATCAGCATATTGACCAAAAAATGAATAATGCACGAGTTGGATAACCGATAATACGGTTTCTATGGTAAGAACATAAGATCTAACTACCATATATGTGAGTGTATACGTCAATTCATTATTTTAACTCGAAAAAAAAAACATATTTTAAACATGGCGATTTAGAGATGAAGGCTTAAATCTAGCCGTCCCAAGAATAATACGTTGGAGGGTAACGAGTTAAATTTGATTTTTGTTAATATCAGGAACAGTTCTATAATAAATCTTCAAAACCTTTGTTATAACAAGAAAAGATTTGGGGATACAATGAGATTATATAAAATTTATAACAAGTTTAAACGCCAATATGAAGACAGATGCAGTAAAACAAATCAAATTTCATGGACTAGAATATAAATATATGTGCATGAAGATACAGTGTCATAGAGTTTATAGTGGACCAATCACGCGCCGCTTGTTTAAATTTGGATATGCCAACGTTTTTAAAGATTGCATTCCACGCTACATATTTCTGCTGGATATTTTTTTTTCCTTTTTTTACAGAATGTTGCCTTAAATTTATCATTTTTAGGTGTTTGCGTGTTTTGCTGTAATTTGGTAATAGTTAACTTTTAAGTAACCCCTTAAAAATCTATAGCTGTAAGATGAGGGATTCTTTAAGAGTATTTGTCTCGACTTTTTTTTAATAAACAGGCCAGAAACCCATCTGATTTTCACCGGTAGGTCGTATAACTCCATCTGTCTTACTGACTTGCGATTTTAAAATCATTATATCGATACATTACCACATTCCATATTTGTTGTATTCCAATCCTATTCTTTAAATAATTCCAGCACATATCTGCATATATCTGTGTTATTCGAAGTAGCATGAAGATAATCCTAAGGAATTTTTGGGCCTGCTATAATATATTGTTGCACTTGTATGGAGTGTGGATTTACTGCAATACCATGTAAAAATTACAGCCCGAGAAGTGTCGAGGGCTGTAATTTTCCGCACGAATTTTACGCGTTATTTCTTTCATTATCCGTCACTTTTTTATTAAGAAAAACTTAAAAGTAATTTTGAGATAAGATTTATTAAACTTTAACATGATTTTTTTTTCTAAAGAGCCACTTTTCCATATTTCAGATTTATGTGGAACATGAATTTCACGGAAATAATTGTTGATACAATTGTATCTAACGAAGTTAAAATTTAATTAAATAAATTTAATGGAAAAACTGGCTCATTTATATATTAAATTAAATGCGATGTCACACACTTAAAAGTTTCCAAACAAATACCATACGACCTAGTGTCGGTGACATGTAAGTTTATATTACAAAAAGTCTCTATGTATAAAATAATTCATTAACGTGACTGAATTTTTCACAAATTTATAAATAAAGAAGGAACACGATAAGTAATAATGATAATTATTTTGTTAATCCGTTTATAATTTTTTTATAATATTAACATATACAACAGAAACATGACCTCGTGGTCGAATAGCAGGGACACTCGGAGTCCTGGGGTCGATTTCGATCGAATTGCTGGGATTTTTTTTGCTGCGATCAGACGAGTAACGATCAGTTGTTTCTTGGTTTGTGTACATTCGATTTATTTGTGGAATCTTTCTTAAGTAGAAAAATATATATTATTACATTAATTGAAAGATGGTAACTAAAATCAATAAGTTTAACTTGTTTTGCATCATTTGTTAGTAATTTGTAGGTGGACCTAACCTACAAATTTTCTATTTTTTTAACTTTTGTATTATGGTCCTCTGGCTTCAAATGAACACGCATCGCCGAAGATAATGCGATAATGCTTTTATATATCAACATTGCTTTCTTCTATACGTTTTTTAGTTTTTTCTATCTATTTTCTCCACGATACCACAGCTATTGGTGATATAAACAACATGTCTTTCTTGGAAAATGTTGAAAATATGAATTCGTATTATACACTGTTTTCTTCGACATACTGTGGGATAAATATTGATGAAATAAAAAAAACCGGTAGTAAGACACGAACATACAAACTGTACAAATGTTCTTAAACGAATGTAAACTAAGAGCACTAATCGTTTCGTCAAAGTGCTATTTTTAACCACCAGGGGGGCGATGCACAATGGTCCAAATTATGATTCTAGCTGGACAAACGTAAAAATGAAGGAAAACACCTAATGCTTCTATGAGATTTTATTTAAAATTATATAAGAAGTTCTCTTAAATAATTACAACTCATCGCTAGAGGAATTAACCTCCTTGTCTGTGGTATCTTCTACGCTAGTTTCACTAACTTTTGCTTCATCAGAAGCACTTTGCAACAAACAAAAGACTCCTTCGTAGAAATTTTTGTGCCGTTTTGTGTTGCAGTACTTTCTTGTTGGTTATTAGTGGATCGGAGGTGATTAGCAATATATGCTGCACATCTTCACTGGTAGATTGTCATGATATCTTTTTTTGAATAATTCTCACGAAATTGTTTGCAGTATTTATTACAAGCTTCATGTGCTTCTTCAAAAAGTTGCCCAATTGGTATTAATGCAGATTCGACAATCTGTTTACCGTGTATTAGCAATTTGTGGACATGTGCCGGCATGTAATACCAGTTCTAGTTGTCGACTATAACTATCAGCAACGTTCTTTACACGTATTGTTAAAACAAACAAAAAAATGATGTGACGTTACTTAGAAAAGTGACGGATCTTTTACAAAAATGCTCTGAGCAATTATAAAATTTTACTAGGGACGAGAATCTTACGTGACTTCAAATGGGTCAGTCCTGCGAGAAATCCACCAACGGCTAAGCTCGAAATGGATCGGTGTCAGTTTGAATCACCACTGTCAGTATTGCAGTTACCCTTGAGATGAAATGCCAGTTGAATAAAATATCGTTTTTCTACTTCACCCATTATACAACGTTCACTTCTGTCGGTCCAGGTATTTACATAAAAAGGGAAAAGTTTTATGAGATCAGTACTATAGACAAAACAATGTAGATAGCTGTGACGTTTAAATTGTCCAGTTACATAGTAAAAATATGAAAGTTAATACAAATTTACAGAGTAAATTGCAAAATAACCAAACTAAGATTTGTATCCCATGATACCTTAGGAGGTTAAATACTTCAACTAACTTAAGTATCAATAAAAGTTACGTTAAATAGAAAAAATACTAGTCCAACAATTAAACTAGGTAAAGCTATGATAATAATCAAAACGTAAAAGATATTCACTATATTTTAAGAGATTTTTTACTAAAGGAAGGTAATCTTCAAGAAAACAGAATTTAGAATATCTCTTCACAGACAGACAAATAGAAAGATAACGTAAATAAATATTTGCGAAATATAAAATAATATGATTATTATTGTCAAATTAAAGGTAACGTTAAGTTAAATTATTTATTAGTTCCTCGTAGAGACGTAATAATGAATTCCAGATCAAGTTAAATAAAAAAATATAGCTTGACTGCAGATAATTAAAAATTAATCGATTGTGAGAAAGCTATGCAGGTATCCTTGTCAGAGAACTAGGCAAGGCTCTACTAAAGCAGTGTTTGTAATACGAAGTAAACGTCAAGTACTCGATACTCGATATATTTAATTTAGAAAAACCTTCCGCTACAGAGGTCTGGTTGGTAAATATAAGCATCGGTATAAAATGATCCACCACAAAACAAATGCACCACAGAAAACAACTAACAACGATACAAAATGGTGATAGTCGAAGCCGTTGCCGGGTAAATGTAAGATTTAAAATAACCGAAAGTAAATTTAAATTAGCACACGAAATTGTTACAATATCAGAGGGATACTAGATAAACTGCCATCAAGGTACGATAAATCGATACTAATCGATATTAATGATGACCGTTCTAAAGAACAACCAACGTGAACTGATCACCCCAAAGCAAATTCGCCCAAGGCATAAATTAAGATAAATACGATACAATATTATTATGAAAATTACCCCAAAGATACGTTAAATCTAAATTGCAACTTTTTAAATAATGATGATCATAAAATTACAGGATAATATCAGAAAACATATAAATTTTACTACACTGTCGTTTAGCGGTGTTACGAAATAACAGAAAACGTCACTCCAGCCTTAGGGCAGGAACAGACGAGCCACTCTGTGGCACCACGGCGTGGCACTACAAAGTCGCGGGTACCGGCGACTTTGTAGCGCCACTCCGTGGCGATACAAAGTCGCCCGTCTGAAATGGTCTAAGCGACAGCAAAAAAAGAAACCAGCAAATTACTGGTTTTTCTAAAAAAATTAACTAGCTTACCTGCTTTATTTTTTTCTGTAGAGTTCATGTCCATAAAAGAAAGGACAACTATTTCACATATCTCCTCTCATGCCCTTTGTTTTGCTATTTTATTACTATATTCGGGGGGATCGGGAATCCCAAATAGGGGGTCGATTTTGAATTTCTATTATAAATCTGTCTGCATCGAAATTCATTTTTGTACACACTGTATCGTCGACCAACTACATCAAACTGAGACACAGTGGCCCATGCGAAAGGGTTTACGCGACCGGTGGCCGCCACTAGACGCGGGGGACGAGCTTCTTCACGCGACAGTCGCGCGCCACTCACGCTCGTCTAAACGGGTTCTTCTCAAAGCAATGTGTTTAAATGAGTGCCACAGCAAAGCCACTAGTGGCGGCCACGCCGTGGCGCCACAGAGTGGCTCGTCTGTTCCTGCCCTTACTAGAGCTATTGTCGCCGTACAGTTTAATTCGGCTCCCAGTACCATAAGAAAATTTAATTAGCATGTGATTCTTTATTTATTTATGGAGATTTCTGTGTCTGTAGCCGTTTAGTGTACAACACAATAAATTGGATTTTATAACCTCAAATAATTACTATAATACCAATAAGTTTTTCACATTTTCAACAGTTCTATTCTATATTTGTTGGAATTACGGTAAGAGGTTGATGCAACCATATAAAACGTCATCATTTTAATTAACTGTTACTACCAAAATGGTGAAAAATCAAGCGTTGAAATTGAGTAAGACACTTAAAATAATCAACCAGTATATTTTTATACACAACCTTTTGCTGTTATAAAATGTTACTGTTTTATAAAATATTGAAAAATTGAATAAGAATGATCAATGTAGTAAGATACAAATTGAGAAAAAATTTGTTTAACGTTACTCAATCAATATTTTCCTTACTATAACTAATCATTATTATTAAATTTTTCAGTACTTTCTAAAACAGTAAAAACTTTTTATCAGTAAAAGATTTTTTCTATAAATGTACATTCTCTTGTTATCTGGAAGACATATCTATTTCTATTAATTAAAATAGATAACACACTTGACTTAATAAAAACAGTACACTATCTGAAATACTTTTCATTGTATAATTTTTTGTTTAATTTTTATTGCTATTAGCCAGCCACACACGGAGACTTCGGAGGGCAGAACTGATATGTGCCGTTCAAAAGTCGCGCGCAAAAGTGTTGATTAGTGGAGTGAGTGTCACGACCGCACGGTTTTTGCTCACAAACGGTGGCTATGGTTTTTTTGACTTTAACTTTTCGGTATGGGTGAAGTAGGTACAAGAAATAATTTTGTATTGTACTAAGTATAACTATTAGTAATTAGAAAATGAAGCAGGTGTAAGAGGAAATCTTACGAAAGCAAGAGAAATACGGTTGGTTTTACGTAGTATTGATTATTTTCTGCGAATTAGTTTTTAAACGCCTATAAATGGATAAACTTTATAAATGGTTCAAATTGCAAAACAGCTAGCTACCTAACTCCATTTATCGCATATAAACTTGAAATTTTGGGATTTCTTTAATTGATCTGTAATATAGGTATACATTAAACAGCTATAGTTCGGTGATACATAATAATATCTACGCAAAGTAAGTAACTCCAGCCATTTTATATGCATTCCATGGCTATATTTGAGATTCTGAAATTTGCTCTTTTGTATTTTTACTATTTCTTGTAAGATTGGTATTAGCCAGCCACACACGGAGACTTCGGAGTGCAGAATTGATGTGTGCCGTTCAAAAATCGAGCGCAATTTAAATACGGGTGATAATCGGTAAGTAGGTACAAGAAATAATTTTTTTAATGTACTAAGTATAACTATTAGCAACAGGAATATAAAGTAGGCGTAAGAGGAAATCTTACAAATGTAAGGGAAAACCGGTTGGTTTTAAGTAGTATAGCATTTTTTCTGCGAATTAGTTTTAAACACCTCTAAATGGATACATTTTATAAATGGTTTAAATTGCAAAACAGCTACTAACTCCATTTTTTGCATACAAACTTGAAATTTAATGATTTCTTTAAATTGAGCTGTAATATAGGTACGCGGGTGTACCACTTAAGATGTAGGTCAAATAAAAACTTTATTATCTTAGATACAGAAAAAAGTCAAGGATGAAAGTTGTTGCATATCAATTAGACTACAAATCATTGTAACCAAAACTTATACAGCGTGTTGAAATTTTGCCTGGTCAAATAAAGTTCCATTTTTTTAAATGATATGCCTTATATATTATTATATTTTTGTAATATCAAAAAGTTCACTTAAATCTCTATGATGTGTTTCATAAAAAATACAACCTCATTTGGCTAGGGAAACTCCAGACATACTGTATACTATTTAAATACATCAATTTGTATTCCAATCGACGTGCAACAAATTCTGTTTGATTTTTTTTCGTACATTTAATAATAAAGATAATCTCTTACTTTAAGGTCTGCATATGACCTCCTTGTAGCCAAAAATCTTAAAGTCGCCATTAGTCGTTCGTTTGCTGGAATAGCATTTCGCATTATTTATCCTGTTTAGTAAATTGTGGCTTGAGTAAGTTAAGAAGATGATCAAATGTTACACAATCCATTCATTCTAAGATAATTACGAAAATCATAGGGATTGTTTTCTCTAAGTTCAGTCAGAAGCGGTGTATTTTTTTGACCAAGAGGAACGATTCTTCTTTTTTGTTATTTACTGAGAGCATAGGCATATAGCATGCTCATGTGGTAGCCTTTCTTCGTTTTGTATTTAGCATTAACATTATTATTATTACTTTTAAAGCACAAGTCCGCGTAAAATACAGACACTCCAAATAAAAGTTTTCAGATTTCTAAAATGCCACAAGCCATTCCAAACCTGCCCGATATGGGGCACTTCTACACTAACAAACACTTTTTAACGTAAGACTATAAAGTGCCAGCTAAACTCTCGCTGAAGTGTTAACCGTTTATGAGGAGGGACGCTCCTGATGCGTGCCGTTCCAGCGTGAGCTTTGGAGTGCCTCGGGTTTACGCGCGCTCCAAAGTCTCTGTGTGTGGCTAGCTATTATATCCGGAGATTTCAGATTTCTAAAATGCCACACACCATTCCAAACCTGCCCGATATAGGACACTTCTAGCACATTAACAAACATTTTTCAACGTGAGACTACAAACTGCTGGCTAAAACTCGCGTGGAAATCTTGGCTGTTTGTGGGGAGGAACGCTCCTGATGCGCACTGTTCTAGCTCAGAGTATCGGAACGCCCCGACTTTACGCGCGATCCAAACTCTTCGTGTGTGGCTAGCTAATCTCTTGTTATCTGAGGATGTGAAACAAATATTTCATTCACGAAACCAGTAGCAATCAAAAATAATTTGTGAGAAATGGACTCGTTTTTCGTTTCATCGTCTAGAACAACTCGCAAGGGATTAACCTTTTTCAATATTATGTTCCGATTTATGATAAAATTGTAACTAAAAGCTATCATTGAATAAATAGAATGTTGACAGTATATTTATTTTGATTTCTGCTTCTTTAATGAGTAACAGACAACATCAATAGTGTGTAGTAAAACATATCTTGTGTTCTCATTGCAGGATACAACTTTCATTTTGAGAAATTAATGTTAAGAATCCAGAACGATCCAAACGACATACATGTAGCACTGTATGTATAGTTGTAATTTAGATTACGAAAAATAATCTAAGCATTTGCATTAGCTGTGAAAATTTATTTTTTCTTTCTTACCGAAACCTAGAAAGATAAAAAACATTAGTAAATGAAAATGGTGGCCTTCATATTAAATTTTAGTGTGGAATAATTATTGGGTCATGGTAACACACCTTAATTCTATAGCGAGGTTGTTACAGTAAACACAGGCACGATAATAAAAGCCGCCTGCTCCTAGTTCAATCGGTCAATTACAACAGTGCATCGAAAATAATTGCATTCTATTATCCACTATTGTCCATATGATAATATGACTGAGGTTAAACTATTCTATAACATTGACTCAGTTTGTGACATGTAATAAAAGGTTTATAGTTTTAGAATGACCGGTCGGCTGACGGACGACAGATATTAAAAAAAAATCCCTATTCATGTAAGAAGGGGTTGTCATAAAGTGAGCCAAGTCCTTACTCGAAACTTATTCCATTTTTCTTGTTGGAAAACTAAGTTAAACGTAGGTATACAAGGAGTTCTTATAGTTTTATAATTTATCGAGAACATTGAAATATCAATAAAATTGTATAGGTATATAAACAAAGAACAAGTATGTAATTTTATCTATTCAGAAATTATACATAAATAATCTTCAGAAATTTTCCTTTAATTTCAAAGAGATGGCGCGTCTCTTCATTGTCTGGTTGGGGAAAGAACACCCGCGGAGAGAATGTGATTGCTGCATTCCATTCACAATTAAGCGTAATTGAAATAAATGAATTAGTGTATGGTAAACTGTTGTGATCGTTTGCATCCACACCTACGAATTGGGAAAGATATAAATATATTCCTAGTATATGGTTTCGCAGAAAGCTGCAGACTTATCCGCAATACTCTCCCTTGCCGCGCGGGCCTTCTTTCGCCCCGCCGCGCGCCGGCTGGACAGACTGTACTAGTAATTTCCAAGACAGCACTAGTGCATTCATCAGAATTTTATCTAATGTCGGGTTTGGTCATGGCGCCATTGCATTTCACTAGTCCCTTGTGGCGTTAATGAGCTTAGAGAGAACGACATATATCTACTACTAATAGTGAATATTATACAGTATGTGTGTAGAATTATTAGACAAGGGTCTTTTAAATAGCAATGCTGCAATGTAAACCAGAGTAGACAATGCGTCACTGGTCAGCGAAACAACTTCCCATCTAGCTGTCGTACGGTCAACAGTGCACATTCTTTGCGATACGATGCGATTGCACTCCTGCATTGTTGCCGCTCATGTTAGCCCGTTATCATATCCCTACCCTCTTATATCTTGCACATCAAATCCCATTTCATGAAGCTCTTCAATTATAATTTCATATAGTTGTTGTCCTGTAGATCTTTCCACATGTAAGAAACCTAAAAAGCTTTCGTAGATTTTTATTTCGACATCGTTTGAATCAAAATCAGACTTATTGATGGAACATATCTAATTATCAGGGTCATTTGCTCCACCTTACTAACATCAGGAGTGCAATCTAATGTTATGGGATAGTATTTCGCTTTTTTATTTCAGCAATAATATGCGATTTTACACTTTCGTGAAGCAAGTCTGTTATCTCGATTTGAATGTTTTTTCCAAGACAGTGAGCTTTGGTTTCCTCTTTTTTAAGCACTCTACGCACGTGTTCCTCCATGACGGAGTCAAATTCAGATAGCAATTCAACTATTTTTAAAAAGTTGCCGTTATTATGCTCAAACAGCTGGTCGCTTGTACCTTGAAAAGCTAAACAACTTTTATCGAGCATTTTAGTAATTCCTACAATCCTTAGAAGCACCTCGTACCAGTGATTCGTTTTAGCGTTAATAACTCTTTGGGCAGCTGCATCTACAGTTGTACAACACTTTAACGTTTGACTGAGTTCTAACCAGGATTGTTGAGCCTGAATATGATATTTGGAAATTTCGTGATCCTTTAAGTTCCACCGATGTGCTTCCAGCTTTTAAAACCTTCTTTTGAAAGGGAACTTGACACACGGCCGTAAATTTTGCAGCAAAAGCAATATATGCATTTTTGTTTTAAGTGGAGTACACTAGCCAGTCTCTTATAACTTGCTCTTCATTTCTTAAAATTCGAGAATAGTAATTTGCGCTAAAAAAACTTCTTTCGGCATCTCCTAAAATTCGGGACCGCAATGCTAGATCTCTACCTAAAGTTTGTACAGTGCATTCCATGGGTGGTAGGGTGGGGTCAGTTTGTAGAGGTAGAGTGCTACTAGTGCCTTCAGGGTGCCTTCTGTAAGTGCCAAGGCGGTGTCAGTTGGTAGGCTGCTTTCATTTGGTGACAAAGTTGATTTAGAAATATCATGTATTGATTGGTCTTGGTCACCAACACTCTCTGATGATTCCGTGTTTTCCTTTTTATCTGAATTTTTGGAGATATTTGTTTTGGTACTAATGGTACTACCGGACCTACCCTGTAAATATTTGTGCAGAGTACCAGCTTGTTCTTGCTTTTTGGGTTTTCTTCTCTAGCCTTCGCTTTATGTACTGATGGTCGGAAAATTTTCTTTGTGCGTCAGACATTCTAAAACAACACATTAAACAATGCAAAATACGCTAGCTAAAATAAGCTACAGCGTTGCTAAAAATAAAAATTGGAAAAATCTTCAAGTCCAATTAGTCAGTGACTTAGTTTGTCTCACAGTTTTGAAAAATAAAATGCCTAATTTTAATTAACTACTTAAACTATTTTCAAATATAAAAACGAATTTCTTAACGTTTCGGGCAAATTTTCAACCCCCCTTTTGGAAAAAATAGTTAATACTTTTAGTAATTAAAATTATTCATTTCTTTTTTTAAACTGTGGGACAGACTAAGCCACCGTCACAGACTAATCGTATTTGAAGATTTTTCTTCTCTTATCTTTTTATGCAACACATTGGCTTATTACTACACAAAATTATAATTTATTAATTAGTAGAATTTTTTCAAAGATTTTTTTTAGGTGTGGTGGATCCCAATAAAATGGACAAATTGCGAACCACCACAACGAACATATAAAAACTAAATATTTAAAATAGATACCTAGTAGTAGTAGTAGTAGCTACTTATTTTACTAGGCAAGTAGGCCAGAATGGGCCCTTTTTACCTAGGGACCTACAGTTTAGCGTGGACTCCGAACCACGGTCTTCGACTGTCAACTAACCCACCGCCTGGGCCTGCCCGCCTGCACCGATAGCAGAGTGGCAAACCTCCTGGGTAGGTCTCTGCGACCCTCCACCCGGGCTTGCCTCTCCGCCTGCATCAGGCTAGCGGCCTTCCCGGGATTGTCTGTTGACAGCCTACCGACTGTTAGATGAGCTATCGTTCATCCATCCAATTGCCGGACTCGATCAGTGCTGCTTAACTTCACTGATCGAATATCGGAAATTAAACGGATGTCCATACCTCATCCCCAAATAGATACCTATCTAAAATGTTTGATTTTTAAGATGGACGTTTTGCTTCTCATTTTTCGCGGCGAAAAACCCAAATAAATTAATAAAAATCCGTCACAACAAACATACAGGAACTATTTAAAAACGTATAAGTACGTATTCTGGAAAATATTTTTGAAAATAATTCTTTACCACTTAATATAGGTATTTACAGAGGTACTTACTTTTAGAAATTGACAAAATACATAAAAGTCACTATCCCGAACTAAACTGTTAAATATTTTCAATATTTATAAACTTACTTTAAGGATATGTTATCACCGGCACCGACGCATTTGCAATAATAACACAATTGCGCTTAGATGACTCTTTATATAGTAAGGCGCGAAAATATGTCCATGCATGTTATGTCTTGCAGTTCCTATTTTAAACAAGTAACTATATATCTACAAGTTCATGCAGGGTCATGCGCGTCTTTTAACTATACGTCTTGTTTTATTTCAAAAATAAATATGATTTTATTAAAAAGGTGTTTTAATATTTTTCTAGCTTTAAAATATAACAAACCACAAAGATCAAATGTAAATTGCCATAGTACTTAGTTTTAATTAGGGAAAAATCAACAAGTAGTGTAAAATTTATATTAATTGAGAATAATTAATTTACCAATATTTGGTTCATATTCAGGGGAGGTGAAAATGCCGCCCTCAGATTCGTCGCCCCAGACAGGGGTTCGGGTTGTCCACCTCTAAAGCGGGCCCTGCACTATTATCCATACTTTCTGTTATTTGATCATTCACGTAAATTTAGTAACCCCTAAGTTATTCATTTGTCTGAATTTTGCGGATTTGTTCAGAGGGCGAAATTTTAATTAATAACAATTAACGGTAAGTGACAAATAATCACAATCAATTACATTCATTACTTCAACATTTGTTGGTTCTTCACTGCAGTGTCCGATTTTCCCAACGATTTTACTAACTTGGTTATTTATCTATTTCAACAAATCAATCAAATAATTTGTTAAATTGTTAACTTCACTTAATTGTAACATAACTTTTCTATAAAAGGTCTATGAATGCCGGAAAATATTGTTGTTTCACCACTTTTCGACACTATGTTCGATTAGTCCCAAATTAGACGGTGTTCACTTAATGTCGCTAGTAAGTTACACAACTTTAAAGCTTCAGAAAATGTCCCGACAGCGTTACAGGAGCTTTAAATAGAACACTTTCAGCTATCATTACTTTGAAGTTATTCTTTGGTAACGCTGTGCGGTCGGCATTACTACTAATTCTCACTTTAAAGTTGAAAATGCTTTAAAGTTGCGCGACGTTGCACATAATGCAGGAGTTACTTGAAAATGTAATAACTATGCAGTACTTGAATTCAGGAGAATTTACGTTATTGTTACTACACGGGCATACTACAAGGTGAATTTTAAACTAAAGTCGCAAATTTAGTGACACTTATGTAATGCCTACTATATTAAAGTTCCGATGCCAGTTCTCGTCACTTTGGTGCTAACTGCGATATTGCTCCAATTTTTACGCCACGGGCCATAAACGCATATTAATGCCTTTAGTGTATAATAAATAATTATTATTGCTTGAATGTTATTTGTGTCATTCTCTTACTCTGCATCGTTTTTCAAGGTTTTTATCTTTCGTAAAATATGTGAAGCGTGAAGTATATTGTTTTTGTTCCCGAAATATTAGGGAATTATATCATAATTTTTTTTGTTTTATTTAAGTTGTCAAAAAACAACCGCTAACTGTTCCTTTGATATAAAGTCATAGGCGCATAGGCTTATTTTCCAGTATTATATGATTATATGACAAATGATATTGGCTACCGATCTATCATGATTTGAAGGTATAATCCAATGCAGGTCGGGGTATTTGCCCGCTGAGTAGTTGTTTCGTTCAAATCATATTTAATAACAGTAGTTTAGCCCACCTGGGCTAGGGGTCACCGCTCTCGGTACTTGCTTCGCAAGTCGCTATCCGCCACAGAGACATCTATGATGTCGGTCGGATAGTAGCATTTGAACCATATGAGAAGTTTCACATACCTTTCACCACTACATAATCAAGCTTATTAAGAATTATTATTCATGTGGTAGTGTCTCAATGAAGAAAAAGAAAAATATATTTATTTGTAAAATATTGCATGTATGGTGTGGTATTACGGTTGCTACAGAGCAGAGGTTCTTAAGTGTCTTGATGAATCTTATGCTAAAAGACAAAATTTGTACCACAGCTCGTTAAGTGTGTCTGTTTTAAATAATTATACCAACGTTTCAGCACGATGTTCGTTCATAAATAGTCAATAAAAGTGGCAATAATGATAATACTTTACTTTCAAAATCAGAATGTATTGTTCTTATTTTAAAAATTACATTTTATATGCCGAGATCTATATGCGACAAAATTACTAGAATATAATAAAACCGTTGCTGCTTTTAACGTAATTGATGTATACATGTATTAACAATTACAACAATGATATTGTTAAATCCTTTACCCAAATAGTTGATTGATTTATTTTATCTGCAATGAATTGCAATTAAACGATAAAAAAATTATCAACCCAACAAACAGTACTAAAAGTAATAAACGTAATGGATGTGCTCAGTTTCTCAATTAAATTTCAATAAGTTTAATTGACCGAGGATGATCATGACGCTCTAAGCGACTTGATTTATTGATATTATCAACGGAACCAGCGCCGCAGCTAAAATAACTTTTTACTAAATAAGTAAAAATAATATTTCATTTTTTGCCTTAATACGGATACTACGAATAGAAGAAAAATTTGTCTCACTATTTTTGTTCTAATTTTTGTTCTAATCTGTATGGTCTATAGTGTTTGTAGCATTCTTTTAAATTGTCTCCCTTATTGGGTATTTCAACCACAGGAATAAGTCTTCGATGATATCTAAAATATGGGGTAACTCACAATCAGAGTATTAATATAGTATATATCTTTGCACTAGTCAAAAGAACAGTTTGACAATTAATTGTAATTAGGAAAATGATAAAATATGTATTATTGGGCATATACAGTTTTCAACTAATATGTTAAATGTATTAAGTAATTCCGTTGATATTAATTTTTTTGGAAAAAATCTCGAAGGGGTATAGCGATTTAACTTCAGCAAATATTTTCAGTCTATTTTCAGTTTCTTATGTCATTTATTTTTTAAGTTATGACTTCATCGACTTTTTTTTTTAAATGACAACCTATATTTTTTATTATTGATTTTGGTAGTAGTTTTTATTCTGGTTCCGACCATATAAAATTTTCAATATCTTATTATTTGAAAAAAATCGAGAAAAACAGTCTTATAGTTCAAATAACAAAAATTCATTAAATTGGGAAAATTTATTTAGTTGCCGGTGTATCACATTAGTTTGATTTTTCAACTATTTGTATAATTTCAAAATAAAAACGAATGTGCCGTCGATAAATTTCCGTCAAACTTAGGCAACTAGATAAATTTTCCCAATTCAATGAATTTTTGTTATTTGAACTTTAAGACTGTCTTTCTCGATTTTTTTTCAAATAATAACATATTGAAAATTTTATACGGTCAGAACCGGAATAAAAACTACTACCAAAATCAATAATAAAAAATATAGGTTCTCATTTAAAAAGAAGTCATAGACGTCATAACTTAAAAAATAAATGACATAAGAAACTGAAAATAGACTGAAAATATTTGCTGAAGTTAAAATCGCTACACCCCTTCGAGATTTTTTCCAAAAAATTAATATCAACGGAATTACTGAATTTATGCGTTACTTAATTTCCACATTGTATATATATATATATATATATATATATATATATATATATATATATATATATATATATATATATATATATATATATATATATATTAAATTCGTTTTCCGGGTATACTCCCGCGTAGGTGATAGGCCCCGAGGGGGACCGTGGTTGTCTGAACGACGTTTCGGCAGAATCTCATCTGCCATCTTCAGGTTCTAACAGACAACTGCTTACTGCGGCTTCTGGTTACTCGAACTGAAATAACCAGAAGCCGCAGTAAGCAGTTGTCTGTTAGAACCTGAAGATGGCAGATGAGATTCTGCCGAAACGTCGTTCAGACAACCACGGTCCCTCTCGGGGCCTATCACCTACGCGGGAGTATACCCGGAAAACGAATTTAACATTCACCACCCGCGAAAACCTGAAAAACAACATATATATATATATATATATATATATATATATATATATATATATATATATATATATATATATATATATATATATATATATATATATATATATATATATATATATATATATATATATATATATATATACAGACATTTTAAATTTAAATTCACATTCTATATAATTTTATTAAATTTTATTATATTTTGATCAATTATTTTATATCAAAAACATTAATTTAATTTTGTCTTGTTTTATAATAATTGTATCCTAAACATTATAGAGCTCTGAAGAAGACTAAATTATAGTCGAAACGTTAGCGATTGAACTGAATTAGTTTCTTTTTTTGTCCTACCTCGGCAAACTTCCCATCAATTATTAATCATCGAATTTTCATGGTGTTTTGCTTGGGGCGCTAGGGTGGCAATATAGGTAGCAGGGAGGTTTGCGCTCCCATAGCCCCTACCTGGACATGACACGGGCAGCGGCTTATTCTTCCAGTATTATATTAGGTAACTGTATTCTTTGGATATTCAGTCAGAAAATTTATTTATATCTATTATAATAAAACCCAAGTGTCACAAATGACATTCAGACATTATTTATAAAACACGTGTCAACTTATTACATACAATGAATTAAACAATAGTTTTGTAAAAGATTCATACCTAATGCAGGTGTAAAATATTAATCAATTTTCTTAATTAATTTATTGGGGGATAGAAAAAATGACTCTAGGTTATTTTATAGCCCAAATGGTAAAATATTCATGAATATTAAGAAATTTTGTTTCCGAAAACAAACATATTTTTCTACTTTGTTTACGTGCTAAATTTTGTCTTAATGTAGCGAGTCCTTTAATACAACACTAAAAAGAAATCCTAGAACACGAATTTCTGAGATAAAACTAACAAATTCTCAATAAAAAATTATTCATTAGTTTTCAGAAAGCAGTTTCCACTGAAAATATAAGAATTTCATCATCGCCTATACTCTCTTATATATTATTGATGTTTTTTCTTGAGCAGTAGGATGAAGGAACGACCGCAGGACGTAATCTATTTCGATATCTTATGACGTTTTCTACAGTTGATATGATTGAGTGTCTACAGTACATTCGTAAATAAAATTCTACCAAAAGCTTTATTGATTCGAATAGACAGCACAGAAAAAATAGTATCAGATATGAATAAGTACAGCTTTCTCAAGCACAGAAAATGTGAGTTTACCATTTGTATGCAATTTCCAGTAAATACAAGCATGCATTTCTGTAAAAAAGTTCATTCTGTGAGTTTATTCTTTGAGATACATTTCAGATTATATGATTGTTTTCAATAACAGAAAACTTCCTAACATAAGCGCAGTAACAGTAATCAAAAAAAGTCATTATCATACCTATATTCCCGCTACTCCAATGTAATGTATCGTTAAGACTCTTGACCTACAGTACAATTGGTTCACCGCCAATTAGGTTTATAGTGACAAGTAAAGAGATGACTGATGACATGACTGGTGTAATAAAAACGTTTCAATTCCGAAATCATGGGCGGGTTACTAAATGGACGATATATAATAATTATTCTTTTAATTAAAAAAATATAATAAAAAAGTACTTTCCATGTCACAAACAAATCAAATATAATTAAATCATTAATATTTTTCTACGAGGCAGTTTTCGATGACCGACTGACGTATCTTCTAAATTAGCAAACATTAGGGTTACCGTTCAATATTTAACTGCTAGTTACCTATTTACATACGCACAATACAGTATTTTCATATGGAAAAGTGACTTTTATTTAACCTAACCTTCTTTTTCATGTTTATTGTGGAACTAGTACAACATCAAATTAAGGCCATTAAATATATCAAAGCTTTCATAAATGATCATAAACCACGTGACCACAGAATTAGGCAACCAAGTACACACTGCTTGGTATTACATGAGCCCTAGTATAGGCCCATTGGCGCTCTAATTTCTAATTAAGGGTCAAATGTAATCAAAATCTAATATTAATAATAATATATAATAATCAGTATTAGTATATTAGGTAAATAATCTTTTCTAATATTAATCAATACAAAAATATTTTATGCTCACTGTAAATTTTAACAAGAAAACGTAATCTTAAAATGACGTAAATTTAAAAGTAGGTTATAAACTATAGAAATATTTAAAAATAAACTAAAACTGGGATACATTTATTTTAATTATGGAGTCTTATAAATATTCGTATCAGGTTTTTAGAGAAAACATCATATTAATTTTAATAAGCTTTAAATATTCTTTATAGTTATATACCTTTAAATATTTTATTTATTAATTATTATTTTATATTTGTTTCTTACAAATTTTACAAACACACTTTACACATCTCTGCATCTTAAAAATACAAAGAAAAATTATTCTGGCTTTTTGCTAATTATCCACAAAATTTAAATATATCTGTCTGATAAGAAACTTAAAACGTACAGTAGTATCATGTATAAAAATATTTTATGTTCACTGTAAATTTTAACAAGAAAAATCAACTTAGAGTTCATCATGACTTGAGCCAGAAATGGTTCTAAAATTTAGGGTCGATATCATTCGGCATTTATTGTTTCATGAAAGAATATGGAGCCTATTATCGCCTCCTGGATAATGCCATCCACACACAAATTTTTAAGGGGTGTAAACTTGTAGCTACAAAATTGTGAGAATTTTCAGTAGTCCATGTTCAGAATTTCTGATTGTTGACTTAACCTGGTAACTGTAACGACGCTTCATCAGCAAAAACAGTTCTATCGATGTATTGCCATTAAAATTTTCGTTAACCAACGATAATATCTAGTGTCGGAAAGATTAATTGAAAATGTGGACTTAGATAATAAGTCACTAACAAGCATTGCACAAATCTAAATTTGGTTGACTAATTTCGTGGTCACGTGGTTTACGATCATTTATGAAGGTTTTGGACAACCCTCTGTATTCCTAAAGGTGCTCGAGGTACTTTGTACGAGAGGGCTACACATTTAGAGACAACGAACACATACGTAATATCCGAGTATGTTAGGATTAATTTCTAATTTGGTTTTCATAATTGTATCTTCTTTACTTTTTAACTTACCTATGCGAAGAGAAACACTTTGTTATTTGAAGTAACGTATTTTGTTTGATTTCTATCAGAAAGTATTCTGTGTTTCTAATAAATTAATTGTTGGTGCCTTACTTTTTTTTTTTAGGCGTTGAGTTTGATGGCACAATGTTAAATAAGTGATTAAATGGGGATGACAGGATCTAACTTCAAACGATACAATTCGACTAAGTTGATCAGATTGATATTTTGCGTCCTGTTGTAGCCACTCAATCGTTTACAACTGACCTCGATGGAGTAAATCGATTTTTTAAGATTATAATAAGACGATCCTCTCTTTCAGTCGCGCAGTGGGGCCAAGGAAAGAAAACATGCTAAAAAATCAAAATTTAAAGTTGTTCTATAATTAATTTCGTTTGTGCATACTAATATAGTGATAGACGGAGCATATAAAATTGCATTCACGATCACGATTTGTAGCCGAGGTGAGGAGGAAGAAGGCTGCGATTATGTCACTTACTGGTTAGTACACTTCAGTCGTGTTGCATCCGTAAATGAGACTGTTTGTTGTTATTCTGTTTTTTTGCAACAAGAATTTTATTCTGCCGTGAATTACTTAATTGTACATTATAATGGATCCCAGTGAACCCAGTGGTATATATTTTTTATTAATATGGTACTGTAATAATGATAAATATATGCATTAATTAAAACCATACGACAATATTTTGTTTTTGTGAAAAGCTTATTTTCTCATGGATTTATAGTACACTTCCGGCCCTGATCTATTATCGCTATTTTTTTTACACACTTCTTAAAATGTTTACTAATCAACCTGTAGAAATTAACTGCTACCTCGTGCAGCTTAAAAAAATAATAATAATAACACGAACGTATGTTTTTCATAATTGTGAGTATACTTTCGCATACTTTGACGATTTACGTCGAAATTTAAGAAAAAATGGACAGCTAGCCACCATATTTAGTTAATATTACACATGTTTAAGTTTGAACTAAGTTGGTTTAGTAATAGAGAGAGAAACACTACGGACAGATGGACCGACCGACATCGATATTTGGACAATATGGTTTCTGGTTTTAACCGAACCGTAAAAATAATGAATATAATATTTATGACATTGTTTTCTGTCAAATATTGTAAAAAGTAATTATTAGCGAGTTTTGTGGATTTGGCCCCACTGTGAATTAAGTGATTAAATGGGGATGACAAAATCTAACTTCAAACGATACAATTCGACTAAGTTGATCAGATTGATATTTTGCATCCTGTTGTAGCCACTCAATTAAGATTATAATAAGACTATCCTCTCTTTCAGTCGTCAACTAATGTTTCCTCTATGGCGTTGATGTATCTGTTCTTCATCGATTAACGCATTCCAATCAATTCGAATGGCGATTTGCCGAAAGGATTCTTAACATTCCAACCATCTTACCCTTTTGAAATTCATATAGGTGAGCAAAATTTTCACGTTTCTAATTCTAGGCTATTTTACATGAGATGCAATAAGCGAATTTTGAGTAATTTCATCGTGATGATAGAAAAAGAGTAATCCCAATAAGAGGATTATCGATTTAAAATAAAATAAAAAGGCCTACGTAGCACAGATTTCTTACCATGAATACAGTCCTTGAAGGTAAACAAAATAACAAATTTTTATTAAAACATTTTAAAGATTTCCAATGGCACAGTTTAGTACATGTGTTACTAAACTATAACAATCTTAAGTACTCTATAAAAATGACAATACAAAATGTTCGATATGTATTTTTTTTTACTTCACTGTTTGTAACTGTTTGTAAAATGTTCCCTACTTTTGTTTTCAAACAACAGTATCTACGTAGAGTATCGCAAATCATTAATTTTTAAGATTCTGCAGAGAAAATAGTCTAATAGTGTAAGGTTAGCCGGTAATGGAAGATATGAGTGCCTTATGTCGAGGCCATAGAGCGTAACAATTTAAATATCTTTTAGATTTATATAAGTTTTATCAGCTTTATAGTGATCAGCTCATAAACTAGTGACTTATGCCAGATTTATTATATTCCAAGTGCACTTAAAGATAGTTTTGTCTTTAAGAAAGTTTTAAAAATTCTGCAAGAAGTTATATCAGAACTAAATTATCTTGTAGTCTTTATTGGCATATCACTGATTTATCAAGGCATTTGTCAAGCCTTCAATAAAATTTTATAGCTGTTAAGTCCAAGTTATGTGTATTAAGTGTTATAAAAAATTTAGCATATGTTATGGTTTTTTAATTGCTTTATGAAATTATCTTGGGGTGAATGTTAATGCCCGGTTATAAATCTAAAATGCTTTGAGACCACTAAGTTTCAGATCGAACCTTCATAAAGTCAACTATTTATTAGAGTTTTATTGAAGCAGACAAAAAATCTGTAATAAATCAATCTTAAGTATAATAGACTTTGGTTCCCTTTTCTCACAATGTAATGTTTTAAAATACCACTATAGCCAGGCTGCTGTAAGATTGCGTCGTCTTAAAGAGTCAAAGCTATAAATAACGTTATTCAGTTCGATTTTTAGCGGTACTCAAATAATATGATACAATTTTCCAAATTCCACTCAAGTCAGGTGTTCGCTGTTGTACAGTTCTAAGAGGAAACAAGGGTCCACCATTTCCTTCTTCGCGGGTGAAATAATTGTCCACCTTTAGTATAAACTGATGTTCATCTCGAGCCGAGTTTCGAGTCAATTGTTTTCCTTTCGATTGATTTATGATTGTTTTAACACGAATATTTTCGAATAAATAAATTCGCGGTTAGCACACGTGTTACAATTTTGGCTACTCTAAGTTAGGGAAAACGTAAAATGAAGAATTTGTTTATGTTTTTCTGCAAGAATATATCATTTTCTTGTAACTTTTAAGTCTTATACAGTTGACGTAGACATTTTCTATATCAGGGATGCAAAATTTAAACTACTCAAAATATTTTCTAGTTAAAAATTGCTAATTTTAATAATGTCGTTAGGTATGATTAAAATTTGTAATGTTATTTTTAGGAATAATAGAAAACACGAAATAAATGGTTGAATGGTTTTCAAAATAGAGGCACAAATATATTCATTTATCGTTTGAGTTCACTGTTCACCAATCCTACGATACAATCATCCAACAAAGTGTGTACACCGATGCACAACTGGTCTGCTGACAGTTGAAACGAATAAAATTATTTATGGTTTTGACTTTTTGAGAAAGTTGCTATCTTACATCGGCCTGGCACTATAGTAAAACTGACGCACTGGATAAAAAACGAGGGAGGCGCGCAGAGCAGAAGTGCGGCGTCACATAAATCCCACAGATTTTAAAGCGGTTGTGTTATGTACTCAAAGGGTTTTAAACGGGTTTTAAGATAAGCATACAAGTTTTAACCAATATGATAAGGCCAATGAGGCTTAAAATATACTTCCATAAGAACAAATCGACAAACTTAAAGAGCAATTGGTAATTTAATAGGCATTTTGAGACAAAAGTAAAATTGTTCAAAACTTACAGATAGTATGAATATAGATACTACGATACACCTGGACGAGCAGCATTCCAGTAATATGTTTCTAGCACCCATTGTTGCCGATGATGTAAGAAATATGTTGAAAAAAATAACTATAAAAGATTCTGCAGGATCAGACGGAATTCGGTGTTCGTTGCTTGCACACATAATAGATTTTATTGCTGATCCACTTTGCAAATTAATAAATCTCTCTTTTATCGAAGGTTCTTTTCCGTCTTGCTTAAAAAACGCAATATTAATACCTATTCATAAAAAAAATTAAAAAGAATTGTTATCAAACTATAGAGCAATTTCGCTACTCTCTGTATTTTCCAAGCTTTTTGAATATGCATATGCTAGTCAACTAAAAACGTACCTTAATAAAAATAAACTTTTGTCAAGCAGTCAATTTGGTTTTAGGGAAGGACACTCCACTCAGGATGCAATTACTTCACTTTACACATTCCTGCTACAAAATATTGATAATAATAAAAAGTGTGAATGTCTTTTTTTTGATATGTCTAGAGCCTTTGACACGGTAAACCACGAGTTGTTGCATAATAAAATGTTTGATTATGGTATAAGAGGAGTACCTAATTCTTGGACTAGATCCTATCTGAGTAATAGAACGCAAATGGTTACACTAAATTTAGGTGGCAAAGTGTATCACTCAGATGCTAAGTTGGTACCAACTGGAGTTCCTCAAGGTAGCACCTTGGGACCTCTTCTTTTTTTAATTTTCATAAATGATCTGCAAAGTCATTTAAAAGTAACAAAGGACTTTCATGTTACACAATTTGCCGATGATGTGGCAGTTGCTTCGATGGCAGATAATATACATGAGCTGTCAAGTAAGGCTAACATGTGTACTTCTCTAATGACCAATTACTGCAGCAAATTCGGATTGAAACTTAATGGGACTAAAACGCAAATGTTGATGTTTACTAACAACACTCCCGACCAAAGTTTATTGGTAAAGATTGATAACTCATCAATAAGAAATAGTCAGTCTACAAAATTGTGAGGGTTAATTGTTGACAGCAAATTAAATTGGTTTGAACACATTGAAGACTTGACAAAAAAAATGTCTGCTAGATGCTACGTTGTCTGGCAACTTCGATCTTGTGTTAGCCTAGGAGTACTTAAAATATATTACTTTGCGCATGTACAGTCAATGTTAAATTATGGTATTCTTTGCTGGGGAAACTCTAGCAAAATCAATGATCTTTTTATTATGCAAAAAAAAATAATTAGGACTATGCAGTTCAAACATTCAACGCATTCATGTAGAGAATTGTTTGTTGTACTTGGAATACTTACGGTGCCTGAACTATACATTTTATCATGTTGCCTGTTTGTCAAAACCAACATACCAAACCAACAATTTACCCAGTTCTCTGATCGCAATATACGCTATAGCCTAAGACATACGAACAATGTATTGGTACCAAAACATAAACTCTCCCGTGTCAGTAATGGAGTCACGGTTATGCCCATTAAGATATACAATCATCTCCCTCGTTACCTTAAGGAAGTTACTAGCTTAAAATTGTTTAAAATAAAATTAAAAGAAATATTGCTACAAGAAGCGATTTATTCCTTGCAAGAATTTTTTGACATGACCTTTTGAGTTTGGTGTATATATATATATAGTATTATGTTTGTATTTGTGTTTTTTTTTATCTTTCATATATAACTATGTGTTTTATTAATCTGTTTTTCGTTGAATTTACACTTTATGTTGACTTGGTTATCAAATCATCTTTTGTTTGATAGCTCTTTATATCTGTATATTGACGACTTTTATATACATGTAATGCATGTCTACTTAAATAAAGAATATATTTATTATTTATTTATTTATTTATTTATTTTATATATATATATATATATATATATATATATATATATATATATATATATATATATATATATATATATATATATATATATATATATATATATATATATATATATATACATATATTTGTTTTTAACACACACCATAAATTAGGCAATATATCGTTATTATTATTATTATTATATTAAAGATTGTCTGTAACCAAAACTGCAAATATATCAATAAGAACTGAATCGTAGATGTGCCCAGTATAAGTCAAATTACACTTCATAATAAATATATAAATAAAAAATTTTGAAACTCATTAAACGTTAGACGCTATCGTTTCCATTTAAAAAAATTACAACAAAAATGTTACGTACTCGTATTTCGTAAAATATTTACATGAATATTAAGAGGGCAGGTAATGATTAATGTATTTTGGGGTGAATCAACATAAAAGCAACATTAGTTCACATTAGCTTTACATAATAACCAAAAGGATAACCTGTGGGTTAAATGCAGTAGGAAAGTGTTATTAAATTATCCCCACAAAAAGGGAATAACGTACTATTTTAATTCATCAAAACCCTTAAATTTCCATTAGTCTGTTGTAATTTTAGTATTAACTAATTTATGTAGTCGCAGTGTACCTACCCAAATATGCTACTATTCACAAACGTTGACACATTAATTTTTACTTGCAAGGATACATTACTCTAGAAATACAGGGCTACCTAGAAATCAGTATCATAAAATGTACCACATATACATATATTGGACGGGAAATTAAGCTGATATAACTCAATTGACATATGTAAAAGCCTGCTTCACAAAATTACAGAATACCCCTATACAGAGTGTCTTGAAATAATGTTGAAAATCTTGAGATCTACTCGTAGACTCCTTGTCGAAAATATGACATTTTTTATTTTAAGCCTTTCCTGTAAAGTTAAGGGAACATTCAAAATCATTTAAATATTTTTTTCTCAAAAAGTATGAAAACGGGAGAAACCAAACTTGGAGGAATATTTTTATTAATGAAATGACATAATACCAATATGCTTTCCTCTACATCACTTATTTTGAATAATCTACCGTTGATACAGATAAAAATATATGTAAAAAAGGAATAATGTTGGTAATCATTTACAGATATTAAAACAAAAAATTGTAGGCTATATCAGAACAAAATTTTTACGAAATTTTATAGTACACATTTTATTTCTTGCGAAGTAATATTCAAAATTACCTAATACCAATACATAAGAAAAGTTGTCTTTTTTTTAATGGAACTCTCTGTATGTTTTTTGATGGGTTTGTAGTACTCTTTGAGCTGATTTCAAAAATGTATAGCTCTTTTGAATTTAGATCAAAATCTGCCGAGATATTCGAGGATAAACATGAGAAATATTTGATTTCACTATTTCCAGGTGGCTTTGCATTCTGACTTAATTGTTGATTTTATAAAAAAATTTAAATTTATTATTTGGGTATTAAGAAGTATCCTTTCAAACCTAACATGATAACTAGAGCTGGGTCGAATATATTTAGTAAAAATACATTGCTACAAAATTCTCGAATTTCTCGAGTCCTTTTATACTCATATGATATGAGTACTTGATTACACCGTCGTGTAATAATAATAAAAGGTTAAAAATGTAAAATAATGCAGGTCACTTTACCAATTCTTCTTATATTTTCGGTTATAACTATAGTTTTTTCCCATTTAACTAACGGGTCTTTATAAATAATCGATTATCACGTGACCAATTAGCGGTCCTCGTGATGTCATGCGCCGTCAGCAAAAGATGGTTGAAAACGATTCCCTAGACACATACGTGTGTGCAAAAATCTTCATCAGGTACTGCCGTAATATGAAAGACACAAAATCGCGATTTAAAAGGTACCAATTGATCATATGGTTTTTGATCCTTTATGAATGCCCTAATATTATTGCTTTTGGATGACAAACTATAAACATAAGATTTCAAAAAGTTAAATGACATTTGTTCAACTTTGGTATTAAATTCTAAGTCTGCATATTACATTCGGCAGTTAACCACCAAGCGTAACAAACCACATAAGCAACCACCCACATATGCAATAATCACAAATTCCTATTTTATAATGTTTTTCATATATCCCTCGCGTGACCAATGGGGGTAACTGAGTTACCCCAAAGTTCTTTCTTTCAGCACTGTTTCGTAAAACTTTTTTTTACGATACCATGTTTTAGCTAATCCTCGAAAGCACTTAGATAAACATATTTTTCTTGGAATTTTATATTTATCTAATTTACTTTTGTAGTAATTAAGAATATTGTGAGTGAGGTAACTTAGTTACCCCGCTTCGCTATCTACGTATTAAAGATGCGCTTGGCTAAAACAAGTCGTAATTTGCAGAAATCGGTTGTGTACGTTAATGGCTGCTGCATAAAATTACTTCAGTTTAGTCGATAACTTCATACAGTCACCATGGCGCGTAAATATTTGACAGACGATGAACTACGTGCAATATTAGAAGAGACTGACAGTGATTACGAATATGTAATTAGCGATAAAAGTTAAAGTGAAAGTGATACAGAAGACAACGTAGAAGAACAAATAGAGATTCCTGATGAATTTGATAGGGAAAATAATTCCGAAATTGAAACACCTGCTGTGCCTGAAATATTTTATACGTCAGTCAGGTTGGCAGTGGCAATCTCATCCAATCCTTGCAACTAGAAAACGTGCCCATAACTTTGTAAATGCATCTGTTGGCCCCAAAAATCTAAGGTAAATACTTTTTGAAAACGCTGCAAATTATTACACAACGATTTATTATTTTCTTGTACAATTTTCTTTAATGGTCGATTTCAAAGGTTCATTATTAAAAATAATAAACTAAAATCTCTGAAATAAAATGTACATATTACATTTTAGTTTACAGATTACTTCAGTACTAGAAGCATTTAGGCTTTTTATTACTGACAACATGCTGAGCCACATATGTAGATACACAAATATGTGGGGAAAGGCATATACGGATAAAAAAATAAAGGAAATCCTAATCCAAGTTAGTTGATCGATACAACTGTAGATGAGTTGTAAGCATTTCTTGGTATCCTGATTGCCAGTGGCAGAAATTGTGGAAAGAAACTACACATTACAGAAATGTGGACTGAAAATGCTATATTCAAGCAACCATATTTTACTGCAGTGCTTTCTAGAAATAGATTCAAACAGATTTTTTGATGTATTCGCTTTGATGATTCCGAGACTAGGCAGCAAAGAAAGAAAGTAAGTAACGACCCATGAGAAGCTATCCGCACTATTTATGATGAGTTTGTGAAGAATTATATAATACACCTAGTACAAATGTCACTGTTGATGAACGTTTGGCAACATTTTGTGGAAAGTGTCCTTTCCGAGTATATATATATAAAGCAAACCTGGACGTTATAGGATAAAAATATGGGTTTGTGCGGATTCCGACACAGCGTACATTTTGAACAGCCAAGTTTACACGGGCATGATAAACAACAAACGGGAAGTAAATCAGGGACAAAGAGTAGTACTAGATAAGGTCAAACCTTACTTTGGAACATGGAAAGCAGTTACTACTGGCAAGTTTTTTACTTCCATTCCTCTAGCAGAAGAACTCTTTGAAGAAAAAATGACGATAACCGGAACTCTGCGAATGAATAAGCGAGAGATTCCACAAGAATTTCTTGTAAACACTAAGAGTGAAGAACACTCCTCTGTATTTGGTTTTACCAATAAAATGACACTCGTTTCACATGTTCCCCGAAAAAATAAAGCATTTATTTTGTTATCAACGCAGTTCAACGATGCAGAAACGGCCAACGAAAGAAAGAAGAAAAAACCAATCATAAATTTGCACTACAATGCCAATAAAGGTGCTGTGGATACTGCGGACAAAATGATGCGGGAGTACTTTTGTGTTCGAGCTACAAGACGGTGGCCCCTAATTTTTTTTTTAAATCATAGACATGGCAACACTAAACGCCTATATAATATTTTCCCAAAAATTTCTTGGTGTAGAAATAATGGAAAACGCAGAAAATTTCTTCAGATATTATGTTAACAACTTGCACTTCCGAATGTGAAATCTAGAGAAAGGAATTGTCGAGGCATGCAAAAATCTATTCTGGTTGCAATTCGACTATTTCCGACAGAAAATGGAGAAAGGGTAGAAGCTCCTCACAGAAACGCCATAACTGTTTGCACAAGCACTCGATGTCAGTTCTGTCCGCGAAGAGAAGATAGGAAGTCAAGAATTAAATGTTCCCATTGTGGCGCGACCGTGTGTAACACACACAGAAAAGAAGTGAAACAGTTTTTTTGCATTGACTGCTAAAATGATGCTCAGTGAGTCCAGAATAGAAGGTTAAGTTTTCTAAAATAAACATTGTTTTATTACCTACCTCTTTTTGTTCTAACGTTAGAATACAATTTAATTTTTTAAACTTTATTTGGCTGGCTTGCTTGCAAAATAAATTATATAACATTATGTTTGTAATTTTAGTTCATAAATAATATATTTACAATAATTTCTACTTCACAAAACCACAATAACTGAAAATTTAATGTGGGGTAACTTGGTTACCTCGCTTGGACGATCCCGTAAAATTTCAGATCTTGATCACGCGAGGGATATACAAATGGCAGGCAACACGTTACAAATGAGTTTACCTTCCCTATCTAATCAAAGGGGACATTGTACAGCCATCAAGTTGTTTTTAATATCGCTTGTTGAGCGTCAGCCGCCTTAATGCAAATTTTAGTCTCAGACGATAAAAGAAAGGAGTAAGTTTTGCGAAAAATCGCCAAATCTGGCAACCCTGAATATATCAGTGGTAGCAAGCAATTACAATACATTTTACCATTGTGAGTATATTTTCGAGTACTTCGAGTATATTTCAAATTGCAATGAGTACATGTACTCGAGTACGTTTGAAGATATGTACTCATGAGTACAGATACTCGAGCACATCAAGTACTCGAGTATCATTTTGGAGTACTTGTATTCGAGTAACGTTCAACTCTGATGATAGCAATATACTACCTATATTTTCTTATATTTTACACTGTCATTCTTATCTGAATGCGTTAGTGTAAAAGTTTTAAGTATATGATAAATTAAACATGATATTTCAAATACATTTTATGGCAGAAATTACTGAAACAACTACTTCACTTAAATACAAGATGCCATTGGATTAAATAATAGTAATCGTGCTATTAATTATTCTTATTTTAAAGATATTTTAGATATGAGTAATAAAACAAATAGGTATTATTAAAAATTTCGAGCAATAATATATGGAAGGAGCAATTTATAAGCAAATTTATAAACTACTTATTGGATAAAATATTAAAATAATTCAATTGCATCTGTTCGTACATTTTTAGTTTCACAATAATTGGTTAAAAAAGTTAAAATGATTGAATCACTATACTAGAATCATAAGTAAATGTAAGGTTGGGTTTTGTTTTCTGGAAATATTTTTAAAGAATTCGCCGAAAAATTTTCTGGAACCCTTTTAACGAAAAGCGGATTTCGGTATATTCAAATCGGGATACCATTCACGAGCAAAATTTAAAAAAATCATCGTTATGATTTTTTATAACATGAAAATGAATCTATTTTTTTTGTGAATTACCAGATTCTTTTATCAATTTAAAACCCATTTTACTTTAACAGATATTTACTGCAGTCGCAGAGGAATTAGAGCAAAATAATCCTAGATTTGCTAACGGTGCCAGACATTCTGATGATTTTTGAATTTTTACCGTGAATAGAACGATGTATGAAAAAAACTGAAGAGGACAAAAGTTTTAGTTAAACATAGTGCATCTAAATCAATAAAACAAAATTCGTTTCGGTTGTAAATAACTTTTTTATGTAAGATTCTGATATAACTCCGACTCCAGTGGTTAGTTTTTGATGAAACTTTTCTTGTACGTAGCTACTATGAAAAGAATTTTCCCTGTCAAGTTTGAAATCGGTAGTGTCAACCGTCACTGAATAATATTTAAAAAGCCTGTTTAATGTTATGCTTTCAAAGCATCGAATAAACATTTTAGGAAAAAATTGTATACTTTTTTTTTTGCTTTTTGTGACGAGAGGAATCTCCACATCGAAATTTGTCCTGACATTATGGATAACCTGTACACTCTATGTAAATTAGTTGAAGTAAACAATTGTAGAGTATTGTTGGGAGATAGTACATACTTAATTAGATATAATAAAAAACATGGATTTTCTCATTAACAAGTGCAACTATTCAGAAACGTAAATTTATATTTTAGTTTACTTCAATGTTATAAAGATAGAAGATAAATGAAACTTAATTTATATTCCAAGGACTTTGCTTAAGCTTAATTTTTTATTAGGTTCGTTGTCGGAAATTCTGTTCTCTCACCACTGACGCAGAATAAGTTTGTTGTAAACAAACTGTGGCAAGTAAAATGTATTTATCACGGATTCCTCAAAACAAGGCATGAAGTGAAATGGAAACTGTGGGAGGAAAATATTAAATAATTCAGTCATTGTCGCTCAGTAACACGAAGCATCATCTCTAAGTTTATGTTACGGTATTTACGTTATACATACTGGGTAATTCAACGAAGAGGCATCCCTCCTTCAATTCCCTTACCAAAAGAAATCGTTTCAAAATTTCCGAATTTATAGTATAGTGATTTTTATATTGCACCACAACTGGAGGTATAAATTCCTAATAATAAAAAGCACGCCTTGTTGCACCTAGTTTTGTTAATTAATTAATTATAATTACGAAAACATATTTTTAGAATTTCTGCAAAGTTAAAGTTATACGGTGAGTGTCAAAAATCATTGACCATTTTCAAGCAATTTTTGTAGAAAGACTTAAGCGTTTTGCTTGGCGCCGTTGTTTTGTATAATATAACATAATTTTGCTATATAATAAGACTGATGCCTTTCAATCATTTTGCAAAACGACTGACTACGGTTAGGCAGAATGGAAAACTTATATTACATTCTTACTTTAAGTGTGTTTTCTTAATCTACAAAAGCGAGATCAACGAAATCAAAGTAAAACGATATGACCTATTAAAAACAGTATAAAAATGACACTCATGTTTGAGAGACTGATGTAAGCAAGGAAGATTTCTTAACAGAAGTAAATCTATACCACTAAAAAAAAACGATGATTCAATAAAGAACAACTTAAGGTATGTAAATTTATGTATTTTTCTGGTTAAAACATTTTATTTGATTCATGTTAAATATTAAAACTTTAGTAATTTGATTAAGCTACATAGAATGCACGTTGGATGACTTCACGTCTTTCGAAAATTCAGTGCAAGACTAAAGGTGCTATTGCCAAAAGTCTAGAGTGTTGTGCTATTCCAAGTGCGATAATAGCAGCATTTGTATTAATAAGTAATGTTTACCTCCTTAGTAGGGGATGAGGTATGGACATCCGTTTAATTTCCGATATTCGATCAGTGAAGTTAAGCAGCACTGATCGAGTCCGGCAATTGGATGGATGAACAATAGCTCGTCTAACAGTTGGTAGGCTGTCAACAGATAATCCCGGGAAGGCCGCTAGCTTGATGCAAGCGGAGAGGCGAGCCCGGTTGGAGGCTGGAAGAGACCTACGCAGGAGGTTTGCCACTCCACTCTGCTAGCGGTGCAGGCGGGCAGGCCCAAGCGGTGGTTAGTTGACAGTCGAAGACCGTGGTTCGGAGTCCACGCTAAACTGTAGGTCCCAGGTAAAAAAGGCCCATTGTGGCCTACTTGCCTAGTAAAATAAGTAGCTACTACTACTACTACTACTTACCTCCTTAGTATAGATATAGAAGACAATAATTTTACCATTTATTACTAAGACACTCGCGGTCTACGAACGAAAACATCAACGATTCATAACTATTCAGCCCAAAGTAACTACTCAGTAATTGGTTTTACCGAAACAGGCTATAATGACTCCTTTTCAGATAATAGGTTGTTCTCTAGTGAATATTCGGTATATCGCTCAGATAGAAATTATAGTGCAATAAACCTCACTAGGGGGGGGCGGAGTATTGCTCGCGGTAAACAATATGTTTAATGCGACCTCACTAGATCTTAAGTCAATAAGTTGCAATGAATTACTAACATTTATTGACATCATAGGAGTAAAGGTTATCTCTCACCGTAGCTCCTTATATATTATTGTGGTTTACATTCCTCCCAATACACCCGTGATGATAATTTATTTGATTTACTTCTATCTCTTCCGTTTATTTTAAATGATAGTAATATAATAATATTTGGTGACTTACTAAATAAAATATTATCATTAAATAATTTTATGAATATCGCGAATCTCTCACAATATAACCTCACAATGAATGCACATTGCAGAATACTGGATTTAGTATTACATAATAAAATAATAAACCATGTTTACTTGAGATGTCGGCTGATTTATGGGTAACCGAGGATGAACCATCCTGCCTTAAATATTGTAATCCACACGAATCTAAGCTTAAATCACAAGAAAACATATCCCTCTGACTTAAATACTTACTATAATGTTCGTAAAGCGAATTTTCAACTACTGTATGAAAAGCTTCTTCATGTCGACTGGTCTCTTCTTGAAGTATTTAACGATGTGGAAGATGCGTGTTTGAGTTTGTATGGGCTACTTAATTCAATTTTTGATACTTGCGTACCGAAATTTAAATCTAAAAAATCGAAGAAATATCCTCCGTGGTTTTCTTATAATATCATTAAAGATATCAAGTTGAAGGCACGAAAACTTAATGAATATAAAAACAGTGGTAGCATAATATGTCAAAATGAATTTAAACAGCTGAGAACCAAAATAAAATTGGATATAGACATGGCCTACAGAAATTACATCAGAGTAGCAGAAAATAGTATTAAAGACGATCCATCGAAGTTTTGGGCATTTTTAAATAGCAAAAAAGGGTCAACGAACATTTCTAATGTTATGAAATATGTTGACTCCGTAATAAACAAGCCTAAAGATACTTTAAATACATTTGCTGATCACTTTAGCAAATCATATGCACCTTGTAATAATTCGCTTCAAGAAGCATTAGATAGCGAGCCCAGTTTCAACAATAACTTGGTGTTTCACGGAGAAAGAGGTCCTTATGGCCTTGAAGAAAATAAAAAACAAAATAACTACTGGTCCTGATGGTATCCCTACTTTTCTACTAAAAGACTGCGCTGTTATTTTTGCATCGCCTTTACCGAAAATTTTTAACTTAATTTTAAAATGGAGCTATTTTCCTGTTTTGTGGAGACGGTCGAAAGTGCCCAATTTTTAAAAAAGGCGACAAATCAGTTATATCAAACTTCCGTGCAATCTCTATAATTTGCAACTTTGCTAAAATTCTTGAAATTCTGTTACATGATGCCATTTACAGTAATATTAGTAATCAAATATCAATTCATCAGCACGGTTTTATGAAGGGACGGTACACAACAACAAAATTGCTCTGCATTACGCAATACTTGTCTGAATCCTTAGATGATCAATCACAAACAGATGTCATTTACACAGATTTTTCGAAAGCATTCGACAGGCTTGACCATAAAATATTGCTTAATAAACTTTGTAATGTTGGACTTTCTAAAAACTTAATATCTCGTTTTCAATCCTATTCTAACAGATAGCAATCTGTCGCATTTAATGGTTTCAAGTCTGTCGAATACATTGCTACCTCCGGGAGTCTGCAAGGATCTATCCTCGGTCCATTACTTTTTGTTGTATTCGTTAATGATATTGCAGATGATTTAGAAGTCAGATATTTAATGTACGCCGATGATCTAAAGCTCTTCTGCAGGATCGATAGCATAGAGGATTGTATCCATTTGTAAGAAAACGTACAAAAAATTAGTAATTGGTGCAATAAACACAGACTTCCTTTAAACACCCAAAAATGCTATGTTATGTCTTATACACGCAAATTATCCTCAATATCATACGAGTATAGCATTAATGATGATGTACTAAATAGGCCTGGCACACTCCGGGACTTAGGTGTTACTTTTGACAAATCACTTACATTCAACGTTCATATTAACACCGTTGTGTCTGAAGCTAACAGATCGTATGGATTTATAGTTAGAAATTTGATTTTTCGAATATTGACGGTTGTTATGTTAGATCGAAGCTTTAATATGCCTGAGTTGTCTGGTCCCCTCAGTACAATGTATATATCAATAACTTAGAACAAGTTCAACGTAAATTTATGAAATTTCTGTATTTTAAAACCGAGGGTAACTATCCAGAGATTTGCTTTCCACAGCAAGAGCTGCTTGATAAGTATTCCTTCAATAGTTTACGTCGTAGGCGTGAGTGTATATCTCAAATATTTTTATATAAGCTCATTCATAACAATATCGATGCACAGGAACTAGTGTCTAAATTATATTTTTACATCCCAAGAACAACTTCACGTCACAGTAATGTATTTTATCTAGCGACACCTCGGACAAATGCTTTAAAATTCTCTCCGATTCACATAATCTACGAAAATCATAACTCGATCTCTACAGATATCGACATATTTAATTGCAGCCTTAGTGATCTGAAAAGCTACTATAATGCAGGCTAATACTCTGTCTTTGTTTTTCTTTGTTTTTCTCTGTTTTTCTTTGTTTTATCAGTTATCCTATCTATTAAAAATGTTCTTTATTTCTCATTGTTGTACGTGTATTTTAAACTAAGGTTTATAGTGTGTGCACAATGTTTATATACATGTGTTCTTAATTTTAAGTTTTAACTCCTTTGTACCTTTTGTCATAACTTTTTTTTGTATTTACAATTTCTATTTGTATTAAACTCTGTCAGAATCCTCTGCCCTGTAGTTGGGTTTTGTACCTGTTGGGCAGTGTATGAAATAAATAAATAAATAAATACATATTTTAAAACTTACTCTTTTTTTTCGTTTTAGAATTTACATTGCGTCAGAAATTTTGTGGGTTTATTCATAAGGAATAAGAAAATTCTCTTAATTCTTACATATATTTATATGTACTTTATCCTATGTAGCTGATCAATTATTTATTTCTAAATTTGTAATATAAAAAGTCCCTATAATATCGGCTCCTGTCAACAAAATGTTGAGCAAATATTCTGCGATGTGCCAGAAACCATTCAAGTATTTAGAATAATAATATGTAAGTTGTCTAATCTGCCTAACCACAGTCAGTCAGTCATTTTGCAAAATGACTGAAAACCGTCAGCCTTATAGTAGAATTACATTATATTATTCAAAACGCTGGCGTTTTGCAAACTGTCTGGTCTTTTTGCAAAGAGTCAGATTATGCCATTTGACTGCGATATATACACTTCACTTTCAAAATCAGGGATAATTTCTTCTTAAATAGTAGGCGTTGGGGTTATGTTTCAAAATCTGACAGTTTGCAAAAGGACCGTTGGAGTTTGCAGCAATACGTTTTTGTGTGGAACATTTTGTAAAATTTAATTCAATTGTTGAAATACAACGTAGATTTCATCGTCACTTTAATATTCAGAATTATCCCTCGTGAAGCACTATTTCGTATTGGATAAGACAATGGCGAAATAATTGTTCAATTCTAAATAAGAAGTCAACCGGTACGTCAAGATTTGTCTGCAATAAAGAAAACGAAGCAGACAAGCAATTGACTCGTTTATTACAGAAAGGGAATAAGAATCAGTTTTTGGCATTTTGAGTTACAAATGGATTATGGTATTATATGTGAAACCCTATCGTTTAGTAAAGAAACGGTTTAAGAGTACAATAAATCTTAATGCATAAAGTTCTCTCTATTTCTCTTGAAACACTGACACCAACAGTTTTAAGATCGAACAAACTTTCATTTCCTATCCCAAAGTTTCATTATTTAAAACAAGATTCATCAAAATATGGCTTTATTGGTAATTTTAGTAATAACACGTGCCCACTTAATTTGCCAAAAACTGCCGAAAGAGTGAGTGTACAAATGGCCAAGAAAAAGGCATATGATGGAAAAATGCCAAAATAATGGTAAAAAAAATTGAGCATTTGAAATAAATTATACATACAATGAAGAAGGTTATCTTAATTTTTATATTGAAATAATTAAGTGGATTACGAAATCAAAAAAATGTGAAATCTTCAGCTATTATTACTGAAATTGAAGAACAAAAATAAAAATTATTTTATGAGATGAATTTGCAACCATTTCTAAACTATAAAAAATATTTAAACATATAGTATTTTGAGTTCTACTAGTTTGGTGGAATATTATATTTTATAAATTTTACGTTTATTGCTAAAAAGGTCTAAGTGTAATATTTGTTAATTTAAATAAATTTCTTTTTGAGGAAATAAAAGCCTCTGTATATTATTAAAAGATATAAACATGACTTATGTAATATACTAGGTAGTGAAAAATAATCACTAGATAATGAATTTGAAGGAATACAGTTTTTAAAATTTTTTCAAAAACAGTAAACTGAAATGAAATGATAATTGAAAAATGAAATTTCACCCTTATGTGATAGAAGATGTGCATAAATTAACAGTTCGTGATAAGCCAGCTAGTATCGAGTTTAGTCGAAGATTTTAGAATAAAAAACTGAGATGCCAGATATGAATAAAAATTATTTATGAGCGACGAAACGTACTTTACTTTAAATGTGGCTATTAATAAACCAAACTGCCATTACTGGGCCACAGAAATCCATGTGAAATTCATGAAAAGCTTTTTCATTCTCCGAAAGTGACAGTTTATTGTGCTGTTTCATTTTCAAAGATTGTTGGGCATTATTTTTTTCGAAGAAAATCATGAGACAGTATCTGTTACGTCTCAAAGATTTACATAGGTATGCTCAAAAATTTTTTTCCGCAAATAGAGTAGGAGATAAATGAGTATTTGTGCCAACAAGATGATGCTACTAGTCACACTGCAAGCTTTAATATGTATTTCTTACAACGATCGTTCTCAAATAAACTAATATCTCGTTATGGCGATCTTCATTGACCATTCAGATTTTCAAACATCACCGGCCCAGACATTTTCCTCTTTACTTACTTAAGGAGTGTTTAGAAGAAAGCCAAGAAATCTGGAGGAGCTCATTTATTCCAGATAAATTTAAGCCATATCGCAGGATATACTGCAAAGTGTGACGAGAGATTTCGTCCACCGCATCGTTTAGAAGAATGCAATCAGCACGGGGGGGTCATTTAACACACCATTTTTCATAAGTAAATATTTTATTCTTAGCTTTTAAGAAAAAGTAATTTAATAAAATCAATTTTCATTACAAGTTGAAAATGACCATTGCTTTTTGATTCTCACGTGATTATTTAAATGATGAAACCTACAACTTCAATATTATTACCCAGAATTCGGTTGTTGACGAATTTTTAAAAATGGTGAAATATAATAGTGGAGACATTAATTTAGTTATATATTTAATTTGGAAGAGAAATTCTAAGCGCTATATATGGGGTTATCATAAAGTAAGGGGTCTATTTTAAGTTCTTATATAGTTTTAAGAAATTATGCTAGTGGCAGAAAGTAAACAGAATCTAGTTGCCTCAATAATTAGATTTTAGTGTATCTATGGAAAACAAAAGAATTGTCGTGACAACTATTGACACAAGTGTCAAACGAAATAATCGTAATTTAGAGAATTGTTCTCAAAATAAAACTCGCGTAACGTAAATTGTAACAATTTCAATATGGATCTGCAAACAAGAATTGGTTTAGTGCAATGTTATTATGAAGGCGGTAAAAATTACACTACTGGATTACAAAGATTTCATACGAAAATGGGTTTGAGAGCAGGGCCGTGCAAAATGAAGGCGTATGGTAATTTGATTAGCAAATTTGAAAGAACAGGGTCTGTAAAATAACTTCCGAGGTCATGAAGACCTAGGATTAGTGATGTCCAAGTTGTAGAAGTTCTTCAGGAAAATCAAAACGTAGCCAATACTAATCCGCTAGCAATCAGTAGTGTGAACGCGATATCAAAACGATTACAAATGCCATACACCACGGTTTGGAAAATTTTACGGAAAATCCTAAAAATGTATCCCTATAAACTGCAACTGCTGTTTGAATTAAAGGACGCAGATTTTGCTCTCAGGTACGATTTTTCATTACACGTATTGGCTCAGATGGAAACTAAACCTGAATGGTTATCCCGTATTTTATGGACAGATAAGGCCCATTTCTCTCTTAATGGTGGAATTAATACACAAAACTGTCGAATATGGTCAACAGAAAATCCACATGAAATCGGTCAGCAAGGCCTTCATGACAAAAAGTCACCATTTGGTGCGGTTTCACAGCTAATTACATTTACTTTTTATTATTAATTTGATTTGTTAAGAATATATAATAAGTTGAAATATATCCCTTACTTTATTATCACCCGTTTTTTAAAAAAATTATACAACTTCGGCTATTTGAATATACCGCGAAAACAGTAGTGGCATCATACCGGTAGTCAGATATAAAGTGATCTGCAGAACAGAAAAAGAATAAGAAGTTGACAATAAACAAATTAACCTCATATCTTATGTGTCAAAAAGTTAAGTAGACGTTTAAGTAGAGGTATATTCATTCGTTTGCAAGAAGCAGATTTAAACATTTGTGTCAGAGCAGATGATCTGATTTTGTTTATTTATTGTATTTAGCAATCTGCTTATAAGTCAGTAAAATCACACTGATGTTCTGCTCGAGATCAAGAGCAATGAAATCAGAGCAGGAAACGTAACCCCACTCATTAGGACAATAAACTTGCCTGAAAAATATGAAGATATTATTTTGAATGTGACTGTGGGGAATGTTACATCTACAATCTGAAGGTAGTTGAAATTTATAAAAGAAAAATAGTTTACATTTCTATTTTATAAATATACATTTTCTATTGACAGTAATTAACGATTTTCTTTTCTATCCACAACATTTTTCTCAAAATTTCAAAATAAAAATGACCTGTATAAGAAAGCATCTTTCTCCTGTTCATTTATATCATAAGGATAAGGAAATTTCTTTATACACATATAAAAACTATTCTTAAAGCGAGAAAAAAGTTAGTTTGAAACTTATAAGGTGTTCCAAAAGTATGTAGCCAAACTCTTACGGTAAGTAGAGGGATGAAACGAAAACTCCTCTTTTCGTGAATAATACATGTTAAACAAGTTGCATCCTTTCAAAGATTGAGGAAAAAATATTGTTTGTATACAACTATTAAATAATGTACTCATTATGGTATTTTCTCAAGGATATTACTATCCATTATTCCCTGTAGTGAATAATGATTTCATTATTTAATGCAGTGAATAATGATTTCATTATTTACTAGTGAATAATGAGGACAGTCAGTTGTTTATAAGCAATCACGTTGGTGACTTCACTAAAAGTTTAAAATGTTAAAATTTTAGCAACCAAAAGACAAGTGTTGTCTCTCTATAAGTTTTCTAGGATGCACTCAAATGGTACATGCCAAAGGGGCACTGTAATGGACACTCAAAAACTACATTAGGGGTTGCCGATAAGCGGCAAAAACTGTATCCCGAGTAGTTTTCTGGATTGGGTAGCTCAAAAATGTAGCTATTTGTTTACCCATTACCTTAAATTCATTAACACCGATTCTTTGTGTTGTACACTTCCCGTTTTCATAATTCAAAAAAAATGTTAGATGTAAAATTAGGTAAATTCTTTACCATCCATTCAATTGGCGCATTGCTCTAACGTTAATGTAACGATTAATATAACTAAGTACGTAGTTAATGGTAGTATCTTTTAAAATATAAATTGTTATGTTAATATTAAATAAATTTTGTTAAATAAAGCCTAAAATTTTGTTTTGTAAAATAGAGCTAAAAATTTACATTATAGTCGTGGACAAAGTATAGTATTCTGCTCACATATGATGGCTATTAATAATAAAAATATTAATAATAGCCATCATCATAGGCTCATTGAATAATATACTATTATGCTTTACAGAAACCATAACAGATACGTGCATCAATATTTAGGGACTACTCTCTGTTCAGGATTTTAACGGTGTCCTATATTTATGTTTACGGAAAATGTTCAGAGGGGGTGTGGTGCGCAAGGGATTACATTTATTAATAACTATTTTTGAATTAGTCAGCTGTATTTAAAATTTGACTTTAAAGTATGATTTTTCAATCATTTTTATGGAAAAAATGACACACCTTTCATATTCTGATAGGATTCACCGTCCTCGAAAAAATCAAGGTCAAAATTTTGAATGCATTGCCAGCTTCTTCTAGTGTAATTAATATTATTAAGTATGGCTCGGTGGAGTAGTTGGCTAGAGTAGGCGATGGTACACGATGGTGTGACTAGATAATCTCTCCATCGTACTGCTGGTTTGAATTACAACACCGACATTGTATGTCTGGGTATTTTCATAAGTGTAACGCTCGCTCGTACAGCCTCGGTTTTTGATTTGAGGGTTGTCTAATTTCTGTGGTGTTTATTATAGTTGGCTTTCATCAATCATAATAAATTAATCTAATTGTATCCATGTTTAAATGTATTCGAGAATGGTAGCTAATCACCACACCTTTGTACAAGAGCTTCTTCCACGTGACTTCGCTCCGAGGATACGGGTTTGTGAATGGTTACCCAACAAAAACAACGAAAATGCAAAATTCATCTCAAATGTGTTGTTCACAAACGAAATTTGTTTTACTAGAATAAATAAACATAATAGCCACACATGGCAGATGAAAACCTCCATTCTGCTAGTGTTGCCCATAACCAATATAAGTTTAAAATTAATGTTTAGACTGGAAATTTTAATAATCGTCTACCTGGTCCCATCATTTTTCTGGAAAATCTAAATGCTGAGGGATATCTAAATTTTTATCTAATAATCTTTATGAACTCTTAGAAGATATTTCTCCTATTTAGGTGATATATTCACGATGGTGCACCACCACACTACACGTTACCTGTTAGACGTTGGCTTCACAGAATTTATCGAAATCGGTGGAGTGGGCGTGAAAATGATACTCCCATTCGGTAGCTCACGATATCCCCAGATATTAATCTCATGAATTGTTATTCATGAGGTAAATTAAAGTAGCAAGTATATGTGACTCCCGTGAATATCATAGAAGAATTGCATGAACGTATATAGTTTTAAGCAGATATAAGAATCTCTGGGCATAACATTTTTCCACGAGTTCGTTTTTGCATCACAACCCATGGAGGACATTTTGAAAATCTAATCCAATAGTATTGAACTTGTATGTTATATTTATTATTATTATAAATGTTTATATTTTTTCATAGTAAATTTAAATTTCACCAAGAATATTTGTGTTCAGAATGTTGAAACCCTAAGTTGATTTTTGATTTACTTTAAAAGAATTATATTAATTTGATTGATGGCAATCTACTCTACTTAATTATACTAGAGGAGTCGGCAATGCAATCGGACTTTTGAAGTTGATTTTCTCGAGAACGGTGAAGCCTATCAAATTATGAAAGGTGTATCATTTTCCTGTAAAAATTGGTGGCTGAAGGTGGACCCAGTCTGGCCCCTCTAAGTTATTTAATTCTGTTAATAAAATATTATGTTGCATTCGAACCGGGCATTCTGGGAATGCATTTAAAAATACTGATTTTTAGAAAATACATTAGTACTTACCTAGTTCTTTCAATAATTTTTAAAAATAATGATTTCAAAATTTTCATTTTTCATTATATCTAACCCACAGATTTAAAGATAGACGTCTAAAACATAAAACATGACATAACAAATTAGTAAAACAATAAAAATAAATAATAAAGTAAAGTTTCATCCAAATTATTCAAAGTTGCATTCTACGCAAATTGGACCAATTATATAGATTGAGGAGTTGAGAGTTGGATAGATAGTATTGTACTGTACCGCTTCTTGTCTTTAGCAATTATGACTACAGGGGAGATGTAATCCGTACAAGTAACCAAGTTTCTCTTCAATTAGTAGGGATAGGCATATTACGGAAACAATGTTACCTATCGAAATTAATTATACGAATATTATTAATGAGTTGTTGCGTAAATTCGCAATTCAAATGAAATATATTAAATAAATTCTTATATTAGTATTATGAATATTGTAAACGATATAGAAGTAGATATAGCTTATAAAGTTTATTTACTGACTACGAGGACTCACGATTAAATCATTCTTAAAAATATACATAGTACTAATTTAATTAATTTATTTATTGTTTGCACTGTTCAACAGTGGCGGTTCGTGGGTCAAGAGATAGGGAGGTCAATTAGAAAAGTTTACTGTATTACCTACAAAGTGGTTTAAATTCCAAGTCCATCCTCCGGTCTTTTTGAGATGCAAAGTGATCAATTACTTTATCATTAAAGTCTTTTATCTTCTTTATTAATGACCTTTCTATGGTAAGTATAGCTAAAGAAGATAACCTTTCCTGACCCATGGTATTTCTTAAAAATGTCTTTATTTTTTTTAAGGTGGAGGAACAACGTTCACTTTCGACGGTAGTCATAAGGAGAGTACACAAGATTTTTAACAGTTTGACACTTTCAGAAAAAGTATTGCACAAATTATTGTTAATAAAAAGCTGTAACAAAGCAACTGCACCTTCACTATTGGAAAAATCTTCTCGGCTATATAATACTTCTAATTCAATTTAAATTTCAAATGATTTATAACTGGATACTCCGTTTTAACTAATTTAAACATATCTTGAGGAAAGCTTTTTTTATAATCTTTAAATCTATCTGCGTGAAATAACTGAGACACTGCTAAATGATTACTGAAGCCAAACCTGTTTTTGATCTCAGATGTAATTATATCACAAACTTCTAATGAAATTCTCCTTTTTGATTCTTCCGTTTTACATCTCTGGGCAGACTGCATGGATGTCTTCTCCAAATAGTTATTCAAAATTTTATTTCTGAGGTCTTCAATTTTCCTATTAAAAACGCCAATACACTTATTTACTGTTATGACATCGATATTACATTTTTGTAATTGATTGAACAATATATCACAATGAGGCATAACTAAATGAAAAAAAATTAAACCAGTAAAGAAAATGTTCATTTTGTAAGTAGTTTTTTAAACCAATAGCTTGGTTTAGAGTGTTGTTTTCTGATTCATTATCAATGATTTTTTTCTAAACAATCTAATAATTCTGTTCGATAGGTATAAACAGTCTCTATGCACTTTGTATTAAAATTCCATCATGTTGGAGCCACTTTAGGTAATCTCACCATAACAACATTATCTAACACGGCTGTTCTTTTTTTGGCAAACAAAATTTTTATGCTTTTATCCTGACTTGATGCTTTTTTTGTAAAATTAAATTTAGTTAATGAGCGTAACAATGAATAAAATTTGCTGAAGGATAACTTTTTTTAATTTTGGCTTGTACACCTCCAAAAGCACCACTCATTACTGATGCTCCATCGTAACTTTGTCCTATCAATTTTTCAGGACTTTTATTAATTTTCAGACATTCTAACTCTTTTAAAATTACATCTGTCAAATGCTGCGATGTCGTTCCTTGAGGCTGAATAAATTTCCAAAATCTCTCACATACAACACTGTCTAAAACGTATCTCAACACAAAAACTACTTGTACTTTATTATGTCCATCTTTCAGTTTTAATATGTTTTGTACAACACTCATATTTAATAGTAAACACCAAAAACACTGTTTTACTTAATTTCACGACAAGTAGAGATTAACATTAAAAACAACGCGATAGAATTTATCGACCAACGCGTACCTAATCAACATTAAGACTGCTGACTGGCGACTGCTTTACTAAACTTCGTGCATTACCGTATCAGGGTCGTCAGGGACATTGTCCCCGCCAGTGTTTTCTGTCACTTCTGCTTTCTGACGATTCGCGCATAAGTCTATTTCACTATAATTCGTTGTAAATTTGGTCCGTAGCTAGCTTTGAGGACACGTTGTGGATTGACCCAAGATTTTTAAATTCTATAAATGAATAATGTAATGATCTAGATATTTGAATAGTATTGTGCATAGAATGAACTAGAAACTTTAATATATTTTTTAAGAATATTAAAAATGTATATATTATATATTTTTAAACTTCAGAAAATGAATAGCTCTATTTTTTTTATTTCTATGTGGGAGGTAATTGACCAAATGACCCTATAGAAAAACCGCCAGTGCTGTTCAACACGCCAAATGACCTAATTACAGTATAGAAACAATACAAACAAAAGATATAAGTATTGACTTAATTCATAAAACACTGATTTTTCACTACATAAATATTAAATATAAGTATGCACACAAAAAGATAAAATAAGGAATGTGCCAAAAAGTTGAAGAAAAGAAAAAATATCAGAAAAAAGTATAGTAACACAGAACCAATCAGAAAGAAGGAAAGAAATAATTCTTATAATTGTTACACATATTGTGCAGAGGAGAATATTTGTTATATTTTACAAATAAATTTATTTGTCTTACTCTAGCTCTTGGAGTACAAAAAAACATACCTAAAATTTGAGTACAGTTTATTATATTGTTGTGAGTAATCTTGTGCAAAAAGTAGATATGCGTTTATGCGTTTAAGTGAGTTGAAACCAAAATTCGCTGTTATTGCTATTATACAAGGTGTTTCTAAAATAGGGTTCCAAACTTCTACAATGTGTAGTACTCATCAAAATAAGTCAAAATGTGGCATAAAACACACCTCTAGGAGGTACCATAAGCTTAGAATTTTTACTTAAAGAAGTCCCTCAATTTACTTGAAAACAGTTGCCGATATCGACAAAATTAAAAAGTTGACCACAAAAAATTACACGGTGAAGGACACTTGTTCCCCGTTAAAACGGACGCCCATGATTTTATTAGCCAAAAATGAACTGCATGAAATGCATCTTATTCAGCATGAAAAACTAAGTGATTAAAAACAATTTTCTATTTATCTTTTACCGTTCTTCAAATAATAGAAAAGAACAAGTATCACCTAAACTCCTTTAAGGGCCTCTAACTCTCTATGGGTGCGCTTTATACCACGTCTTTATATAAACGTTTTGACTTATTTTGATGAGTACTACATGCTGTAGACGATTGGAACCCTATTTTAGAAACACCCTGTTTGTACTAATTTTCCTGAATAATATAATTTTAAGTATACAGGGTGCCCCATTATTAAGTACCTTCCTTCATGGAGGTGATAGAACTAGAAAAAAAAGTTGGATTTTATGTATAAACATTTGTATTAAATCAATTCATAAGGGAAAATAAGACAAAAAAAATTCACCCTCATCCCCCTGTAACTACCCCAACAATTCATGATATTTAGATAAAAATTTGACAAAATATGTAACATTATGAAATTAATATTTAGTCCAAATTTAATTTTTGCAACTTAAGTCGTTTCGAATTTATTGGCAAACATAGTTAATGTTGTACTTACTTAGGGGTTATAGCTTCTTTATGAATTGATTTAAGGCAAATGTTTATATACAAAACTCAACTTATTTTTTTCTAGTTCTATCACCCCCTTGAAGAAAGATAATAAATCATGGGATACCCTGTATACGTCTTTTATTTTTATCATTTAAAAAATGTACCAAAATTTACGTTACGCATACGTTATTTAACAAATCAGAAAAGCAAAGTTAAATGGAAAACCAGTTACTCCCATCTCTAGAAACAATACTATTGTATTGTTCTATTTTTGCTCATGTGTTTTGTAATTGTGTCTACGCTATGGCAATATGTTCTCATTGTTATTGGCATTTTTTTCATATCTTACATCTTAAATATGTGCCCATGATCTACTTCCAAGGTCGTTGAAAACTATGTGTTTGCGGCCATTGCTGGTCAACGTTATTTACTAGGTGTAGGTTACTACAGGTTGTAACAAAAAAGCATGTCACAAACTCAATGGCAAATTCTAGGCAACTAATAGTGACGATATGACTTAACTTACCTCTATGCGAAAATGCTTCAAAAAATTTTTATGGGTCTTTAAAGCCAAAAATAAAAAATGAAAAATTTGCTTTAACTCTGGAGTTCTTGTAAGATATCTTCTTTAAATTTGGTACAATAAAGTAGTAGTTCAATATTTTAAGTAATTATGATCAGTTTACCTCGATTCAAAAGACGAGAGTGGGGGTCATGTGACCCATTTACCCCCATTTTTTTTATGGGCACATCAATGGCAAAAAAATAAATTTTTTTGAAAAGAAAATTTAATTTTAAAAAGTTTTTTTACTCTTACCTTTTTTTTCTACGTGCTTTAGTTTTCAAGCATTTACCTTATTGGAATTGTGAATTAAAAGACTAAAGCAGAATTGAACAAATTTTTTGCGATAAGAGTTTTAAATCGATTGAAATAGTGTCCTCTGAATAAACAAGCAATTTAATTTTAACAAAATAACTTTTTTGGAACTTATTGTAAACAATTTATTTTAAATAATTACTTTATAAATAAATAAACAACACAATTACCTAATTAAATAATTTAAAATTTCATAAATTGAACAGAAATTTATTCAGACTTTATTTTATTACTTTAGCAAGTGCTCAAAGTGACCTCCGCCTTCATCAATACATTTAACACATCTTTTCAAAAATGAAAATCTGATTTTATTAAAAATTTGCTGCTTCTGGCGAAAACTATCTGCAGTATTTATAATTCTCTCTCTGAGATGTTCGACACTGTCAACTTGCACAGAGTAGACCTTTTCTGTCATATAACCCCAAGAACAAAAGTCAAGGGGGTTTAAGTCTGACAAGCGGGCAGGCCACTTTTTGGGTGCTTCTGCTCCTCGCCCAATCCAACGTTTTGGAAATTGTTCCCAAAAAGTTTATGACTTCACGAGTGTAATGAGGGAGTGCCCCATCTTGAAGGAACCACATGTTTTCTTGTATCGGTAATGGACTTCTTGAAGGAGATTGAGGAGATCATTTCGGAGAAAATTTAAATGTCTGTCCCCGACAGATGGTGTGGTAGGAAAAATGGTCCAATTAAAAATTTGTCCACAATTCCTGCCCATATGTTAACTGAAAAATTGTTCTGATAATGAGTCTCTTTTTTTGCTCTCGGATTTTCGTCGGCCCATAAATGAATTATGATGATTTGTCACGCCATTTCTAGTAAACGTTGACAAAATATTCTTAACGAAGTTATCATTTTTTAAATTCTTTTATCGCAACCATCTACAAAATACAAGCCTAGGGGCATAATCTCCTGGTTGTAATGCTTGAACAGTTTGAACATGGTAGGGGTACAGCTGTTGTTCATGTAACACTCTCCAGACTGCCATATGGGACATTCCTACCTCAGCCGCTAAATGCCTAGTACTTCTATCAGGATTTTCGTCAATGAGGTCTAATACCCTTTCCTCGGCGTCAGGTTCGCGTATTCGAGGTCGCCCACAGTTTCCTACTCTGAAATCTTTAAAGCTACCAATTTCCCTTAATTTATGGTCTATTGCCAAAAAAGTACGTCGATCTGGCGTGTGCCTATTCGGGTACTTTGCAGCGTAACATGCAAAATTTCAGGATTTACATTTTTAATCTTAATTTTCCTTGAAAATTAAAGCACATAGGAAAAAAGATAAGAGTAAGAAAACTTTTAAAATTGAATTTTATTTTCAAAAAAAATTAATTTGTTTGCCACAGGTGTGCCCATAAAAAAATGGGGGGTAAATGGGTCACATGACCCCCACTTCTCGTCTTTTGAATCGAGATAAACTGATCATAATTACTTAAAATATTGAACTACTACTAGTGCTATATTGTACCAAATTTAAAGAAGATATCTTACAAGGACTCAGAGTTAGAGCAAATTTTTCATTTTTTATTTTCGACTTTAAAGGCCCATACAAATTTTTGGAAGCATTTTCGCATAGAGGTAAGTTAAGTATCGTCACTATTTGTTGCCTAGAATCTGCCATTGAGTTTATGACATACTTTATTGTTACACCCTGTATAATTGGTCTATACGATTTCTAAGTTGTTTTTGGCTATTTTGCTTAAATTCATGATGTATAAATTATCTTGTGATATTTATATTATGTAACCAATACGAATTATGATGGGTATTAAGACGCATAAGGATACAAGAAAGATGTACATATATATACATGCAATAACCCAATCCAAAATTTGTCAATTATATCTTCGAGTACACAGGAAAATGAACATTTTTATTATTGTTATTTTTCATTTTAGGTGAAAAGGGCTTAAGTAAATTATGCCTATATAAACTAAAATTACGAATAACAATGGATAAAATTGCATATATTACATAAATTTGCAATTTGTATATTAATTTTTTAGGTCATCCCCACTATCTATTGGAAGATCCAAAACAGCAGTAACTTGGTTGGTCACGTGTATTCTTGGGTAATTAACACATATTAAGGGATGTTATTGCTTGAGAATACACGTAGCTGACAAGTGGCAACACCAACAGCTTCGACTCAGATTATCTGGAACAACCCTCTCGAGGTCATCGTAAATCCTCTGTTCGTACATGGGAAGGTGATAATTTATTTCTTCACTAATGTCAGATTAGGGTTTTAAGGAACAGCTATGTAACTTTAGCTATTATTTCCCGGACAACAAAATAATTTAATAATTTCAGTTTTTATAGAATGTGTTTGTATATTTATATTATTCGGGGTGGAACAGGTTCTAATAAACAAATTGGTAGCATGAATTAAGGATCTAAAAGCAAAATAAAAGTTCATGTAAACATATATCATGAGAATCACTGTTGCTAAATGTAATGTGTCAAAAATTAAGGTGTTTAATTTACAAGACAGTAATAAATATTAAATAAATTTAATGGAAGATTAAATAAATTTGCCAATATACACTTCTTAATGGTTTATAAATAAGCCTGGTCAAGGTCATTAATCCTACAGAGACGTACTGGGTATGCATCACATCATAATACTTGAATAAGTACAATAATAAAAACAATAATATTTTATATATTGTAATTTATGTTTTTGTACTATTTCGTTCGCTTTAAATTATTTTTTATGTATTTCCTTATAATTTGTAAGCTTAGTGCTTCACATTATTATTAAACTTTTAAATGACGTTCACACATGTACATTGTATATCTAAGTGATAACTAATAATAAATAAATAAATAAATAAATAAAATAAATGGAAATAAATGGATATAAATTTTATTAATACTGGTACACTTTATAAAAATATGTACAAAACTCACCTTATTAAGCAGATTTATGAAGTAGCTTGGTTGTCGTTATCACAAACTGGAGCACTTCTATAATAACTGTGTAGCATCAGATATGTTTCTACAGTTGTCTCAGTAAGGGATGTTCACTGTGGTGAACAAATATGTTTGTATTTTGAAAAAGACCGTTCGACATCTACGCATAGTAATACAGGCATAAGTAAATCACTCTGTGAACTCACTTAACGCAGCTGTAGATGCACCATCACAAATTTGTCTTAATTTGGTAAAATCAGGATCTTTCCGTAATACACTCTCGAATTTTTCAATAACGGGCTTATTTTTGCGTCATTTATAGTCTGTAGCTGTGTATTTACGTCGTCCACTATTTGCAGCGATTCCACTAACGACAACGAAGTATTTTGCAATTTTTCTATTGCATCGTGTCGTGTCTATAATTGTTATAAATAGTTTTTAAATCTGTTTCAAGAGAAATATCTTGAAAGCTTGTCTGGCTTTCCTTAATAGCTGCAGCCTCGTTAGGGTTGAACTGTAGTATCACATCTTTTATTTGTTGAAAATATTCAACATAATAAAAAGCTGCCTTCAACCACGTTCCCCAACGTGCAAAAATCGGCTCTGGTGGAACCGGAATACCAGGACACAGTGACATCTACGGAAATAATACAGGCATAAGTAAAACACTCTGTGAACTCACTTAACGTAGCTGTAGATGCACCATCACAAATTTGTCTTAATTTGGTAAAATCAGGATCTTTCCGTAATACACTCTCGAATTTTTCAATAACGGGCTTATTTTTGCGTCATTTATAGTCTGTAGCTGTGTATTTACGTCGTCCACTATTTGCAGCGATTCCACTAACGACAACGAAGTATTTTGCAATTTTTCTATTGCATCGTGTCGTGTCTATAATTGTTATAAATAGTTTTTAAATCTGTTTCAAGAGAAATATCTTGAAAGCTTGTCTGGCTTTCCTTAATAGCTGCAGCCTCGTTAGGGTTGAACTGTAGTATCACATCTTTTTATTTGTTGAAAATATTCAACATAATAAAAAGCTGCCTTCAACCACGTTCCCCAACGTGCAAAAATCGGCTCTGGTGGAACCGGAATACCAGGACACAGTGTGTGAAATGCTCGAAGCCGTTTAGGAGATTTGAGAAATACTTTTTTTGTATTTGCTATTAATGCATCTACCTCTGGAAAACATTTTCGAATCGTTTCTGCTACAAGATGGAACGCATGCACTTTACACGTAACATGTAAAAACCTACAATCGTCTCTTTGAAGAAAACGGCCCACCAAACGCATTGTCGCAGCAGCGTCGGTCACAAACATCAACACTTGACTTGTTGACAGTTCAAATTTTTCGAAAGTCTCCAACATCACCCGCGTAATTGTTTCGCCAGTACACACAGTTAGTCTTTTGCTAGCTAGTAAAAGTGGAAATGTTGGTTTAACAGGGTCGAGTACACGTACTATAAAATTTAAAATAGAATTTTTTTTACAATCTGACGTCTCATCAACACATAACCACAGCCGTGTATTTTTTTAATGCACATTTAATTCTATTTACAATGTCTTCACGAACACTTGGTACATATCTACGTAACGATGAACGACTTGGTAAATTCACCTGGGGATTGTATTTATTCCAGAACTTCCGAAATGCTGGTTTATCCAATATGCGCAGGGGAACATCACAGACAATCAGCATTAACAGTAAATCAAACATAAACTGAGGTTCCAAAGAAGACACGCCATTTTTTAAATTTTTATGCCGGTTACTATTGACATGAATTTCGTAGCCGTATTTATTCCAGCACATTAAGTCTTGATCACAAACTTTACAAATTATTTTACATCCATCATAGAATAAATCCGGAAATTCACCGATAAATTTATTCACTTTATCAGCGTACGGTCGTTTTCTACTCTTTACTCTCAACATTATTTATTATTTATTAGTACTCTATGCATCGACCGACAGATAACAACTGAAGTGTGTCATGTCATCGTCATCGTAAACAAACGTGCGATGGCATTGGTATTGCGCTCGACCCTGAATCTACCATTGCTTGACCAGGCTTATTTATAAATTTGTATCATACTAGGAGAAGTGATTAAGCTTTAATTGCGATTCGATCAAATAAATTGAGAGGATTTCGCCTTTGGTACCTATTTGGGTATTATTTCTAGTATTTATTACTATTTTGTAAATTCACTTTTACCCTATATGTTAGAATACTTTGGTATTATAATTTTTATTATACCTTTATGATTAAGGTGTTTTTTGAATTTATTTAACCTGTAATTTGTAATAAGGTTTAGTTAATTCATTTTTGTTATGTCTTTGGTAATTGAAATGTGTGTAACTTAAAACATGCCAGGTAAATTTGATGATTTTGATTAGCGCTGAACTGAATTCAAAATTTTTTCCAATATTTGCGACACCACTAAATAAGTGATAGTCAATTTTTACATTATTAAACTCTAAATTTAATTGTGATTCGTTGCCTATGAATATCACAAAATGAACTAGTTATATCCTAAATGACCCATTTTTATACTTAATTATTAATAGAGAATGAAATAGTTTAGGGATATGCTAAGGACGACTTAATCCTTGTCACAGAATAGACAATTAGACAGACAAGAACATTTAAAAACGGAATATGGCTAGTTTGTGTGTGAATGTCCCATATTTCCAAATGATTATATGGGATTTATTGGATATTAAGTGTAATAATTAATCCTCATTAATATTTCATTTCAATGTTTACTATTATCATGACAAATAATTATTATCCAATAAATTGCTTTGTTTTGTATTGTTGCATATATGAATAAATGTTCATTCATCGTCATACATATTGCATGGTGTCCAATGTTAAAAAATTTCAGTAACTGTCAAAATTATGATAATTTTAATTTATTTTACAATACATACAGGGTTTTTCAACGAAAACTATTCCCCTTAAATATCTGTCATTTTTGTTATTTATTTAAAAAATGCTGAGACACGTTAACAAAGATATCAAAGGAGACAGGTTTGTATTTAAAAGCCAAACATGTGTCATCAAACCCTTAGCACACACAGTTACCCCTTCAAATGGCACTGTGCCATGTGTTATGTACATCACTGGAAAGGTAATTTTATAAAGAATTCATTGGCAGTAGGTACCTAATTTTTTAGTTGACCTGAAATTGAGCAGAGAAAACTTGAAAATTATTGTATACTCTTTATTTTCGTTGGGTTGCTACAGATTGATGTTTTCATTAAAATAACTGTATAAAATAATGCACATATTAATAATAATATTAGTAATTTTACTTTTTTAGTTGACCTGAAATTGAGAAGAAAACCTGAAAATTATTGTATACTCTTTATTTTCGTTGGGGTGCTATAAATGGATGTTTTCATTAAAATAACTGTATAAAATAATGTACAGAGTGGCAAATTTCAATGTTTGTATAAGGTAACTCGGTAACTGTAAGAGATACAAAAAAAATGGAGGACACATTCTTCACTGGTGAAAAAAATTTGCTATGGTCTCTTGTTTTCGAGTTATAAACAAAAAGACACACGTCAATATCTTGGCTATTTACAAAGTTATGAAAAAAACAACTTTTACATTCTTTAGGCACCGTTTTCTGTATAATACAGTGGCGTCGAGAAAATTTAAGAAAAGGTGCAATTTCGAATTATGGCATAAAGTTGTATTTTTTTTAAATGGGAATCATAGTTGGCTATGGTTTTGTTAAAAAGGAAATTTTTTTCTCTTTCAAACTATAATTCATATGTGGGGTTACTTTTGATGAGTAACTATTTAATAGTGCAAATAATCTTTTAGTAGATTATTTTTTCTGTTTTTTTATAATCCAAGTAGGCGTGTGTCATATATGTCAGTATTTATCCGTTTCTCAATAAATTGCGTATTAATAATTTTGTTTCCATCATAATTACACCCCATTTAATCATAAAAGTGAAAATGTCATGAATATTACGAGAAATATGATATGCTAGAATGCTTTCTTCAAAGTAATAACAATTGTGATATTGCATCCGAAATATATTTCAATCGCTAGCCAGAAAGAAGACAATCTAATAAAGCTATTTTTAAGAGCTTAAAACAAAATATCATTAACTCCGAGTCCTTCAACAAGCCAAGACTAAAAAATTACAACATTGAAGATGCTAAAGAAACTTCTATAACTGTAATTGGAATGGTGGTTGCAAATCCTTCAATTTTAAGTCGTCAAATTGAAGCTGATTCTGGGATTTCAAGACGTCGAGATTTGGGTATTTTGAAGACACAAATTCAGGCCTTATACAATAAGAAAACAACATCACCTGCAATCAACTGATCTTCAGCAACGATTGGAGTTTTGCATAGGGTATCGTTAAAAGAGTCAACAAGATCCATTCTTCTCTAGAAATGTAGTTTGGACAGATGAAGCCTACATTAGCAGTGCAGGAATTTTTAATAGGAATAACGAGCACTATTGTTCTGATATGAACCCTCACCGTACCGTTGACGTGCAATCTCATGGGCACTTTGGTTTTAGTGTTTGGTGTTCTCTACGTGGCAATCGTGTTTTAACATGTCATATACCTATATCAAGAAAATTTTAATGGCCAACGGTACTACGAAATTTTAAACCAAAAAATTATTGAGGAATTTATGGACAATCTACCCTTAAAGGAGGCAAGAAATCAGTTCTTCCAACAAGATGGTGGACCACCTCATAATATCGGGACCGTGTCAGAAATACTAGATACTAATTTTGGAAATAACTGGATGGGAAGAAACAGACCAGTGAGGTAGCCACCACAATCACCTGACTTAACGCCTCTGAATTTTTTGGAGCCACATTAAAGACAAATTATACAAGAAAACCAGTACCGACATAAATAAACTCAGACAAAATTGTATAGACTCTGTGAATTCCATTTCAAATCTTCATATTTATAATGCAGTTCAGAGTGTTATAAAGAGGTGTAATTTATGTATCAAACATAATGGACATCAGTTATTTGAATTTTTATTTTGTAATTGTTGTGTATTACAAAATTAGATACAAATATCTGATTTTTTGGTCTTGGCTTGTTGAAGGACCCACAATTAATGAGATTTTCATTTAACCTCTTTAAAATAGCTTTATTAGGTTGTCTTCTTGCTAGATAGTGATTAAAATATATTTCGGATGCAATTTCACAATTGTTATTACTTTAAATAGAGCATTCTAGCATATCATATTTCTCGTAATTTTCGTAAGACATCTTCACGTTTACGATTAAATGGGGGAGTAATTATGACAGAAACTAAATTATTAATATGCAATTTACTGACAAATGGGTAAACACTGTCATTGATGACACACGTCTACTTGGAATAAATATAAAAAAACGCAAAAGTAATCTACTAAAAGGTTATATCCTCTATTACATACTTACACATCAAAAGCGATCCTAGATATGATATATAGTTTGAAAAAAAAAATTCTTTTTAACTAAACCATAGCCATTTCCATTAAAAAAAATACAACTTTATGCCATAACTCGAAATTGCACCTTTCATTAATTTTCTCAGTGATACAGTGGTATTATACAGAAAAAAGTGCCCGAAGAATGTAATTTTTTTTTTTATAACTTTACAAACAACCAAGATATTGACGTATCTAAAAGCCGAAAAATCGAACTTTTGTTTATAACTCGAAAACAAAAGATGATAGCAAATATTTGTTTTCGCCAGTGAATTTGTTTCAAAAAAAAAAAAAGAAATCGAGAACGTGTTTTCAATTTTTTTTGTATCTCTTACAATTACCGAGTTACCATATACAAACCCCGTACATATTATTGCAAATAATAATTTTACAGAAATGTAACATATTTAGACGATACAATTAATAATTTAAATTAAATATTTTTTTATAACCTATATTTATTGACATTTCTTAATATGCGTATAATGTTTATCGTCTTTATTTTGTTATATTAATTTTAGGCCTACATAATATTATAAAGGGTGTCTACAAAGTAATGATACATAGCATAAACAGCTTCCTTTGGTCAAATGGGGCCGATTAAACTAACCACACCAAAAGTGCTTTCTTAAGAAATCCTACGGCCTTAAAGATTTTTTTGGGTATATTTCAAAAACCAAACGACAAATCAGACTGAAAACTAGTTCATGTATACCTTAGGGGAGTTCGAACATTATGATGGTATAAACCTTTCTTCATATTGTAGAGGACTCGGCAGTTTTATTATATTTTCTATCATAATATTTTTTATTACTATTATTATGGTTCGTATGACTTTATTAATACAGACATTAATTTGGCAAAAAAATAGGGTTTACCTTCTTGTGTCATGTTGATAAACTGCACCGTTTTTAACAAAAACGCATCAAAACATTTCAGTGCATTTTCGAAAAACTATTATGCAACAAACATCATATTCTATCAAGTTATCTTTTGTCAAACAGACAATGCATTTACATTAGCAACATTATATTTGATCAAGTTGCTATTTGTCATATTGACATTGTTAAATCAGTTTGGCGATTGTTGTTGTGCGGATTTTACATTACATTTAGTTTTTTTAAGACTTTGTTTTTCTTTTCTATATTATTTTCATTGGTATTTTGTCACATTTTTCAGAAGATGCCGCAACACAATTTGTTTTCAAACTCTGTAATGACGGATGTGTTTATTGTCAAGAGCATGAGCTTCAGCGAGAAGGCACAGTGAATTGTATCAAAATCATTTCCAACCAAACAAGAAACGTTTTTAAAATCAGTTCCAACGAAAATACTATAGAACAGAAACACAACATTTTAAAAAAGTTGATGTAAAGTAAAATCAACTCAACAACAATCACCAATTTGGTTTAATAATGGTAAAAAAAATGACAAATAGTAACTTGATCGAATATCATGTTGCTAATAGTGATCCAAATTGAACTTTAGGATTTGCTTTCTGAATAAAAATCAAAATATTGGAAAAATCCGAATTTATTTGATATCAGTATAAAGTACAAACTTAGCAGTTAGATATGAAATATGATGTCAGCCAAATGCCCTCTACGGCTCCGCTGGTATGATACCATTCTTTTAGCGAAGTTTTTCATAACGTTTTCGCATAAATGTGGCTCTATTTCAGCAATTACACCTCTGATGTTCTCTTTTAGCTCTGGAATCGTAGCAGGTTTGTTGACATAAACCCTTTCCTTCAAATAGCCTCACAGAGAAAAGTCTAATGGCGTTAGATCGCAAGACCTCGGTGGCCAATCGATGTCACCCCTCTGACAGATAACACGACCAGGATATTTGGTTTGAAGTAAAGTGACTGTTTCACGTGCTGTGTGACATATGGCTCCATCCTGTTGAAACCACATGCCATTCAAGTTCAAACCGTTGCGTTGGTTTCAGTGAAAAAAAAACCGTTTAGCATTTCCCGATAGTGTACACCATTGACAGTAACAGCGTTGCCACCTTCGTCCTCAAAAAAGTATGGGCCAATGATTCCTCCAGCCCATAGTACACACCAGACAGTGCATTTTTGTGGATGCATTGATTTTCTTTAATAACATGGAAATTTTCACTACCCCAGATGCGACAATTTTGGCGATTCAGAAAACCATTTAAATGAAAATGGGCTTCATTAGACAATATGATTTTTTTACAAAAATCAGCATCAACTTCTGTGTTCCCTAAAAGTCAGTTCACAAATGTACGGCGTTTCTGGTGGTCCATTTCTTTAAGTTCCTGTGTCAATTGAATTTTATACGCCTTTAAATGCAGATCTTTTGTCAAAATTCGTTGAGTAGTACCGTATGAAAGAGTCAATTGCTGCGAACGGCGACGAATTGACGTGGTTGGTTCTTCACGCACACTATCACTTACGCGAGCAATATTTTCATCTGAACGACCTCTATATTGATACCAGACCCTTGATTTGTCAATAAGCATACCACGCTTAAGAACTTCTAACAAAAATGACTGAAAAATGTTTTAAAAAATGTATATCCAAACCTGGCGCATCGTTAGACAGCTCAGAACAGAAATGTATAGCCATGTGTATGGATACGTATATGGACTCTTGGAATCTAATATCAAAGGCCTACAGTAGGAGAATTCAAAGGGAAAGGAGTCGAATGCAGATAATGTCTAAAACTATTATATAAAGAACGGCATCGAATAGTCAAATGTAATAGTTTACATATATTTCTTTTACTGTTGGCGTGATAAATGATAATTGTACTTTTATGTGCTAGGCATGTTTTACTATATTGCCAGCCTGTGTAGTTACCCGTTATTGTTAATAAAATATGTCCTTACTGTTTCAAACTTTTGCACTAGATCACGAATTGCACGATCACTTGACACATTATTGCGTCCAAAAAGTGGTTGAAGTTTTCTTAATGTAATTGTAACTGATCGCCTGTTTTCATAATAAATTTGTACGATATTTATGCGTTGCTGCACAGTAAACGGCGCCATGATGAATTTGCCATGTGTTTCGATACCAACTGTATAAATGCAAACTCGCAACGTTCACACAACGCAAATGGCGCGTAATTCAAATCCTAGAGTTCAATTTGGATCACCCATGCGTTAATCTTATTTTGACAAATGGTAACTTGATCTAATATCATGTTACGTTATAGCAACTGCGTTGAAAGTGCGTTTTATTGAAAACAGTCCATGTCATCGATATTGAAACAAGTAAATTTTATTTTTGTCAAATTAATTTTTGTATCATAATTTTTAGTCATACGGTTGAATGTGCCAATTCCAGCGGTGCGCCGGGTTACCATGGTCAGCATACACGTGCATCATTTATAAAGCTTCCTCTGATAAATTTCTATACTTTGCTGTAAACATCGACTTGTACTTTCAAAATGAACAGTCTACATCTAAAGATGTAATATTCGTGTATTCAAAATATTAAGAGGCAGTAGCACTTCCATCACTTAGGCACTCTTTAAGGTAATGCAGTTTTATAATATCCGAATTTTTACTTAATATATCTTGAAATTTTTTGGCAACACAAACACCAGGACCATCTGTCAAGTTTACTTCATCCACTATTTCCAAAGATAAGGACAAACTAATTGGAATTATTCGATAGCATTTGTCAATAATATAAGTACTATACTTTTTATTTACAGTGAGCAAATCTTGATTGTCCTGTGCGTTGTTAAATTGTTACTGACTTTTCCTTATACTATCAAAGTCTTGGGGCTGAATGTGAATATTACAGATTTAACTTGTTTGAAATACTTATTATAATAAAACGCCACTTGCAACCATGTTCTTCATTATTTTTTTCTACCCTTTTACTGAGCAGCAAATATCTAAGCAGCACGTTTAGTAGTCTCTACGAGTAGTAGTGACATATTTATTATAACAAGACAAATAATCTCTTTGTTCTATCTGAAGCTAGCAAATGTAATAAAACGCATGGACAGTACCAGAGGGAGACACTGCTTTCTTGCTTTTTCTTCATTAATACTACTCATCCAAATTATTTGTCACATTTATTGAAACAAGTATAACGGATTGTTACATAATAAAATGTTAAAGAATAATATCAATGCAGTAAGAAGGATATTTTGGTGTGTGCCCCTGGTATGGTCCATACGCATTCTTCACATTGGCTAGCACAACTATAATAAAGAGATTATTTGTCTTATTATAATAAATATGTCACTGGTAGTAGCTACCATCAGCGGAACTTTAAATGTTTCTGCAACTAACAACCGTTACGTAATGGGAACGATCACGTAGCAATTACTATTCCGGAACCTTTCCTGTTACGTGTTGACAACTATGTTATTACGTAAAAAGGTACGTAACCAAGTAGTAGAAATGACTAATTTTAACCAAGTAGTAGAAATGACTAACTTTTGGAACAGCTCGTTAGTGGTACGAGAGCAAACTATATTTAGCTCTCTCTCACGTCCGAATAGCAAAATATAATGTATTGCAATCGGACTTACTGATTGTGAGTTTGAAGTCAATATGTCCAAGTTAAATCGATTCAATGAAATATGTGTAGGTAATAAACCATGAGTTTTGCATTCACTCTGTGTGGAAATTAAAATGATGACTTGTTTTCTGTAAAATGTTTACATGATACTTTGATAAAAAAAACGTGCTCTCTAGAAAATTGTTTTTTCGAAAAAGAAATTATTGCACTTTTATAGAAACACCCTTTATAATTTTTTTTTAAATATATAAGTGCAATATTTTAAGGTTCATTAAAACATGGTTTTCTGAGCAAAGTATTGAAATATTTATTGAGTTGTAATGTAGACATTTGGGAGTTATGCGTGGAATAACACATCTCGTAAATGGCCGCCACGGCTTTGCTGGCACATGCGTACTCTTTTGGCGAAATTTTGAACAACGGTGTTGCATACATGTGGCGGTATTTCGTTGATATAGCGTCTAATTTCGGCCTTCACTGCTTCGGTGATCGCGGGCTTGTTGGCATAAACCTGTGACTTCAGATAACCTCATAGTCAAAAGTCTAAAGGTGTTAAATCGCAAGAGCGTGGCGACCAATTCTGGTCACTAAACCGAGAGATGACACGACCAGGAAAAGACTCGTGCAAGACCGGCAATAATTCACGGGCGGTATGGCAAGTGGCACCGTCCTGCTGAAACCACATGTCATCGAGAGCAATATCTTCCAATTGAGGCACAAAGAAACTGGGTTATCATAGCACGATAACATTCGCCATTCACCGCTACTGCATTATTTGCCTCGTCTTCGAAGAAAAATGGCCCAATGATTCCTCCAGACCACAATGCATACCAAACAGTGACACGTTTTTGATACAATGCTTTCTCAACTGCCCCAAATGCGGCAGTTTTGTTTATTAACAAAGCCATCGAGGTGAAAATAGGCCTCATCACTGAAGGTGATTTTGTCCGCAAATTCGTCATTCACTTCTTGTTGTTCAAGAATTCAATTGGTGAACTCTCTTCGCTGTGGATGGTCTGTTGGCAGAAGTTGTGAGTCAATTGAACTATGTAGGCATGGAGATGCAAATCTTTAGTGAAAATACGCTGATGAGTGGCTGTTGTAACGTCCAATTCTTGTGCACGATGACGAATCGACGTCCCTGGACTCTCAGCCATGTTCTCGCGAATTGCCGTGATGTTTTGTTCTGAACGACCTCTACGAGATCGTGTCGTGTGTTTCACATCCCTAACCGAACCAGCACTTTCCAATTTTTCGATTATTCTTTTTACAGTAGATGAATGAGGAACATTATTTCGACCGAAAATTGGACGCACTTTATGAATCGTGGCAATCAAACTTTCACCATTTTGTTAATAATGTTTAAAAATCAGCACTCGTTATTCTATTGAGTAATGCTCTATGTTTACTAACTCCCATCTGTCTGCTATCGACCTGGCATGTCATAATCTTGTGACATAATGACAGCCAAACTGGCAGCAATTCAAATCTTGCACTCTTATTGAAACACCTATTATATTTAGAAAAAATGGTTTTCAGAATAATATGTTTATCTAAGTCAATATGGCATCTTCATTCAATAATAGTTTGCCAAAAAAAAGCAAATGTGACGAATGACGTCATTTTCTTGGTAGATTTAAACTGGCTTCTACTACGCTACTACGAAAAGGTTGCTGCAAAGTTCCCACTTAATTTACGACCCTACGATGTTGGTAGAGCTGACTGATCTGATCTATACTCCATTCATTTCATATGAGCACATAATTTTTTTACCTGGACTCGCAGAGCGACCCTTTGTCGAATTTCAGTCGTGCATAGTTCTCTAGTAACAGGCGTGCGGTGCAATATATAAATTCACAAAATGTATTTATATAATACCGTGCACCTATGCTAGAATTTTTAAGTGCTTATATGAAATTAATGGAGTATAGGTAAAAATAAATTTATTGTTTGGAACTGGCAACACGGTAATGACTGACTAAACGTCAACAGGTGACAGGTGGAAGTGTTATTAGCGAAAATCAAACTCGAGGATTTACCTTGAACACCAACAAAATTCAATGAGTGAAAATCTCAATTGCACAAAGTTGACACTACTCATATTTTCCGTCATCTGATCATTCACGTATTCGTATATTTTGTAACTTCCCCAAGTTATTCGTTTGTCTGATTTTTGCGAATTTGTTCAATGGGCGAAATTTTAATTAATAACAAATAATGGTAAATCACAAACAATCACAATCAATTACATTCTTTACCTCGACATTTATAGGTTCTTCACTGCAATGTCCGATTTTCCCTGGCTATTTATCCATTTCAACGAATAAAGGTCCGTTCAGCATCAATCAAATAATTTGTTAAATTGTTAACTTCACTTAACTGTAACATAACTTTTCTTTAAAAGGTCGACGATGCCGGAAACACTTTATTGTTGTTTTACTGCTTTTCGGCGTCATGTTCCATTAGTTCCGAATAAGTAAGTATTGACTTAATGTTGCTAATGAGTTAAACACCTTTAAAGCTCCAAAAAATTTTCTGACAACGTTACAGGAACTTTAAATAGAAGACGTTCAGTTATCATTACTTTGAAGTGATTCTTTGGTAACGCTGTGCAGTCGGCACTACTACTAATTTTCACTTTAAAGTTGAAAATGCATTAAAGTAATGCAGAGTTGTATCTACGACGTTGCACATATTGCAGCAGTTATTTGAAAGTGTAATAACATGCAGTACCTGAATTCAGTAGAATTTACGTAATTGTTACTACACGAGCATATCACAAGGTAAATTTACACTCAAGTCACAAATTTAGTGACAGTTATGTAATGCCTATTCTATTAAAGTTCTGATGCCAGTTCCTGTCACTTTGATGCTAGTTTGGTATGAGGTCGTTGGCCAATTTGAATTTAAGTTCGAATTACTACATTACCTCCTTGTTATTTCTTGTATCAGAGGTTTCATCCACAGTTAGCCATACTTGTTTATCACATACTTCATTCTTTATATTATTCTCGTCATTTTTTAGCATAGGGAAATTGCGATCCTACTTGTTGTCTAGTAGTTAATGGCCACTCAGAATTGTATTTATTCCAGAATGAACAAAAGTGTTCTTTCTATAAAACCCATTTGTCGAAAATAAATACAAAATATAGATATTTTTAAAGTTTACTCTTTTGTATATGACAAAAACGCCCCATACACACACGAATATGTTGGGCGAGCACCTAGTTGGGCCAACATATTTGAATGTGTGTAGGTTACTGAGCCCAGTTGGCGGTTGGAATGCTCCGCTCGGAGCTCGGCTCGACGGTCCCTACCAACACAAGTCCAGCGGCCAACATGTTAGTATATGTGTGGTAAATAGCATCGTAAATAGCTGCACATGTTTCTGGAATAATTTTTCCTAGTAGTTGTGGAGATATGGCACAGCTAAATTTGAGATTTTCGTAGCTCCTTCCTGTGGCCAAAAACTGCAATGTGGCTACCAGGCGCTCCTCGGCACTAACAGACCCTCTCATAATAATGTTTTGTTTTTTTGATTTTGCCAGAGATTAGTTGCAGCGGCTCTTGAAAAGATGTTTCGCTCATTCGTAAATAGTTTCGTAAATCCTGTGGCTCGCTACCAGCCATCTCTTTTAAAAGAGGCATATGACTAAATTTATTGCGTTCTTGAAGCCATTTTTTTGCCCAGACACGTCTTCGCTTTCTCATTTTTATTGCAGGTTCATCTAAACATATAAAACCACCCACAATTGCCATCGTTATTTCAAGATCCATTTTGTAATGATGCAGCGTGAGACTCGCGGTAAACAGAAGTTGGCATATTCGGTTCGGACGTGTATGGAAATCGATGAGTATGCTCGGTTCGGGGTTGGGCTCGTGTCGAGCCGAGCATGTTCGAGTGTGTATGGGGGGTTTTACACTCGCGATATTTCGCCAACAGTAATGTGCACTCCACCCATTCAAATGTTGCTGGCAAACACAACAGTATCACACCGGCTTCTTTAACAGCGATACAGGAATAAAAGGAGCCGCCGTTTTTTATGTTGCCAATAAGTTTGAAATAGACTATACCTATTTTAAATTAGTAATTTCCGACATAAATTTATTTATAGATACGCGATGAGAAAGGTAAGGTCATCTTATTCTTCAATAAACAAATTATATATCGAGAGAATGTGAACTGTTGTTTACTCGCAAAAGCCCGAATTTGTGTGAGATTGATTACGCAGGCGAGACTTCCTCGGTTGCTGCATAGCACATTCAACCGTCTTTGATAATAATAATAAAAAGTTAAAAAAAAAAAAAAATTAAAAGAAACTGTTGACAGAGCCCTCTAAAATGTTCGTACGTCCCTAAACTACTAATTTTCAGCTTCATCGGTCGTTTGGTTTCTGAAATATACCAAAACAAACAAATTTTATCTTTCTTTAAGACCCCATATGTTTGGTTTAATCGGACCTATTAGACCACGGGAAGCTATGTTTAAGTCGGTTCCCATTAATTTCCGGACACACTGTATTTTTTTGGAACTGGTAGCAAAATAGAGTTGTTTTATGGTTTTTGAAAATAAAGTTAACATTATTATTATTATACTATGATACTTTATTTAATTTGACATTAAATTCGCCATGTATTAAGAACCAGAAATTATTGCATCAATATAGGGTGTCTCACTTTTTAATAACAGGCCTTCAGCAGTCGTCAGAAGGACTCATTTTAAAAATAAATTCCTATAAATATGGGTCGTAGAACATTTTTTCATTCCTGAGACAGATAATGTTAGAAACTGAATTTAAAAATAAAAAATATTTTTTTCTTTAAATACAATGACCGCTCCGAATAAATTCATGAATTTGCGGCGAAAGACCGTATTTGAGAACAAATAATTCGATACTAAAAAGTATTGCCTATTACGAATCTTTAAAAAAAAGTACTTGTCAACAAATTGAAATTTTGCTTATGTGTTTAAAAATATGAAAGAACATTAAATTTTATCTAGAAGAGACCCTCCTGTTAAAACTCGATAAGAAAAGTAAGACATCCTGTATATAGAGTGTCCCAAGAAATCCAAAAACTGTACACTTGATTTCTTGTCGAAAATTAAGGTGAGTTCTTCAAGTAAATTTTTTCAAAATAAGACTTCACCCTGTCGAGCAACATCTCTATAAAAGGATGTGCCAAAAAATTTTTTTTAATGTTTACATCAAAATATCATAAACGAAGAAAAAACAAGTTTACATCTGCTTTTCTGATGAAGGGAATCTATCGAAATTTGTTCATTAACCTAAATTGTTTATAAATAAGTAAAAGTAACAAACCCCACTTAAATTTATCTTTTTGTCCGCTATTTTTTTTTTCAATTTCCTGATTAATTTAGAAACTTTTTTATCTCTTGAAACGGTTCCGTAGTCTCAACTGTTTATGGGAAAAAAATAAATAAATGACAAGTACATAGTTAGTTAATCCAAAGCAATGAGTATGACTAAATAAGCATTTAAAAATCTCTGGCTAAAAACTCTCAATACTAAGCAATAATTATCTAATTACAAAGCCAAGAAACTACCTAAAGTTGTCAACTACCTATTCAATTCAATATGTTTGCACTTTATTACGGGATACCCTGTATATCATCAAAGTGTATATTTCTTGTTTCTTGTATTTTAGAATATTTAGAAGAAGAAAAAAATTCGAGAACATAACCACCGATAAATAGGAATTGCTGAAACGGTATCAAAGTGAACGTGGAGATATCCTGTTCACTTTTGGTCTCTCTTTAGTAATTCTTTTCACAACGATCGACACAATACGATATCTAATACCTATAAAAATAACGATAATAATATTCGGTTATTAAACTTGTATTATCTTTCTTGTATTCTATTGTTATAGAGGGTAGTAAAGACACTACATATAGGGATGGAGGAACTCAAATTTAGTTTTACACATTTTAGTGCAAATGCTTTTATTTTAATTGTATACTTCTGTGTGTAGCTTATGCATACAGTGTGTTTCACGTTTCATGTATTACCTCTAAACTTTGCTTAATTTTTAATTTAAAATTTACATTAATTGTATAGGTCTCAAACCTTAATGTTTTTTTCTACGGCTGTTAGGAAATAGCCACTTTATTTTACTCACTTGAATTAAGTAACGCTCTCCATTATTTGACTATTAGAATAATTACAGTCGTTACAGCATTAGTGCGGTAATGAAATTTCGAATTTTTCTTATCATTAAAATATTGCCAAAAAAGCATTAAGAAGTTCTATTATTATTTAGTTTATATTTAGGTTAAAGTGGAAGTAACCGTACCTGACAACTAGTCGATCAACTGAACTTTAACCATTTATTTGTCATTTATTGTTGTATTATTGTAAAAAATTGTAAATATGTAACATTTTGAAATTGGCAAATAATAAATGTTTTTTTTTCGGAATATCCGATGCCGGGTAGTCCTCTCGCGCCCTTAGACGCCTCACGGGAGTTGCGCCGGCGCATTAACACAACCACTCCCCATATCTAACAGGGTTAGTGATTGTAGAATCGTGTGCCCTAAGCAGACAGATGGAACCCAGAATGACAGCCTTCTGCATTTGGCCTCACAGCCACTCGGCTGATTTTTGGCAGGCCGGTATGGTCTTCAGTTCCGAGAGCAGCGTAGGCTTTATCTCTCCAAGTACATCGATTATTAGGACGACTAATTTGACTGAGTAGCCTGGGTATAGCACTTGGAGCTCGTACCGGTGATTGCGGTATTTGGTCCGTTTCTCCTCCTCCTTCAAGGTGATGTTTTTCTCCGCAGGTGCCGAGAACTCGATGACATACATCACTTTGAGTTGATGGTCGAGGATGACTATGTCAGACTTGTTGGCTTGGATTAGCCTGACAGTCGGGAACGAGTAGATTTATTCAAATTAACCCTAAGGAAATATTGTATGCACGAGTTGAATTTGACTAGACTATTTCCCGAGTAAATGTTGATAATTTAGATTTTTATTTAAATACTATTTTTTGCTGACGTCTGTCTGTCAAGTATATCTTCGATGAAACGAAATCTGAAAAATTGCTGACAAATTCTGTCACATCAATTCTTACTCTAAAAAACCGCTGCCAATTATTTGGGGATCAGATCTTCCTCACTGTAGTAAAACTCGACGTGTGGTGGAGTTTATAATAAAAGTAATTTGTGACGTTTCAAAAAGTCACATTCTTTGACGTTTCAAAAAAGTCATATTTTGACGTTTTAGAAAAACTCGATGTGTGGTGGAGTTTGTAAAAAAAGTAATTTTTGACGTTTCAAAAAAGTCACATTGGTGGAATGTCACTAACATATTTTTTTAAAGTAATTTTTGATGTATCAAAAAGTCACATTGGTGGAATGTCACTAATATTTTAAAATTTGAAATGACCAAAAAAAAAATTAACATTTCAAATTGATGGTTCAAAAATTTCACTAATAATTTTTTGACATTTCAAATTTTAAGAACCGATTTTGCTCATCAATAGACTAAATCTCTTCCTTGACTTTGAGGGTGAGGAAGTAATTATTTATGTCATTAAAATTGACAGTTCTAATTAGTCGGAATATGGATAGAGACGAGATAGGAGAAATAATCAATATAAGGTACAGCCCAAATTATATGTTTAATTACTTCCTCACTCCTCAAAGTGAGGAAGTTATGTATTCCTGAAAAAAATTTTGAAAATTTTTTTTGCATTTCTGGACGAATCTCGACGAATTATGATGATACACAACATTTCAGACAGAAAAAAATTTTGAGTTTTTGAGATAAAGCTTTAAAATTTGGTACACACATTCTAGAGGTCAAGGAAGAGATTAAGTTCGTTGATGAGCAAAATCGGTCCCAATATCTAAAAAAAATATTAGTGACATTCCACTAATGTGATTTTTTTGAAACGTCAAAATGTAACTTTTTTTGAAACGTCAAAAAATGTGACTTTTTTGAAACGTCAAAAATTACTTTCATTATAAACTCCACCACAAGACGAGTTTTACTACGGTGAGGAAGTTCTGATCCCCAAGTAATTGGCAACGCTTTTTTTTACTTACCGCCCTAGGGCATTTTTTAAAAGTTACCGCTCTAGGGCAGTAAACATAACTTACTTGTAAAAATATAGTTGGTAAGTTTACAAAAATTATGTTAAAAATTAAGAATATTTACTGTAATCTTCAAGCAAATTACATCAAGCAATTTTTGTTAGGTAATAACGATTCATTACCGCTGTAAAACCATGAAGTTTATAAATTCTTAATCTATAATTTTTATTTGTATGAAAGCCGTAACTTTGTAGCAATAATATTCCTGTCATTTTCGACCTGGCAGTTTTCACCTTATATGCGGCAACATTTTAATAGTTCAGGAAAATCTGGTAATAATTTTGAAAAGCAATTTTGAAAAATATTTTACTCACAATATTATATAACAATTTTAAAGTTTTTTAGTAAACTGAAATTACGAGCAAAATTAAAATACAACATGCTGGGGTATATAAGATTGCATTATCATAACCTACTAAAATATTTATCAAAGTTTTCGTATCTATTACAAAATTTGTTTCTAATTTCAAGTATAAAATAAATATATTTATTCTTTTGTGAATTATGTATGCATTAATGAAGTTGCATTTAAATCGTGCTTCAGAATTTCCAAATAATTCATATGAAACTTGTTAATTTATTTTACAATTTACAGACTGCAATCTCATTAAATTCTCTTGTTCTAATAAAACATATCATTCACTTTCTGTATATATATATATATATATATATATATATATTACTTTTAGATACACATTAGATTTTTACTTCATCTGTCTTCTTCTATGTAATCTTAAACACTGAACTAAATAAAGTTAATAGAATTTAACATTACAGAACACACAATAGTAAGAATATGAGACATACTACCAACTGTTACAAAGATAAAGAAAATGGAACCTATACAAAATCACATATTTAACAAAACTTTAGATTTAAATTATTTCTTATACGATTAAATAAACAAATTAATATGACCTTCTTTCTGCGACAAACCAAATTACACTACAAACAGTTGTTCAGGTTACGTGGTCACAGGCATGTGTTAAATTACAAAGAGTTAATAATAAATAATTGTCTGCACTTTGGTAAGTAATAATTATTCAAATGTGCCGATGGTTCGATGCAACAAAATATCAGTTTTTATCTGCCAGTGCAAGACAAATATATCTCGCTAAGAGCAAAGAAGTTCTATTTACTCGGTACATTACAGGAGGCATATACTAGTCTTTTCTTTTTTTCCGCATGAAAAACTCTTCTAAGAAACAATGAAATGTAAAACAAGGTTACCGAATATATTACAGAAAAATAAACCTCTGGGTACATTTACTTTATATCATAGAACTGTTTTTGAGAAAAATAAATGGTATTAAACCGGTAACCTGACTGATCTTCCAATTCACTTATGCCGAAATAAATTGTAAACCAATGTCGGAGATGTAAAACATACTGTTGTTTCCTCTAGATACTCAGTTAGTATCGGTTTGGTTTCGCCTCGAATATGGAAACTGATGATCAAGTCGAAACCATGTTCCGAATTCAAGACGATACTAAACTTGGTCGAGACAGAGTTTAGAGGAAATTTTGGCGAATCTCTCATGTCTCGAGATTATATTTAAATAAAATTTGGAATGCAGTAAATGAAGTGTGAATTTAAAATACTCAGGTATCTAATATAAGAATAATAATAATATTAAACGTCTTTATTCAAGCACACATATAAATAAAATACAGTATAATATAAAGTTGAGACAGATGTATGAAAGGGTGAAGTTCGGTTAGAGATATACCGCTCTTTCACTTAACCCAAAAAATATAAAACAAAATTATACTATGCATATTATATAATTAACAAATTAACAAATACCCAAAATCAAATAAATAAAGTAAAAATAAGAACGTAAAACGTAGAGCCAAGAAATACTAAAAACAAAAAGAAAGGATATATTTTTACATACCTATGTAAATTACAATTTCATGCCATATAACAGAAAAAAAAAGAATAATGAAAGTTTGATAAATATTAGTGCAATAAAAGAAGAAAAAGAAATATAAAAAATAATGTTACAAATATTTCAGGTTAGAATACAAGTTTTGTCTAAAATATTGAGGCTTTTAGTTTTTTCTTAAATAAATGATTTGGTAATGTCTTAAATTCATCAGGAATCGAGTTGTATAATTTATAAATATTTTAGCTAAAAGATCACTTAAAAAGGGTAGTGCAGTGTCTAGGTGGAATTATTTTATTATAGTGTCTAGTGTTAACACAGTGCAAATCATTTGTAGACTAGATCTTATTAAATAAGTAAATGGGTGTTTTAGAGGAAATGATTTTATGAGATAAAAAACAACTATGTAAAATTCTTCTCTTCTTTATAGTAAGCCATTTTAACAGTTTAAATTTATGAGACACATGTTCATATTTCTTTATACCAAAAATAAATCTAATACAAGCAATATAAATTGTAAATAGCAATGGCCCCAAGATAGACCCCTGTGGAACCCCACTAGTAACCTGCGACGCTTCTGACAGATTGCCGTTAAGGAGGACGGGTTCTTAGCGGCCTGTCAAATAGGTTTTTATTAGTATAACGGCATCTTCAGAGAAATCGAAATAGTGTAAAATTGCTAGAAGTAACCGATGATTAATTCTATCAAAAGCCTTTGAATAGTCAAGTAAACCGTTACGGTAAACGGTTACCTTTATCTATAATTCGGTCGAAACCCAGACTGGCAAAATTTTTAATATATTTAAATGATCTATTATTTGTGAATTTAAAATATTTTCCATCAATTTGGAGAGAACTGGCAAGATACTAATCGGTCGTACGTCTTTAAATTCATTAGGATTTTTTATTTTAGGCAAAGGTATTATATGGGCAACTTTCCAACACTCCGGAAAGTAATTTTGTTCTAAGCAGCAGTTAATTATGTGCGTAATATACTGTATAATATAAAGACAACAATACACATTCATGGTTACATTTAAACAATCGGAGCCTGAGGTTCTAATTTTAATTTTTGTTAAATAATTGAGAATCTCATCATTAGATGTTAAATAAAAATTAAAAGTTTCTATGTTAGCTTTTAAATCGTTACTATAAAAATTCAAAGTGTTTTCATCTTTTTCAAGGAGTTTTGTAATTATTAGCATTTACTTTTTGTTGTAAATGCGCTTTTTTTCATTTTTTATAGCATTATTAGTTAGATCCAAGTTCTGCTAAATCATAGAACAAAAATTAGGTAAACATGTTTAAAAGTCTTGAAGAAAGAATTTGAAGAAAGCTAAATAATTTTGTAGCAAGTAAACATAACTCTTGGTCTGAAAAAGGTGATGAAAGAACTAAAAGAATTTAAGCTTTTGAATGGCTAACGTTGCCTAAATCTACTGAAGCACCTGTAGTTGTAATGCAAGTTGCCGAATCTATCATATAAGGGGCAGGTACTTAATACAAACAAAACTGTAAGTGAAAATGAAAACTCGTCCGATGATGTATTTAACAAAATCAAAAATGTAGTGATTAGTAACCAAAACAACGTACAGCAACAAAATTAACAGGAATTCTGATAAGCCATATGACTTTGTAATATTGCCACAGCTACAGGATGATTTTGTGAGAAAAACTAAATCTACACAATCGGAATTCAGTTGTTTTCTGAACTCCATGTTAATGGGTATAAAATTCTGTACTACTTTGCTCATTTAAGCGATTCTCTATCTCCACTAATAACCAAGATATCCATGTAACCCCATCTCCCATGGGATACACTGTATGACGTAGTTTTCCACGAAACACCAAAACACTATATACTGCACTGTACGCGCGTTTCGTCAACTAAGTTGGCACCATTCGAGATGATTAAAAAAAATTTAATCGCCTCCATATGATGCCAACTTGGTTGGCGAAACATGCGTCGAGTGCAGTATATAGTGGTTTGTTGTTTCGTGGAAAACTATGTCAGTGTTATCTTCACATCAAAGGTTCCAACCCACTCCTGGATATGAAAAATTGAAAATACGTTTTATTAAAAATAGCCTCAGTTGTCTTGGTAATACGATTTTCAAAACATCCTTTAAAATATTTTGTAACTTTTTATTTTCTTGTACCTAATAAACGGAAGTATATTAATCGTGATTTTTTTCGACCTCGAGATCTTGACTGATATATAAGTTTTGAACCCTCCTGAATCCATTCTGACTATTTTCCGAATGATGTCCGTCAGTGCGCGTGTGTGTGTGTATGTGTGTGTATGTGTATCCGCGATAACTCAAAAAACACGAATGGGAAAACTCCCAAATTTGACAATTATGATTTTCAATAACATTTTAGGTGACACATTAAATTTGGTGAAAGTGATACCACCAGAAGAGACACAATGAATGGATGAAGAAAAAAGGTATAATTTCGGGAAACAAATTTAAAAGATTTTATTGCATTTTTGGACGAATCTCGACGAATTATAATGAAAAAATATAACTTTATGAAAAAAAGATCTGTCCGCATGTCTGTAGTATCGCGATAGCAGCAGTTTTTGAGATATAGCTTTCAAATTTGGTACATGTGTTCTAAAGGCCAAAGACAATGATAAGTTCAGTGATGAGCAAAATTGGTCAGCTGAAAGAAGATCCACGGGACCCTAACTTTTTTGTATTTGACTACAAAAAAATATATTCTTGATGAAAGATTATAAATCATGTCTGTCAAGCGAAAATAATATATTTTCCAAGTACAATAAAGCTTTTGTAAACTGAAATTTTGTACACATTTGACCTTATAAAATGGGGTTAGGATAAATTTGGCAGTTTGACATTTGAAATGTCTAATTTAGTTACAAAAATGTCAGTCAATAAGAAGATATTTTTAAAATTTATGACATAAACAGTATCTAATGACGCTGATAATTAATTATTTAAAAATGTTAATGAAATATTTCAAGGTACGATATTAAAATTTAATTGAGGTAAGTGAAGAATTAAATAGAATGATTTTTTTTAGGTCAGGATGATATACACTGGTATAAGAAAGTTATGTGCTGGCCACATCAGATATTTATAAACTACTTTTGATAGCCAGAAATAAAAAAGTTAACGGGGGTGGGACTCACATAAACTTTCCCTCATTATCTCCCTTAGTATTAGAGATAGATCCATAAACTCCTATATCATTGTGTTCGTGAGAAAGTGTTCTATTTAAATATGTAAAAATATGCAAGGTGTTCAATTTAACAAAATAAAGTTTATAATTGTAGCCATCTGGTGTGAACCTCCATTGATTTTTTGATATGATTTTCAAAATCTACATAAAATATCCTATAACTTTTGTATTTGCCATTTTTTCGTAATAACAAAAATAACGAAATTGGGGGATGGGCATTTTCATAAAATCACCCTGTACACACGCACAGGCTACTATAATTTTTTATGTCCCTAAAATTCGAAAAACCATATTAGTGATTTTTTTTATCCAAAATCAGACACCATAGCGTTAATCAGAACCACTCAAAATACCTTTGTGTAAGATATCATCAAAAAAAATCAAACGATATTTCTTTTATAAAGGGGCAAAATTGGCAAAATCACCTTCAAACTACGTAATAAGAGATGCCAAGACCTTGGAAAGAAACAATCGACTATCAAATGGAGAAAATATGTCTTGTTCTTAAAAAGTTAATTGTGAATTCACGGAATTTTTTTGGGCATAGTAATAATTAGGATTGTATTAAATATGTATGATTATTTTTAGAAAAAATTTCAGAATTCAATAAATTCGTAACTTATTTTTTAATAACAAGGCATATTTTCTCTACTCGATAGTCAACTGTTCCTTTCCAAGGACTACTTAACTTCTTTTATTACGTAGTTTAATGGTGTGTTTGCTAACTTTACCCCTTAAAAGCTGATATTTTTTTATGATATTTGGTAGTCATTTTGAGGAGTCCTAAATTAACGCTATAGTGCCAGATTATGGATAAAAAAAAATCGAAATCTCGAAATTTGGAGGTATAGAAAACTCGCAGTAGGCCGTATTTCTGCACTTAGAGGATAGAAATATGGTAAAAAAAATGTAGATATGGATGCTCTTCACAACAAAAAAAATTTATTTCCTCAAAAAATAAAGATTCATAGGCTTTAAATTTTGTAAAAAACAAATTTCAGAATGCATATCATAAATACAATAAGAGATTTGGCCAAAATTTACAATAAGATATTCATAGAAAGGAATTGTACAGGGTAATTCATTACAAATTACCCAGCCCTTATCATCGTTATTACTGCCTATAGAAAAAAAAGTTTTAAATAAAAGTTGTGTGGTTATGACTGAATTTTGATAAAATGCTACCAAAAGTACAGTAGCGTGCAGATTTCAGGGGATACAAAAAAATAATATATATTTTTTTAAATAGGATACCCTGTATATTATTAAATTTTTGGAATGATCCTTTGTTCCTGATTTCAAAAATATGTCATATATTACCCCTACCATATACCGTTTTTGAGTTGTTAAACGTCGAATATCTAAGTTAAACTAGTTACTGTAAATATGGAAAAGTTAACTTTATTAAAGTGAGCTATGAAAATGACAACTATTATGTTTGATAAGTGACATGTATTTAATGAAATAGTCAAAATGGTTTACAGTGAGAAAGAAAAAAGCAAATATTTATACAAAATAGATAACAAAGATTTATTTAGAATTTTAATATAAATAAATGATAATTTATAAAAAATGTTCGATGTGTCCACCATTATTGTCAATGCATAATTAATAACATCTTCTTATATTTATAAATGGCTTTAGTATTTACATTCAGATTGTTTATTTCAAGTCGAATCCTGTCTTTAATGACTTCAATACTTTTATTATTATTATTATCGACAATGTCTTTTAGAAATCCCCAAAAAAATTAATCTACAGGGATTAAATCCGGACTGTTACGTGGCCATTTAATAGGCCCCTTATTCCCTACCCATATTGGGAATACATTATTCAAATGATCTCGAACGGGTAGGACACTATGCGGAGTTTCCTCATCCTACATCCAAATCATATCATCAAGTTCGGCTTCTGGAAAATTCTGCAAAAGAATATTTTCTGCTTCAGTTAAAGTATAATCATAAAATAAAAGCCCAACAATTTTGTTTCTGAAATTCCACATCAAACGCTACAGTTTTTCTTCCTGATTTTTTTAATTTGTTTTACCAATCTTTTTCTATTGTGCTTGTTTTCTCACGACCCTCGATTTTTCCTATTAAAAACTCCTGCCGTAGAAAAGGATGATTCATCATAATATTTTAGTAAAAAATCGGGATCTTCATCCAACTTTTGAATCTTCTGGCGGCAAAAGTCCAGCCTTTTCCTCTTATGAGCCTCTGTTAAAACTTGTATGGGTAAAATTTTATATGGTCTGTAGCTGTTATTTTTTAACGTACCTTGGATTTTGGAATAACTTTTACCTAATTGATCGACTGCATTATTTATAATACATTCAGAATTTTCTAAAAACTAATACAATGTTTCAAAAAATTATATTCGCGAATAAATATGGATGGGCTTACCTTCGAAATGAAGTAGTATATCTAGCTGTTCTTCCTGGTTTGCTTGACCTACACGCTTTTTTCTACTAAAACTGCAGATATTATTCACCTTTCAGTAACGTATTTTCCGATGGTGTTGGACGATTTGGAAACAATATGCTCTTTTTGCTGCACGTTTATTTTTGTTATATTGTATATAACAAGTAAATATTTGGACTTTTTCTTCCTCACTGTAAACCATTTTGATTATTTCATTAAAGAAATGTCACTTATCAAACATAATAGATGTCATTTTCATAGCTCACTTTAATAATGTTAACTTTTCCATATTTACATTAACTAGTTTAACTAAGATATTCGACGTTTAATAACTCAAAAACGGTATACGGTAGGGGTAATGTATGGTATATTTTTAAAATCAGGAACAAAGGATCATTCCAAAAATTTAATAATATACAGAGTAGGGTAGACTGGGGCAGATTCGGACACCAAAATTCAAAATTTAATATCTCGGTTAAGGATATGTTTTAAATAAAAAAAAATACCCAGAAAGGTGATACTATATTGTGCATCTTCTCAAAGTTTTTTTACCTACTAATTATTAGTAATAATTAGGTAAAAAATTAAATTTAAAAATGTTGCATTTGTCCGAAACTGCCCCATGTTGGGGTAGTTCCGGACAAGCGTGGGGTAGTTTCGGACAAGTTTGAATTAAGCGAAGGTACGGAAGTGTAAGAATTTTATTTGTAAGAAATACAAAATCTTAGATAAAATAAAACGAAGCCTAACAAAATTCGTTGAAAAGTCAACATTCCGGTCCACACATAAACCGAAAATTTTAAGTGAAACAAAATGAAGGTTAACATAGAACCATTAGTGCTTTAATCAACATTTAAACCGAAAAAATTAACATTAAACTTTAGAAATGATGCCGTTCTTGAAGTGCCTGGAGTAGAAATTGGCTTGGGTAATTTAGAAACCACGTCAGACTTTGAAACTGTGGACAGGTCTTCTTGGTCAGGAAAAACAAAACCGTTCTGAGCCTTTCGCATAAATTTTATCAAATATTTCAAATATTTTTCCAATTCAGCTTCTTCCGTAGCTGAAAATACCTGTCGGCTAGCATATTTTGAAGAAGTTGGCTGATTTTCAACGTCATCATCATCATCTGCTGTTTCATTGCCCGAGTCTTCGATTTTGTTAAAGGGATGGCGTTTTTTATATATTTTTTATAGCGTCAAACAAAGTCGATTTCGGTATAGTATAAGTTGATGCTGATAGCCGTATCGACATTCTTTGACTAATAACATTCTTAACCGCTTCTTTGAGAATTGTCTTATCAATTTCAGGGCGTTGACTCCTTTTTTTGATATATTTTCGAACCATATTTCAGAATACCCTGAAAGGAAAACTTTATATAGCAGCCTAGAACACTTTCCACAAATCAAGATAATATTACATTTTTGTGGGGCACACCCCAACACTATGGACCGCTTCGTAGGGCACATTCGGACAGTCCGAATCTGCCCCACGCATTTTGTCCGGATGTGCCCCACTGGTAGACAAAACATTTAGGTCCACCTATACTCTAAACAAGAAATGCAGTAGTATAGGTTATGTACACTACATGCGTAAAAATGATTCCCTTTCCCACTAAAATACTAACATATTCAATAAAACTTACCACTAGACTTGTCAGTTCTTACGAGTATGATGTAATTTTTACATAAAGTCTCTACTTTTTAAACTTTTTTCACTATTAATTTTATTTTTAATGTTTTCATCGAGTAACCTTCTGTCACGAACACAATATCACAATTAACACATTTAGGCGGGATTTGGCTATTGTGCTGTCCCAGATTAGCGGTAAATTTGAATTGTCCGGAGGTGCCCCATGTCCGAATCTGCCTCACCCTACCCTACCCATTTAAAAAAAAATATTATTTTTTTGTATCCCCTGAAATCTGCACGATACTGTACTTTTGATAGCATTTTAACAAAATTCAGTCATAACCACACAACTTTTATATAAAACTTTTTTTTTCTATAGGCAATAATAACGATGATAAGGGATGAGTAATTTATAATGAATAACCATGTACAAGTCTAATCCATATTTTATGGGAGATATATTGTATAACAAAACGCCTAAATAAATACAAAACCTAAGTATAAATAAATTTAATGTAAATCATAAATATATTTTACAACAAAATGCCTTTTATTCTATAAAAGAATTTTAAACACTTGTTTTTCAGTAATTTATTAGTAATGTTTATTTCTTTTTTTCTATTTCATTTTTTGTATTATGGCGATGTAATATTTTAACTTGTCCTTTATGATCAACTGGATCAATAAATCAATTGATTACCAAATGACCTATACATATTATATTTTGCAGAGTAATTTGAAAATGAAGAAACAACATTAAAATCCAGACGTATGAATCAGAACTAGGTACTTCTTTCTTAAAATGAAGAACTGGCATTATTAATGGAGTCGAATTAAAAAGTTAAAATTTGAAATATGAATAATTCATTGCTTTCAGATCCTTTAAGTTAAACTGAAATTATATATTCTCGGATTTCTTTAATTTACTAGAAATAGTATTTGATGTAATTTTAAATATGTTGCCTCCTCTCCTAAATCTACTTTCATAATATGAGAAATAACTTTCCACCACAATGATAAAGAAAAATAAAATTGGCAATATATAACGATATAAAGCAACCCATTCATTTGTCTCTATTAAAGTCTGAGTCCGTTTATTGTTTGATATTTGATATTAATTCTAACAATTGTTTTATTTGCCATTTGCCTGAAGATATGTCGTTATATTACATCTATATAAACAAGGAATGTACTGTCTTAATAGAAAAATTAATAAAAAAGAAACTGGGGAATTTAATTTACTAGTATGTTTTGAGAATCACATTATTGGTTGGGTAATATCACTTATATACCTTCTTTCTTTTATACAGTATATACCAAAAAAGATTTTCTATGTTTCAATTTACAAGTAACCAATTTTTGCTGTGATCATCTCTACATATTAATACTGAAAAAAATGTTAATCAAAAATTATCACGCGACTTCCGGTATAGTCGAAATTAAATATTACTTCTAAAAATTCCCTGACAATGGCAATATTTCTTAGTGTTTGGAAAAGCGCATTGACAAAATCTATTCATTACAAAATTTTAGATTCGCATATAAATTACAGCACAAAATTCGACCAGCAACTTGCCGGTTTTCTAAATTCCTCAGAGGTTTCATCTTTTTTTAAATTTTCGTAAAATGTTTCAAGCAGTAATATTTTAGAAATAAATCGAATTTATCATACAACTACCGCATAAGACTATTTTAAACGAATTAATTGCTTTTTTCATGAAATTCTTTCCAATATTGAGTTGAATTTATAGAAATATTTATTTAATTACTATTTAATAATAGTATAGGAAAATTAAGCCCTGATGTGGCTATTAGAGGAAATAATTTTTAGACGGCTAAGCTCTTTTAGGATATGGTTCTATGGCACCTTCTTAGTCGCCTGACAAAAATCCTTTGAAATCCGTCATAGGTAACATGTGAAAAATACTCATCATTAAATCTTTCGCAAAACCGCGAGACGATTGATTGGTTATACTTATCCGTGGTTGTCGTGGATTTGACTGAATGAAATTAGACAACCTTATTTTGACAATTGGCAACCTAAAAAGTAACAAATAAACAGAATCTCCGTTAATGCCCAGAATAACAATAAATGTGTCAAAAAAATATAATTCTCTTACTTAATTTTGTCAAATCCGCGCAAATGGTTATTTTTCAAGATGGTCACATGTTCATCATGGACGATTTTGGGAGATTTTGGCCAAGCGAGTCAGAGGGTGTCGTAGAACATATCCCAGAAGAAATCAGTTTTCTAAAAAATTTCATTTCAAACTTCTACACTTAATGTCGTCAAATTTGCGAAATTGGTCATTTTTCAAGATGGCGACATGGTCCCCATGGACGATTTTAGGAGATTTCTATCAAGCGAGTCAGAAGGTGCCGTAGAGTATCCCAGAAAAAGTTTATTTTCAAAAATTTTGTCCTTAGTCATAGTTAATGTTCCTATACTATAACCATTTGTGACTAATTGACATATTTTTGCAAAAACTAATGTTTAAACTAACGTCTAAATAAAACCAACATTACAGAGAGTTTATTAGAAAAATCAATTAATTCGTGTTTCTTATCGTTAATTGTCCATTATTTAGTATAGTACACTGAAAAACCGACAAAAACGTTTCAAAAAAATTTTTTAAGGTACAACCACATGGGACCTTCACAGAATAATAGATTAGGCCCTTGGCCATCTAAAATGGCCAATTACAACATTTTTTGGGAGGTCCAACTTTTTTTATTATGAAAAATGTCATAAATCTGTCAAAATTAATTTTTCGTACTTTTTCACACATCCCTCACGATATCTCCGGAACCAATTGAGATAATCAAGTTTTTTTTTTTTTTAGTCGATAAAGGAAACGTGAGCGGAGGTGACTGAATTAATTTAGTCTTTATGGAAAACCTAGTTTTTTATAAAATTAGGTAATACTTTAACATTTATTTTTCTTGCAGTATTTTTTTCAGTAAGCGAAAAACTTTTTTTGTTTTAAGGAATTTTGCCACAGTATATGCATACGGAATAAAATTAACACATCAAGGAAGTTTTGAAAAAAAACGCAATACTCTACGACTTATATGTTTCAAGTTATTGTTATTTGAAATTAAGTTTCTGCGGGCAGGATTTTCCCCCGGTTCTACTGTGCTTTAATCAGTGTGCTATGCGTGTTGTGGGTGCATACTATTAAGTATTATTTTTGACATATCTTTAATATAAATTTTATTTTCATAAGCACTTAGGTTTTACTTATCATTATTTACATTGCACATTATTTAAAATCCATTATATTTATATATTACAACCTAAAATTGAATTAAAAAAATACGAAATAATTATTTATTTTAAAACATAAATTTAAAACTTGTTATAAAAATATTTTAAAAATCGTCAACGTCGGAATCTAAAAATATCTAGACAGTTCCTTGGTTGCAGCAGTTTGCATATTTGCACTCACTGCAGGATTTCAAACCTTGAGCAAAACAGGTACATCTGTTGTTACAGACCCTGTCGGAACATCTTATTGACAAACTATGCCTTACAATATCGGGCACAGATTTTTGACTAGAAAAAGTTGCCTTCCAAACATTTTCTTCAAATGTCCAACCGTATCGAGTTGTATCTTCCATCTGCATGTATTGTATATGGCTATTGTACAAAATTTTTAATTGATACAGACACCTGGCTCCGTGGTCTAGAGGTAATGTACTTGCCTCAAAACTTCGGGGTCCCGGGTTCGATTCCCGGTCGAGGAACTGGAATTTTTCTGTGAGAGAGATTAATCGTAGTATACTCGGACATTGGGTGTGTCCATTGTCTCTAAATGTGTAGCCCTCTCCCACACAAGGTCATTCCAGACCTTCAGGAATAAAGATGGTTGTAATTTCATGTGGTGTTATTATTATTATATTATTATACCTAAAAAAGAAAATAATTACATGTAGGTGTATTGTTACTTTTTTAATAGGTATGGGCGATCTAGAAAAATAATTATTACCTTTTTATATGTTGTCTAAAAGCATGGTCAGTAGGAGGCATCTCAGAAGCTGGCCGATTTGTACTTGTTGTTAAGTCCCATCGCAGTTCATTTAGGGATTTTATATTTTTTGTTTTTATTCTTATATAAATAAAGCGTATATTTTACCCCTAATTCCATCGCTTTATCCTCTGACAGAAAAGGAAGGTTTTTTAAACCTTTTAAATTATTTAAATTTTTATATAAAATATAGAATGCCGTTTTCTTCCCTATTTTATACATGGCATTAGTTGTGTCACAACCAGTTAGGCAATGAATCGTTAATACTTTCTTGCAAATTTCCTCTCCTAAATTTGCCACAATATTGTTAATTGACAAAAAATGTATATTCTTACTATGTCCTAATTGTATAAATATATTCCTTTGGGACATATCTGGTGTTTCACAGTAATAATGTAAAAGCAAAATCAGGACATCAGTATCAACAGATTTTACCAGAATTGTATTACCTGATTTTAATTCTGATAACATAAAATAAACATTCCATTGTTAAGCATTAAATAATATGTAAAAACTCAATAAAAATAATACTCATTCGCATTCACATTACACAAAGAAAAGTTTGTTTCTAACTGACAATATATGTATAATATAAGATTACTTGTATTGAATAGTCTACACTCTACACACTTGAGTGGCGCCGCAGTGAGGCGCATCTAGGATCGAAAAACTCGTAACTTTAAAAAACAAAATCTCGAAAACTATAAGTCGTAGAGAACTGACTTTTTTTTAAAAAACTTCCTTGAAGTGTAAGCTTTATTTCATACACATATGGTATGACAAAATTCCTTAAAATAAAAAAGTTTTTCGCTTACCGAAAAAAATGCAGCAAGGAAGGTAAACGTTCCAGTTTTACCTAGTTTTATAAAAAAATTAAAATTTCCATAAAAACGAAATTAAAGCAGTGACCTTCGCCCACATTTCCTTTATCAATTAAAAAAAAATACTTATAATTATCTTGATTGGTTCCGGAGATATCATGAGGGATGTGTGAAAAAGTAAGAAAAATTAATTTTGACAAATTTATGACATTCTTCGTAATAAAAAAAGTTTGATCTCCAAAAAAATGTTGTAATTGGCCATTACAGATGGCCAAGGATCTAGGCTATCATGCTGTGAAGGTCCCAAGTGGTTGTACCTTAAACAAATTTTTTTAAGAAGGAAGCTACTTTTTCCCCGTTTTACGGTGCACTAGTAGGTAATATAAAATGAGATCGAGCGGCAAGAATCTACCGAAGAAAGGTGTAGTAGGGATTGTATATATCACTAATGCGATTCTACGCCCGCAGAACTGGCCCACTTCGTGGAAAAGTGCTGTGGTGTGCTAGATTCTGACGCCGGACAAGAATTCTAAACTGACTGACAGCTACAGATCTATATATTTGCAGTCAGTCATATCAACATTGATGGAAATTGTCATCCTGTGCAGAATAAACGCTGTGCAGGATGAGCTTAACATTCACCAGTTCGATTTCAAGAACGTGCACAATACCAGGCAGCAGATTGTCAAAATCCTGGATGATATCAAAGTGCAGTACAATTCCAGAAAGAGAACAACCATGGTGCTCTTAGATAATGGAAAAGCCTTCCAAACTGTCTTGTCTTCAGGGTTAATACGTAAATTACACCGGTTAAACTTTCTTGACCACATGATTAAACTTGTTCACTAGTACTTGACAGGAAAAACGCTGCAGGTTACAGTAAATAAAAAGCTTTTAACACCGCGGGACATACATGCGATAGTTACGCAAGGGTCGGTCCTCGCACCAAAATTATTCAGCTTACACTTGTTCGCTAACAGAGCATCTGCGGCACATGACCTTATAGGCGTGGTTAACTTGCTTGGAGGTAAAACAAAGAAGAGGCCATAACCTCAAATTTAGTCATATATAATAGTTTGGTGATTAGTTGTAACATTTTATTGTGAACATATTCCTGTGTTTGGTGTGTAAGAAAATTTGGTTTTGATCATGTATAGGGATTATTATCACTAAAGTGAACGGCAGTAGTAGCTTTTACCTTGAAAACGTATTTATCAATGGGCAAATCCGTACACTATTCAATGTAGCCGCAGTCAGTTTGTATTGTAAAACCAGTGTTTATTCCATTGTTTACTAGTGAGCCGCAGGCCTAACATATTAAATTTGTGGTAGGGTATTAAACGGCGGCCATTCGCTAGTTTTGATTGGCAGACAGGTCGTAAACAGACCAACTTACGAGTTGCCATGATCTAACTTGTTCTGCCAGAGGCGTCACATATAGGAAGCAGGTGAATAAATAAGAGAAAAGCGAATCACTTACAGTATAACTATATGTATCATATCAAAGTAAACACTGATTAAAATAATTACTACCTCATGAAAATATATAAAATAACTAAAAATTGTCATAAATTGAAAAAAAAAAATTAAACTAAATAAAACGCAACAAAAACACTGTTAGTTTTAAAACAGTTAAGAATATAAAAAAAATTATAACCACAATTATAACAACAATTACTACACAAAACAGAACAATAACTGAATATTAAAAAAAAACTATATCACAACAAAGAATGAAAACAGAAAACATAAAAATAAATAGTGAAGCTCGCAAAAAAATTTAACATCAGAACAAAAAAATATACATACACAGTCTGTCCCTCAAATTAAGTTCGCAATAGGTGATATGAACCTCAAAGTTTAGATTTCTTTTTGCAATTTGTGGGTTCATCCCTGGTTATCTGAAAAGAAATTTTTGGTGTACTTTTGTTTCATTTTAATCACATAGGCCATGGTAGTTAAGCAAAAACTACTTTCTTGTTATGTAAAGTACATTTTCTGTAAAGACAGCAAAATATCATTAAGAAAAGATATTCAGATTAATAAGTTATACTTGTATGCAACATTTAAAGATGATCCTCCTACTTTGATGATTTTGACCTTTTACTACTATAACCGCATTTTATGTTAAAATAATTTCCCTAAATAGTAGTGATTTAAAATGATGGTCATTATACAGAAATAAAATATAACAAAACATTATATTACTAACTCCAAATTGTGTAAAAACTATTATATATAAAACAATATCAATGTCTTGATGTCTTTAAAAATGAAATTAAAATAAATAATTTTTAAAGAATAAATTTCAAGGATTTATTAATCCTTAAGGCTCCGTTAACACGCCTTCGTCGCAAGGATAACCAACAGAAAACTTTAAATCGCTATTAAAATTTTTCTATTGATGAGAACGAAAAATGAGAACACAACATGATTCATCTTAAATACCATATGGATTTAATATATAAAATTACAGGCAACACTGATGCTTATTTTCTTTATTAATAAGAAATACGAACATTTTATTTGGTGTCATTTTATAAAACTAAATAATCGTATTACCTATTAATGAAAAAATATGCATCAATATTGATTGCCTATGATTATGTATTAAATCTGTATGGTATTTAGGATGAAACATATGTCTTCGTTTTTCGATATTACTGACAGGAAAATTTAAACAGTGATTCATAAATTTAAGTTCGATATCTGGTGAAAACGCAGCTTTAAAATACAACTGAACTGAGGTTTGTATATGACACTGTTCTTAATAAATAATTCCTGTATGAGCTACATAATCAAATAAATAAAGCATTTTAAATTTTCAACTAAAAAAAATCAGCAATTAGGAGAACGTAATCATTTTAATTCAGTTATTAATCTACTTCTTTCAATCACATATTCGACAAAAGCAGAATTCGGCTTGTTTTGACTGTCGCATTGAATATGACGTCGTCATATTAATATTTGACATAAGCGACAATTTTAGCATTCTGTCGTCACAGTGCAAAATAACATGATAGTCATATATTCAAGCTCACATCACTAGATATACTAATGGTTTTTTTAATGTAATTGATTATTTTTGAATACCAATAATATACGCGATTACACGGCGCCCATGGCTTGGAATTCTTTCAAGGTTAAAGCTACTACTGTCGGTATTACTAATGATATATCAATTGATTCAATTACATAAAGGCCTTTTAAAAAATAGGATTGTTTTTCAGTGGCGGCTGGTGAAATTTAGGCTATGTCATATCTCAGTATTGGAGCATGGGACCCAAGCGATACTTAAAGGCGTAACTATCAGGACTAAATGAGGAAGTTTTTGCAGAAAAAAAATTGCGCTTGAAATTTGCGAAAAAAAGTTGGAAAAAATTTGTGCCCCCCAGGTTATTTTTTAAACGATTTGTAAAATATTTGTGAAACATTTTGTTTCAGAATCAGGTGGAAAATATAAGTTCACATTTCAAATTTCATCGAAAAATATTGGTTTTCTATAAAGTTACACCGTTTTGAAATTTTATTTTAGATTCATTTTTCACTTTGCAAACTTCAAAACGGTGTAACTTTATAGAAAACCAATATTTTTCGATGAAATTTGAAACGTGAACTTATATTTTCCACCTGATTCTGAAAAAAAAATGTTTCACAAATATTTTACAAATCGTTTAAAAAAATAACCTGGGGGGCACAAATTTTTTCCAACTTTTTTTCGCAAATTTCAAGCGCAATTTTTTTTTCTGCAAAACTTCCTCATTTAGTCCTGATAGTTACGCCTTTAAGTATCGCTTGGGTCCCATGCTCCAATACTGAGATATGACATAGCCTAAATTTCACCAGCCGCCACTGTTGTTTTTAATGGTCAATTTCTTCCTGGAACAAGTTACAAATTTAATTTGTTTCGGACTATAGCAGAAGGAATTGTGGATGGTCTAGATATAGTTTGGACTCCACAGTATATTGTAAGGCCTCAACACTCTTTACCTAACAAAAAATTCTAGGATTTTCAGTGAGTTAAATTAAGAGATACAATACCAGAAAATTAAAATAGTATTTTTAACATTTCGACGGTGTGGTATTTTTTCGTTTCAGGAAAGGAATCCAATAACATTATTATTATTATTAGTTCATGCTGAGTTTAAATCATTACTCTTCTCCTATCTCAAAGTACAATAGTGTGACTTTCATATTCACTTTAATTCACTTTATTTGAATTCCTAATATATAATTACTTTTATTTCATATTCCCTTGTCTTCCTTCTACTTCCATGTTTCCAGAAAATAGGTCCTGCAGTATGTTATGGGAATACTTTTAATGCAGAAATTAGTTGCAATTGCATCAAATTTCGACTAAAACTAGAACTTTATCTAGTTGCGCCCAAAAAATTGTAAAAAAAGACACAAATTTCATCGACGTTTACTAAGAATTTTAAGAAGAAAACTTTGATAGGGGAACAAATACATTTTTGCGGGAAAATAACTACTAATTTACAAAAAATATTTGCTTCAGTGATGAACACATTTTTCTTGAATAGTTAGCTGTGTTAATAAACATAATTCTCAGAACGGAGCCATAAATCTTCATCTCTTCAAAGAAGAGCATACCCAGTGGTCTAAAAAATTAAACGTATGTGCAGATATTTTTATGAATTGTGGATACTATTTAAAGATTTGTAATTAATATTAAAGATATGTAAAGGGTTCGGAATTTATTACTGACACTTTAAAATATTACTGTGTGCTTATTACTTAACATACAGATACAGGAAATACATTTTATTAAAGCATATATGATGCAGTTTTTTACGTGTGTTGGTATACCGATATTATATTGCAGTAGGCCATGCTTAATTTGTTTAATACGGGCGCAATAAAACAATACAAAATTAATCTACGACGGCTTCCCTCCCGATTTTTTATGGAGCTCTTTGAAGTCTAGATTGTATATTGTCTCCAAACTCTACAAGAACTGAAAAACGCAATAACGTGAGAAATTCGACTGATAAACCAAGAAGTATTGAGGAGTTTTCACGAACGGCTAGGAGAATACATTAGAACCCAAGGCGGACATTCTAACGTTATTATATAAAAATTAGTCGTTTAAGTAAAAACTGCATTATTTTTACTATTTACAACAGCAAAGATCCAAACAATTTAGAACATGATCACATAGAAAACATAACATAAAATTATTGGTCATGATAATCAAATTTCTCTTACGGGACAGCCATTCTTGGACATTATGACCAAGCCCTCTGAATTCGTAAAGATTATCATGACATTACCGAACAAAAAGCTCCGAGAAAAGATGGTATTGATTACAAACTTCTCAAGAATCTACTGAGGAAGGCGGTATTGCAGCTTGTATACATCGTTAACGCAATCTTGCGCATGCCACAATAGTGAAAAAGTGCTGTGGTGCGTCCATACTGAAGCCGGGGAAAAACAATAAAGCAGCCAGTTATAGACTTATTTCGTTGCTTTCGAGCGTTTAAAAATTAATTCTAAACAGTATAAATATTATTCAAGATGGCCTAAACATCGTAGATCACCATTAGTTCGGCTTTAAACGGGGCCACAATACTACCCAGCAGATGGTAAGAATAGTGAATGATGTCATGGTGCAGTACAATATTGGAAAGAGGACAGCCATGGTGCAATTATAAACACTTTTTATTACTTGTCTAATTTTCACTTTATTTGTTATTTTACAACTAGTTTCATCCTATTCGGACATTTTATTTTTATAAACACTTAACAGATTCTGGTCATACAATAACTGACGACCATCAACCTAAAATATTACATATTTGTGGAAAAGTAAAAAACTTAATTTATTAGAAGTGTTAGAAATTAATAAATTAAATAGGAATAAAAATTACAACATATTAAACGACCAAATAGATTTAAATAATTCTCCGTTATTAAACTTATTCAGATAAACTGTTGCTAATAAAAATCACACCATAATATAATTTACTAGCTTGGAAAAACCCCTATATTTAAAAACATAACATCTGTACAAATTTGAATTACATTATCAACCATAAAGTGACCCATCCCTCTATTCAGTTCAGTTTATATTTAAATGAAAGTAAAATCTGTGTATAATTTAGTTTACTTGAAAATGTCAGAATAGGATGAAACTAGTTGTAAAATAACAAATAAAGTGAAAATTAGACAAGTAATAAAAAGTGTTTATAATTTTTTAAATCAAAATGGATTTTCACAAAGTAACTTCATCTTCAATCAACTTTTTTTATGACTGTTAGGATTAAACCAAAAAAACTGAATCAAAAGAAACAAAAAAATAAATTTAATTCTGACTCCATCTACCCACCCTTAGAAATTTTATATTTGCCTTCAGAGCTAGTTGGAGCATTCTTTGAATAACTATCAAATTTCTACAATAATATATATACAATAATATAATCTGACAGTTATACTGTAACTTGTTCACTGCTAAATAATATTTGATTCAAGTATCACGTTAAATTTGATCTTCCGCTATTAAACAAAATACAATGTCTTTTTGAATATAATCTTTCTTTTACATACATAGTGACAGCTCATTTTTACTTCTCATATTTCTTTCCCCCTACAGATTTATTATAGTCATCAGCTTATTTAACTAATAACATATTTGCATTGTTTTCTTTGCGAAGAAAATCAAGTAAAAAAGAAAATGAATGATCCTAGAGAACATATTTTCGATACAAAGTGTGCTTATTTATCTGAAACATTTCTGATACCCAATTAGGGAAGGTAACATACGATAACATCGATGTCAAAAGATACTCCAATAAAAGGCGCATTAGAGCAAACGATTTTTTCGTTGCCGAACGAATTCTATAGTTGAATTGGGAATAACGTGAATGTTGGCCAATTACATTTTACTTTTCTATAGATATATATATTTATATTCGAAGAAATTCTATAGCCTAAATTGTACTAGTTAGATAAAATTGATAATAATATCCACTTATGTTTTTATGGGGTAACTGTCGCGTCGCAAACTTGCAAATTGGCAATTTTATAAACAATATTTTTTAAGCAATATTTAGTAATAAAGTATTTATTTCATAAAATTCAGCAATACATGGTTAAAACGTACTAAAATTTATTGTCAGGCCGAGACTGCTGAGGCCGGAAACCAAAAAAAATTCCCGGAAGACCTTTGTAGGAAGTCAACACAGGGGCCCAACACTGCCAACTAAGACAAACATGTATTTAAAAAAAAATTGACATTTTATTTGGTATGGATAGTTTATATTAAATTTAAAAGCATGCTTACGTAATACCCAAATAATTAATTTATTTTTTTTAGAGACAAATATACACGGTGATCTACAACTAGTGTGACAAACGTCAGAAGCTGCTAGTTTATCAAAATATAAGTGCACTTTGGTTATTAAACGTATGCCCTATAATGCATGAAAAGGGGGAGTTATAACCACTTAAAGACGGATAACGAATATCAGTGTTTCAGTTATGTGTTTGATATGGTGTGGACTAGATAAATGAATTTTTCATACATTACTTGCTTGATGCAGGTGTATAGTATTTAGAGTTCTCAATGATGGCTTTTATGCATACATTATATTATATTGTAAGCACCTCTGAAACATTCCCAAACGACAGAAAAACAGAAATTGATACAACATTATAAAGTGAATTTATTTTATAATGTTAATACGTAAACTAGTTTTATCGGAAAATGTATGCCAAAAACAAAAAGTTATATTTTTACAAAAGGCCAAATTTGGGGTTGACGTTACACTATATTTTTCCTTATAACTCATGAATGACTGACTGTAGCTAAATTCTGTAAACACAATTGATTGATCGAATAGCCTGGGTACAGCACTTGGAGCTCATGCCAGAGATCGCGATATTTGGTCCGTTTCTCCTCCTCCTTCAAGGTAATGTTTTTCTCCGTAGATGCCGAGAACTCGATGACATATATCTTGAGTTGATGGTCGAGGAGGACTATGTCAAGCTTATTGGCTTCCATAATATAAGGATTTATTAAACAAGCCAAGTTTATGTCTGAGTGAGCGTACTTACCAAGTCCATAAAGAGGATGAATTCAATAAAGCCCTATTATGGAGAAGTTGCATATAAAGCTCTATATTTAACTGTTAAAATTGGCTCATTATGGAGAAAAATTCATTTTATAAATTTTATGTCTATTCTATGAGAAATGAGTGGTGAAATGTGCTGTGTACTGTTTATGACATAGTTTTGCGGCCATAAAGTACATCTTTTTAATATTTGTAAAATAAAGTTACTTTATTTTACTAGTATACTATACAGAGGTACTTTATGGCCGCAAAACTACGTCAAGAAAAGTTCTTTTTATAACGTAATCGTACATAAATATCTTGTTAAATTTATGAATTCCTATTATTTTATGAATTAAACATGATAAGTATTATATGTTGCTTCAGCTGTTTGTGAAGCCGTCGAAAATATTAACGATTCTAGCTGAAAATTGAAAAGTTTCACAGAAGTCTCACTTTCACGCCTAAATTTATATAAATGTTCACCAAAATTCCATAAAAACTGATGGCAGTTATGCCCATGGGTCAAAATGGCAGCTTTCAATAGTAGCCAAAGCAATTTAATCTGCGCATGTGATAAGCATTCTCCAAGTGCGTCGTTCTCTCTGTGCTTTTATTTTAGTTTTGCGATATTTTAACAGTGCGTAAAAGTACCTTTTGTTATTAAAATAGTTCTTGTCAAAACTTGGATATTGTTTACAAATAAAGTTGGGTAATTGTTTTTATATAGTGAATGAACTGTGTTACTGATTTTAACTCATTTTTTCATCTTAATTCATATGAATATGCTTGATGATGTGTGTGATGTGAGAATCGCCTGCAGTTTGTGAAATGTGATATGTGAATCGTGAATTGGTCGCTACTGTAATGTACGTAAAAGATAGGTCAGTGAAATTCGCCCATTGACCTGTCACGTCAATGATGCAGCCAAACATAGTCCTATGACTGTTACAAAACGATTTATTTATTGATAAATTACAGAATTAGTTCAAATTTTTATAATCGCATGGTAAGTAACTAAAGTAACTACTCCTTAAAAAATAATAATCCTTTTATAAACATTGAAAAAACTAAATTAAAATTGTCGGTAGCATTTTATAAATTTACTGTTCATCGGAATATTTGGTTTTAGTTGCATGATCCATACGAAACACTTGAAAAAAATATTAATTGGTGCAAGAAAAAGGCAAAATCTTACATTTCCTACATTAAAAGGTATTTTAAAATGTTTGAAGATTATTTCAAATGGAGCAATTAATTGCTTAAGTAGGTAATGATTCATCCAAAATTATTACGCGTTCGGGAACGAACTTACTGCTAGGTGATAAATTGCATAAGAATGCGGCAACGCTGCTTCAAGCCAATACACATTTCAGATAAAATGAAGAATATTTCTAGTAATCAGCAATTCCAAAACAATTTCATTGTATTTTTTTTGAAAATCCATAACTCAATTTTACGTGGGAATTAAGAGAAAAACAATGTATCAGTGGGTTTCTACAAATATCAAGAATCGGTGGTTTAAATATAACTAGACACTTAAGACTCACCCTGTATAACGGAATGATTAGAAAAAGTTGCAAACAAATTTTGCAGACAGCGAACACTAATCTGGCTAACATTTTATGCTGTAATAGCATACATAATTAAATTACAAAAGTTTGTTCGACCCTAGAAAACACACTGAGTATTTCATTAAAATGTTTTATGTAATAGTATTTTTGAGTACTTAAGAAAAAAGTTTAATAATATTTTACTCTAAAGCTAATAAAAATTATAGCGCAGTTAAATAAATAAATATTGTGTTGGCTGGCTCGCCTCTTTTGGCACTCATAGGGCTTGGTGTTCTTTCTTCACTGACGTGTATACCCCTAGTGGTGTTATCTGTCGCGAGTGCAGAGCAACAAATGCCGCATTCAACTATTTTAATTTCGGTTTTTTGGATTTTTTAACTGCCCATGTAAATGCCGTCTTACAGTTTGACGCATCGGAAAGAATGAGCTGTGCAACTCGGAATGGTGTGCAGCCCACATAGCATTTTTCGCGCTTGGACTGGCACCCGTATTTGGGAAACACAAATTGGTCGGGGTGGAGGGAAACCGTCCCAATGCTTGCTTAGTAGGGTGGAACGAAAACGGCAAAATTTAAAATATTTTTTTGATTTGCATATGCTATAGTATTCAAAAGACTCTTTTTATTGCCTAAAAACAGCTCACGAAATTTCAAAGCGATATTTTAATATCCTGTGGTTCTTCAGAGGCCTCAAAAGAAATTTTTTTCTTTGAGGCTCTTGAGGAACCACAGGATATTAAAGTAGAGCTTTAAAATTTTATGAGCTCTTTTAGAACAATAAAATGAATCTCCCGATTGCTGTAGCATACGTGATTGAAATTTTGTTTTTATTATTAGCAAATGGTGCGGAAGCAGAATTAGGTGTTTTCTACTTTTTAAATATAAATATAAAATGTAATAAAAAAGCATGATATGTGATATATTATTTAATAAAAAAATAGAAAAGTACGAAATACAGTCATTTATATCAAAGTAGCATTAGTAGAGTTGTAAAATATGACAAAAAGAGTCAGTTAGCTTTAAAATAATCAGATTTTTTTTTCAAATGTCGATAGAGTACTTCTGGACTTTATTCTGGCCTGTATGAAACCCTCACGACTTTCATGTTCACATACTGCCGCAGAGGCCTCGGTAACAACACGCAGACACCTCTCTACCACTTGTGTGTGACATGGAAAACTTGGAAGATCTGCTACATTCATATTTGATAAATTCTGCGAATCGAACTTTAAACTTTTAGTTAATGGTGGTTCTGAGATTTCTATCTCGTTCCAGAAAATTAAGTCAGAGTAATGATTAACGTCAAAATTAAGTTCAGGCACAGCAAACACACGAATTCCTGTTATTCTGTTTGCCCTTGCTTTTAATATTCTCCGAACACCAAGCTCTCTATAAGTTTTATCTTCATCTGTTAGGAGGGCAATCAACAAATTCTCTGGATGGGAAAAGAATGCATTCCGTTGAATTACCGGATGAATAATTTCCTTTATTTGATGTGGCAAAAATCGACACAAATCCACTAATTTATACAAATGTCTGGCTCCTTCAAAACAAGAGGGATTAAGTTTTACATTAAACCAAAAAGGGGCATAAACTTTCGTTATATGTTCTGTTAAAATTTTTAAATTTTCACATGTTTCTTTGGTAGCTACATATAGCCTTAAGATTCGATTGGCTGTCGTAAGCCACCTGGCATGAGACATTTTTTCCAGGATTTCTGGCAGCCAAGGAATCAGAAACATCACCTATTTGTATCGCTTTTACCATTTCAAAAAGATACCTCTGATCTGTGCTAAGGTCATGGTTTTTAACTCATTAATGGTAGATTATTTTTTACTTTTGTAAATTCGGCAACTGGAAGACTTTCACAGTTTTCCAACTGTCTTCCAATAACTCCCTTGAATTCCTTCGGTCCGATTGTTTCACCATCTAAATATTTCATTAGATGTCTCAAGGGAAGCTCGTTGAAATGAAAAAGGCAAATCAGCCATTGTACTGGTCGGCCTAGTTCCTCCTCAATTAGGTGAATCACTCCTCCTTTACAACCAGTGTTAGTAACAGTACCGTCGCATCCTATTGCAACCAAATCTTTTACGTGATAGCTTTTTTTCCAGTAGAGTGAGAAGAGAATTTTTTTATATCAAAAGCATTACTGCTGTTTGGCACCGTGTGTCCAACATACTTGGATCCTGGTTCCCCTACCACACTAATATGCTCTTCCAAAATTGTTTTTCTATGAAATACTGAATTTTGCTTTTCATTCAGCAATGTTCTGTCCTTACGTCCATCAAAAAAGAGTCCTAATAGAGAAGTTTTTGTTCTTTCTTCAGTTAATATACGACGCTGAAATTGCCTCGCTCTTCTAATTTTCATTCTGTTGATTATTAAGGTAGGGTTTGTGTCTGATATTAATCCAACATCATACAAAACTGCGCTTGCAATCATTGCAGCTGATCGACCCGAAACACCAGTTCTGTCACATGCAAGACCTACAGAAGGAAGTTTAATTCTCATCTGAGCTGACGTAGATGGTTGATCTTCAGTGAGAGAAGAAGGACCTTCCTCGATAACAGTTGAAGACAGTCTAGATGGTAAAGTAAATGGCAAATCATAGTTTTCTTCTTCATTACTGCTGCAGTCACTACTAAGATAATAGACTGTGGTCTTTGGGCGATTGTTAGAATATTCCTTAGATTTAGAAGCAGAAAGTTTATGGTCTTTCTTCATTTTTCTCTCCTCGGCAGACTTTAATTTCTTAGTAAGTTTGACATCTACTACGCCAATGCCCATTTGCCGAACAGTTCGTTGATCTTGCAAAAAATCCTGTTCTGCAGCCGAAACTTTTTTAGTTTTATCACACAATTTTTGGAGACGCATTGGCAGGCTGCAATATCAAACAAATAAGATGCTTTTTCTCTAAAACTTTCAAGTTTTAATTGAAAAGAGGTGGTTTCTTTTCTGGCTTCTAAGTTCTTTTGCAAACATTTGTATTGTCCGTGAAATTCTTTAACCATGTTCTCTATTCGTAAATGAGTGACCGTGGGAATAGATGCACTATTCCAAATACGTTCAATCACAGGTATTATAACATTTAATACTTCGCGAATAGCTGGATCTCTTCCGAAGTTTTGCCACTTGATATTATGTTGTGCAAGTAAATATGCTAACATTACGTCCTGGTAAGTAGGTAACACACGGGATCTGAGCTCTTTCGGATTTCCCAAGATTTCACAGAAGATTTGGCTTCTGGTATTCATCGCACTGCAACTACACACACACAAACCACTTGTATTACTTAGACCTAACAGAAAACGCGATGAATTTGGCAATAGTGTAACGACGGAAACTACCAGACTAAGCAATGCTTAGTCTGGTAGGTGAGTAAATCATCTGTCTCTTCTTCGAGTGGTATTCTTTGCTGGTGTTTGCTGAAACAAACAAAGTAGATTGTTATACTCATCCGCTGTCCAGGATTTGCAGTTTTGGTCTCTTATGCATTGAAAGGGATGAGGATCGTAGTCTATTATCTGTCTCACTAGAGAAATCCATTGACCCTCGGTGAGAGGGAAGAGCATCCTAGCTGGGTCCTGGATTGGCATCGTCATGGCGTGTAGTGCAGGTCCCTGAAGATGTCAATATTTCGGAGAAACCATGGTGTATTCACGGTACTACTGAACGTTATGACTTGTAGCCTAGTCAAGTGCATTTTAACGGCGTGTCCCCAGGCTACAGTGGCGTACATCAGCTGCGACCCAGGAATGGTTTCCATAAGTATGACCATGTTCCTTAGGTGGAACTGGCTATATCTGCCCATCATCGGAAAGATCTTTGCTCGTGTCAACTTGAGCTTCTTCACAACATCTCTGTAGTTCACTTCTCATTCAGGGCACGATCCATGTTCACGCCCATGTATCTGACGATGTCCTGCCATTGGAGTCCTCGCTATTGATGATAACTGATCATGTCAGGATCTGCGCTTATCTTTGCCTGAATAGCGTGGCCTTATCCTTTTGGCACTTTTCACCTGTCATCATCCTTCAGAGAGGGTGCTTCCTGAAGATATCTAATAACTTGTCTTGAGTCGATCTAGCCATGATAGTGGTGTCATTTGCGTAAACTAATATCATCCTGTGCTATGAACGAAAATTATAATTGGGAGATATCATAATTCCGCACCTAAATTATTAAGACTTGTTTGCAATATTTTCACTTTATGATGGCATATTTGTAATTCATATTCAGCTGATGGAAGGGCTTAAACGAATATATTATATTTTTCGACAAATATCCATAACAGAGTGTCGAAAGTGATGTAGGTTTAAAAAAAAAGGTTGACGAGAACTTCTTAATGTCTTGAAAATATATTAGAATTGTAAATTTTTCTTATTAAACATTAGAGAAAAAAAATACTCATGAGATGTAAATTATAGGCACCCTGACGCATTTTTGTAATTTTTAACAAAAACCATATTCTTAATGAAGTTAGGTCAGTATATTAAGCTCCATCTATTCGGTCAGTGAAATACCAATATTTCTTGTAAATTTAGCGGGAAACTGTGAAAAAACATAACCTCCTAAGTTTCTTACTTGAAATTTAGAAGCCGTACCTTGTAAGTATTGTAGTAGTATACTAGTTTAATGAAGTATTTTGTTTTCTTAAAAGGAGTGTTGGTGACACTAATTGTAGTGTTTGTGAATTGTGGTTGTTTTTAAAGGTAATGTAATTTATTTTGGATATAAATATTTCCATTAATTTAAATATTATTATCTCTTTTCTGTCATCATATGATCGTTTTATGTACAGAAATTCTCTCTAAAAGTACTCGTTCCTTTTCAGATGTGATATACGAGTTCCTGCTTTATATAATTTGTTCCGCTAAATTGTTGTTATGAGATACTGCCTTTTGATAATAATTGAAAAAAATTAAAAAATAATAATTAAAATTACTAAAATGGCTCCTCGCGGCCAAAGAATTTTTAAAATGGCCTCACAAAATAGCGATATCTCAATTAATTCATCATCTAGAATTTCCAATAGTGTGGACGAATTTAGTAATAGAAGTCCGTTCAAGGAAATTTTGAGCACTGAAGATATATCCAAGATTATAAACAGCACAGATTTATTTTTGAGGATGATATCCGATTTAACTATTCTGAGAAAAATTGTGAGGTCCGTGGCAATCTTTTCAAAACAATAAAAGCTGAGACCGAGAATATAAGTGCCGGATCTACAATAGATATTAATGTCGATTTAAAAAAAAAACAATTTGTAATTACTGAAACTAAGACAGCGCGACAGTTTCTAAGTCAGTAGTGGACGTAATTGGGTGTGATGATATAATAATATAGTGAACAATGTTTGTAATTTACAAATAGATAATACTATTAAAATAAGTTCAGAAAAAGGTAATGCAGTAATTAATGATGTTCATAATAATAATCTACCTGGTCAGACTTCAGATAAGGAAAATGATAGTAACTTTATCAATAATTGTTGCATGATGGCGGCAAGAGTGTAGTTGCATGAAACTTAGCTGTGTGAAACAAGTTATTATTCCTGATATATAAGCAAGTCTGAATACGAATAGTGTTAAATAGTTATATATAAAGTGCATAGTGTATCTAATTTTATACAAAAAGTGAATAGTCTGTTATCATCATTGGTAAATATGGTGGTTAGTAGACAACTGCAAACCGATGTAGAAGAGGTTTTAAAGGCCGCTTTGGCTAAACCTGAAGTGATTACTCTAATATGTAAGTCCACAGTATGTAAAAATTTAGAATCTGAATTAATTATAATTAAAGATGGGTTAACAAATCTGCAAGATGAAAACATAAGGTTAAAGAACAAAATCGTTGCATTGGAACAAAAACATGACGAAAAAATTGATAATACTGAACAGTATTCAAGGAGAAAAAAACTTACGCATTTTTGGCTTAGCAGAGACACAAACCGAAGTCAAAACAGCTGGAGTTTCTACTGAACAAATTGTGATAGATTTCTGCAAAAGGCATGTAGGTGTAACTTCATGACCATCTGATATTGAGAGATGTCACCGTGTTGGCAAAGTTATCGAAAACAAAGGCAAAACCAGAGCGGTATTTCTAAAATTAACTTCATATAAACTGAAAGATGAAATTTATAAAAATAAGAAAAAATTAAAAGGTACTGGGCAAAGAGAGGATCTCACGATAAATAGATTAAACTGGTGTAAAATGGCTTTAGAGAAGTATGGTCCTAAAGGAACGTGGACACGGGATGGTAAAATTTTTGTTTTTGATGGCAGACCTACCGTATTTCAAAGGAAACCTTCGCAAGAACATGCATTATGAAATTATGATTTATTGCATATTATTAGATTAGTTTGAACTGTATCTATATTGTATAACTATACTGTTGTTGTGCTGATTTAGCGGCCCTTATATGCATTCTGATTTCTTTTTTTTCTTTTTTTTTTCTTTTTTAGGGGACTTAAAATCATTGTTCTTATATTCAATAGATAGGTATATGATTTACTTAGATTCTGTCTTATAAATACATAATATATTGTTGTAAAAATTTGAACAGGAGTATTTCTCTGTGATTATTATTTACAATTCTTGCTAGATTCCTTATCAATCAAAATAACACAGCTATATATTTTTCGTATACGATTGCGATAACAGTTTATAAAAAAAATATTAGATTTATACATGTAAGTGTTTAGTTAAGAGAGTATTTTTTTATCACTTTTTTTATTTACTTTTTCCCTTCTTTTTTATGCTTTCGGGATGAAGGATGATATAAAAATCGCTCATGTAAATATAAGATCATTACATACAGGGTTTGATTAATTAAAAATTGAAATTCAGTCAAATGATTAATCAATTGTATTTTTATCCGAGACTTGGTTAAACAATAGGGATGACTCAGATTTTTTTGCTATTCCTAAATATAAATTTGTAAGGAAGGATAAAACATTTTGCAGAGGGGGCGGAGTACGATTTTTTATTAAAAACAACTTAAACTTTCAGATTCAGAATCAGTTTAGCTGAAAAACAAAGTACCTACCTAGATTTTATAAAAATGTCTAAATTAATCAGTCCAATCCGAACAAAACTCCAACTTCGGCTAATCAATGAATCGACTAATTTGACTGACTTGACTAATTCAACAAAACCTGTTAAATCGAATAAATCGACTAATTTAATTAATTAAACTAAAACAAAAACACGGTTAACCAAAACTGACTTGAATGACAATTCGACTAAAGAAAAGAAAACGATTTTTTTTTTGTTTTAAACAGTCTTACTTACAGAAAAAACGAACTGTATAACATAAATCCATCCATTCAGATTATCTAAAAATTGTCTCCCTATGTAGAGTATTATATTATACAACGCAGAGAATTTGTCTTACAAGTGTAAAAAACGGAAAATTATGTAAAGCGTATGCGAAAATAAATAAAAATAAAAACATCGCTTTGCAGCCTCATCCTTCGTCCTTCTAAAGGGGTGCAGTGAGAACGGCTAACAATCTCAATAGCCTGGAAAATTAAACGGCCCGGATTGTATTTACAGATCCGCCGCTGATTTGTCAGCGTCCGGGAACACCGGAGCGAGAATGACTTATTGAGAAACTCGACACCGTTTGCCACTGCCTGTTCTGATCTTGATCCTCCATTGAAAATATCCAGGGACGTCACGAGGATATTTTATAATAGAATCTTTAGCATGCAAAACACAATTTTCAAATTTATAAAAAAAATTTCAAGGAAATAAATCAACCACTGGCAGACAAAAAAAATTTTTTTGTAACATGTACCTGAATAGCATATTCCACTGGAATAAAACCTACTGATTGCAGAAATGACAAGCAAAAAGTCGTAACACGTAACATATTCTCGTTACATTAATAAAACTTTATGAGGAGGAATAACATTATTGTTAATTTTACCAAACTATTTATTGCTGTATATCAATAATGTATATGACATATACACCTACTCTAGTTATTGTACATTTTCTCTTATTTCCTTTTACTAATCAGTAAAATAAACATACAAAATCTGAGATTTTGCAAAAGAAATGTCTGACATGTAAAACATTATTATTATTATTAATTATTATGAAAAATTTGGTATACCATGAACTATTTTCATCAAATATGATTGAAGTTATTAAATCGAAAGGTTAAACGATTTTATTACATGCAAAATTGCAGGATTTACATTTTTAATCTTAATTTTCCTTGAAAATTAAAGCACGTAGAAAAAAAAGGTAAGAGAAAAAAACTTTCAAAATTAAATTTTGTTTTCAAAAAAATTTATTTTTTTGCCATTGGTGTACCAATAAAAAAATGGGGGTTAAATGGGTCACATGACCTTCACTTCTCGTCTTTTGAATCAAAATAAACTGATCATAATTACTTAAAATATTGAACTACTACTAGTGCTATATTGTACCAAATTTAAAGAAGATATCTTACAAGGACTTTAGAGTTAGAGTAAATTTTTCTTTTTATTTTCGACTTTAAAGGCCCACAAAAATTTTTGGAAGCATTTTCGAATAGAGGTATGTTAAGTCATATCGTCACTATTTGTTGCCTAGAATCTGCCATTTAGTTTATGACATGCTTTTTTGTTACACCCTGTATAGGCGTACATAGTTATATCTACAAAGATAAAGAATAATTTTTGAAAACCATATGTTCAGTTCATTTTTTTCTTTTATAGGGGGGAGGGCAAATTGTTTCGCATTAAGAACCAGCAGTAATTATCAATCATGGCTAGATCCCATCATTCTTGATAACGAATTTCCATTGTCTGATATATTGTCTTTCTCCTTGCTCCTCGCTTACCGCACCCAAATTTTCAGGAAAAAGTTTAAATGAGAATGCTGACAGTGAATTTTTAAAAACATACGGCAACCAAGCGTTTGGTATGAACCTAAAAGTTTGCTTACTAGTTGCTTATAGTTCTTATCCTTCCTGTTCCTTAAAAATCCCTTGTCTATGCTTACAAATGAGTTCCAAGCTCTGAGTTCCTGACTGTTGAGTATTCCTGTTAAATCTGCATCGTCAACGAATTTTCTAATTTGAGGATCAATAAAAATGCCTTCTTTAAGTTTGGCATTACTAATGCAAGGAAAAGGTTCTTTAAATCCTTTACCCTCTTCATTCATAGCCTATTATTACTTTTAAATCTCCACATATTCGCCATTTGTATTTGTTGTAATTAATTTTATTTAAAATGGTGATCATACTGTCATAATCCTCTTTCATTATTTACTGTATGGGCAATTGATATAGTTTTAAATTTCCATTATGCAGCTTTTAAACTGTATTTGGAGAAATTTTTGAATAAGCGCCATTCAGAAGGGCAATACTCGATATTAATTTCCTGCATTAAACCATCAATATCAATACACGCGCATAGTGAATTTTCCATATTATAAAACACGAAAAATGTTGCATTTATTTTTCTAAAGTCGTAATCTTTGTTTGTTTAGCCAGTAAGTTCCACTTTCTGGAAAATACAAAGAGTCGGCACACTGGTCTGGACTGTCTGAAGAGTCGTTACTATTTTCATTTCCTCTCAAAACAATATTTTGCCAATCTAATGGCGCAGTTGCACTGGTAAGTCTGATGCATTGTGAAGAACAGGTCTTATGACTGATGGCAAATTCGGATATTTGATTTTTTGTTTTTCTTTTTTTGGAATATCCCTCATGAGGCGTGTTAACGTTGGGTACGTATTATATACAAAATACTTATGTCGAATAAAATTTTAATAAATCTGCTGGGGTAACAAATTTAAACGAAAGAAATTTTACTGATAAAATATATATAAAGTGGGCCGCAAAATATAGTGGTCCATAAGATAATGTTTATTTTAAGAAGTAAAGTACTATTTTTATTTCTTTACCTTTGAAAAATATTTTTCTTTTCCAAAGAGAAAGTAATTGAAATATTGTATAATTAATTTTACGAATAAATATAAACTTTGTTTTGCTTACTTTATTTGAAAAAAAGGGGCAAATTTTGTGTATCTAAAATATTTGCAAACACATAATCATCACGGCCGCCTATTCTTTCCTTCTGTAGAACCAGAAAATAGGGCAAAGTCGGGAACTATTACCTATCTGACTACTTGTTGTGATAGTTCCAAGTAAATACACGAATTCCGATTTACTATTATGGTAGGTACAATTATATTCACTAACAGCGACGTCAAGGCTAAATAATTTTACCTATACCAACTTTCAGTAGGCTCAGGTGCTGAAATCTGAACTAACACTAACGTTCATTTAAAACAATCACGCTAATATCGACCCTACGTTACAGTTAGTGTATAAATCTTTACCAAATATCTACCACTACCTGCTTTACCGACATTTATTACTTTCTCACCCTTCAAAGTGAGGAAGTTAAGTATTCGTGAAAAAAAATTTACAATTTTTATTGCATTTCTGGACGAATTTCGACGAATTATGACGATACACAAAATTTCAGACAGAAAAAATTTACTGTCTGTGTGTCTGTGTGGTTCGCGATAGCAGCTACAGTTTTTGAGATAAAGCTTTCAAATTTGGTACACACATTCTAGAGGTCAAGGAAGAGATTGAGTTCGTTGATGAGCAAAATCGGTTCCAATGTTTAAAAAAAATATTAGTGACATTCCACCAATGTGAATTTTTCGAAACGTGAAAATGTGACTTTATTGAAACGTCAAGAAAGTGACTTTTTGAAACGTCAAAATGAATTTTTTGAAACGTCAAAATGTGACTTTTTTTGAAACGTCAAAAATTACTTTTATTACAAACCACCACACGTCGAGTTTTACTATGGTGAGGAAGTTTTGATCCCCAAGTAATTGGCAGCGGTTTTTTGAAGTTATGTTAAGTCGAGACGCAAAAGTCTCACACCAACGTCCAACCGACGTTGCCAGACGTAGTTAATAATATCTGTTATGTCAGTCAACGTCTAACCAACGTTGGAAGGTTACCCAAAAATTACCTAAACCTGCTTAGTCAATTACCAACGTCTAATCAACGTTGGATAATGATCTGAAACACCCACCGTAATAAGTAGATTTCTGACATCAAACCAACGTTGGTAAATGAGCTAGACTTAAACAGTAGATTAGCGAGGTTCAAGCAACGTTGCTCCGACGTTGTATCACAACTACAAAATTTAAGTCGCGACTTGACTACTATTTGTTTATACAAATAGTAGTCAAAAAAATTAGTAAATAAGTAGTCGGTAGTTAGTGAAATGTTACTCGGGTTGAATTAAACCTCCAAGTCTTGGTTGGTAGCTAAGATCATTTGTCAAATCCTCACTGGTCATAGACCGGTTTCGAACTTGTTATGTTCTCGTCAGTATGCCATAAGTATTGACTAGAACATAACAAGTTCAAGTTTTTGTATATTCTATGAGTTTTTGTCCATCTTAATATCTTAATATACAGGGGACACCACAAATGTCTCTTTTTAATGGGACATACTGTATATTTTTAAATATTTTGCTTTTTTTACCTCATTATAAATATATATGATTGTTATCCATTTCATCTTCAAATAACTAAATGATTATATTAAATAATATTCTTAAAAGTTTGGGATTTTACTAAATTGTTTTCTACATAGATGGTTATGCATAAAACAAGAAATGATTTAAAATACCAATTGCTGAGCTGTCAAATTTCTAATAGTCGGTTTAATTACTGTTTACTTTTTAAAGAGTTTTTATTCAAAAATAAATAATTAAAAATGCCTATGTATTCCTTAGAAGAACGTAATGATATGTTAAATATATATTTTCTTTTGGATAAATATATAACTAAAGCCAAATATTTATACTAACGAAAAATATCCTCAGATAAGTTGCCGACATAAAAATTAATTTGAATATCTTGTAAAAAATTTTTAAAGAACAATTTCGTTACATACTATATGAAATTGTAATGTAAATGAAGAAACAGAACTGAATGTTTTATATTTTACCAAACAACTGTACAAATCTATTAGGGATGGAGTACGAGGTTGTAAGATGTCCTACAGATAATATTCAAAATGAATTCGAGAAAAATAAATTGAAATTCTATAAATTTAGTGTGGTCCAAAAATTGAATGTTAATGAGTACGAAAAACGTATGTATTTTTGCAATCATATATTAACACGAACAGAACAAGGCATTGATTCATTGCGAACATATTTTTCACAAACGAGGCTAATTATACTTTATCTGGATTATTAACAGAAGAAATGAGCACTTGGATTTCTGGAAATGGGGATTTTTTCAGCGACCCATCGTCAATCTATAGTTGTGGAATATCAAATAAGAAAAAATTTTGAGCCAATTTTTTTCGACTGCGGTTTATATGGAAGAAGATACAAACAATTGTTGGAAAAAGAAATAGAGAATTTTATAGACGATCTTTCTTTAAATATTTCAGAACGGATAATGTGGCAGTAAGTCGAAGCACCATGCCACTCATCTAGGGAGTTAACTGAATTTATAAACCATAAATATCAAACGTGGAAAGACAGAAGTGGCATTATATTATGGCCCCCACGAAGCCCAGATTTAACACCTGTCGAATGTTTATGGGGTACACTTAAACATAGAATATATATTTCTAGACCTAGTAATAATTTAGAAGAACTGAAACAAAAAGTTTAAAAGGAATTTAAATAATAGTCCAGAAATATTTCAACAAATTAGAGAAAATTATGTAAAAAGATTATTTTCCAAACGAAGATTTAATGTTGGAATTTTGAAAACGTGTTATAATTTTTTGCTTGTTTTTTGTAGTAATATGTATATTTAAATTGTTAATTTTATTAAAAAATCAATAACAACTTAAATTAGTTTTTTTTTGTATTTATGAGTCCGTCCCTGTATTCAACGTATGTGCACATTGATAAAAACAAAATTATAAATTATTCTGAAGAATAAACCAATGGATCGACAGAACTAGAAGACAATATAGATAATCTGTTATAAATTTCAAATTAAAATTTGTTTATTTTTAGTACTACAATAGTCGAGAAAAATCTAGAGGATAAATGCTATTTTATTCATGAGGATGCCCATGCCATGACACTGGTTCAATTTGATGCTGTGCTTATGCTTTTCGCGCAACTTTGATAAATGCTTTCAGAGTTACGGACATCATTTACAACCTGACCGCTGGAAAATTTCCTAATCTCACTAAAGCACCCAGATTACTAGATCATGATGTGGAAAATTATATAATCAATTTGATAACGTACCCTCTGATATTGCGTTTAGTTTTAATTACTAGATAATTTGCTTTCAAAATAGTGTACCGAGTCAATAAATGTAATAAAAAGAAGAACTAAATGAACTCACGTTACCAATAATTAAGGAATTGCAGTTGATGACCATCGAATACTTTCATGGAAAAAATTAAAATACAACCTCACTCCAAATTTATTCCATTTAACACATAAACGCAAAACACAAATAATAATAAGATTGTAAGTAACTCTTTATTCATAATTTCATACATAGTGAGTGATAAGTATATCCCTCTGGTGGTCAGTGCTACTACCAGTCAGAGTTCTGACTGGTAGTAGCACTGACCACCAGAGGAATACACTTGTCACTCACGATGTCTGTTTTGCTCAGTCTGCTTTAGGCTAGCCTGGTTTGGTATTATTATTTGTCTTTTCCATTGCTTATGGCATACTGACGAGAACATAAAAAGTTCGAAGCCGGTCTATATCTAGTGGGGAATTGACAAATAATCTTAGCTACCAAACAAGACTTGCAGGTTTAATTAAATGCAGATCGGGGCTCTTGTCCGCTGAGTAGTTGTTTCCTGCAAATCTTATCCATCATAATTTCATGATAAAGTGCATATTATTATCACAGGTAAGTAAATAAAATGTTTTAAACAAATAAGGAAACGCAGTCAAACACAAATTCTCTGGGAAGAGCCCATAGCGGTTGTTTATAGCAGCTCGTATTTAGAAATAGTGATGTGTCATTCGTTCATTTTACAAGGATTGGATCGATCAGTGATTGATAATCAAAAAGATCGAATCTTTTGTATCTATCATTCGATCGTTCTAGCCAGTCGTTAACTGAACAATATTGAAATGATTGAATGCGCAGTTTTGTGCGCCTTTGCCTTAACTCACTCTCTGACTGGTTAGCTTTCATCATTCAATATACAATTCAATCATTTGCTCAACTCGGCCGTGCAAGTCTGACAGGGGCGATAGCCCGAGTACAATTATTGTTTATTTTGTTGTCGCCGAATGCTGAATCCACCATTCTTTTTACTTTATTATGAATATTATGTCTATCAATTATGTAGGTATATACTAACTAACGGAGAATAATATATTATAGACTTGTTTATGTTATTTTCTTAATTATCACAAATGTTGGAGCTGGCGTTCGGCGGTTTGTTCCTTAAAAGTGTCGTGTTTTTTGTTAGTAGAGAAATCATTGGGACCGTATTCCGTTCAAATCTTCTGTATAACTTAATGCAATTAATTTTCTTTCCCAGTGGTTCTTGCTGTGGCAATGAAAAAAAATGTTTATTTCAAATTATTTTCATTGATTGAACTGGGCAAATAATAATTATATTATCGAGTTTTACCAATTAAAATTTAAATATGAGATAAAAAATAATTTGATTCCAAAAATTCCTGCAATAATTAAATAAAAAATAATAGAACATCCTCACATTTTGCAATAATTCACGTCTTTTAAAACATATGTACTTCTATAAAAAGGGATTTATGCTGTCTAAAGTAAGTTTATATTTTGGTAACTTTAAATTCATTATGTTGTTATTACTATTAAACTAAGCGAAATAATAAATATGGCATAAATATTTTCAAGTAAATTAATTAAGCATTTATACAAGACATAAACAATGATGGAATACCATATTGAATGATTCGTTTGTTTTACCTGGGACACCAATGGGTTTAGGGAATTTCTGTTTACTATAGTACCATCGTGTATAGTTGGTTGCATGTTTTCGCACTCAAACGACATAGTCATTTATGAAAGCCCTGTACCATTCATTTGTTAGTCGAGTTGGTTCGATCTTCGGTCGTCGTTCATATTCACTATTCTCATTCATTCAATACGCAAATGAACCAAGAACCAAGCATTCACCTAGGTGAGACGAAAGCGAACGATGTTAAAATCCGCGATTGACCGAATCGTTCGCCGCAAAAAAGATTCTATCATTCAATACTTTCAGATGATCGAATCCTGAAGATCGAATCATTCACGAATGACACATCTCTATTTAGAAAACAAATCATCCAGATTTACAACATTTCTTCGTACTGACTGTTTTAAATACGATAAGCAAATATTTAAAAGGATAATGATAAACTATGAAAAAAATTACCAGTATATTAAATCAACATTTGCTGACGACTGCGTCTAAAAATTTGTGTCCAGAACAAAGTGTTTTTAAGATAAGTAAGTGGTCAAAATGTCCACCGTTCTTGTCTCTCTCTACATAATATAATCCTATTTGTGGATATGTTTCTGGGGTTATCGTTAAGAATGCATTCCTAATTTTCAGTTTCAGATCTTTGATGTCCGTTGGTGTTACTTCATTACTACGCCAAGTGCAAGGTGAAGGTGAACGTCGCCAAGTCGGAGGCTATAGTGTTCACTAGAAAAAGAATAAATAATAAATTAATTACACCTATTTTGATGGGGGGGGGGGGGGGTAACCAAATTGAGACGAAACAGGAAGTGAAATATTTAGGCGTAACTTTGGATAAAGAACTATATTTCGGCAAACACATTAACGACACTGTACGAAAAGTCTATTCATCGTCTAGGAGTCTATACCCCCTGATGGCAGGGAATAGCAGATTAAACAGGGGCATTAAAAAATTAATTTACATAATAACAGTGAGACCGGCCCTAATATATGCTGTGCCGGCCTGGTGTTCTGCGAACGCGACGGCGCTACACAAATTGCAGGTATTGGAAAATAAATTCCTTCGCCACATAAGTAACTCAACAAGATACACCCCCCTAAGAGAATTACGAGAACTTTGTAACAACATTGTACCCATAGTGGATCATATCAGAGATATTTCGCAAAAATTTTATGAATTCAAACACTCTGATTGTCCACTAACCGCAAACATTACACAGATAAGGGAGCATACCGCGTCATTTAGAATTAAACACAAATTATCATATCAAACGCTACCAAAATTTCGGCAGCAAATTTAAAAGTGGCCTCTCTCTAAAAATTGGAAGGCCACGCCCATAATATAAAAGGGGTGCCAAAATTCAAAATTTTTTTCTTACTTTTTTTCCTTTTCTGTTTGTTCGTTTTTGTAATCGGAATTCCCCACAACAATTTTTTCCAAATTATAAGCAAGTAAAGTACACAAAATATCTATTGATATAACGTAAAATAAGCGGAGCTAGACATTTCCGCTCGAGTTCAGTATTGTTTAGAGGTGGCCTTTTAAAGCAGCAGCTTGACTCACCATAGTATCAACTAAATTCAAAATTTTTATACACCAATTTTATTTATATTTATACACCTTTCTTTTGCATTGTTTTAAAGTTTTACGCCGACGGCGTATGCTTTTGCATACGTCGCAGGTTTCTATGTTCATGTTTATGTTATACAATTAAAAATGTTTTTTTTAATATTTTCTGGAGTTGTATTTTGTAAATATTAGTTCTAAGCCCGGACCGGCCCCGCTCTGCCCGACCCCACCCTGCCCGACACAATAATTGCCCCGCTGCCCTCATGATGCTGAGATGGCAAACTGACCGTGTCTCCGGCGAGGTCGTCATTTGTTCTTTGTTTTAACTTAAATAAAATTGTTTTGGATTGGATTGGATTGGATTGGTATTACTTCATAATATACTCTGTTTTTAATACAACCCCACAAACAAATCTTACCACGTTAAATCCAGCAATCGTGTGGGTGGAATATGCCCTTTCAGAAGAAGAACACAGACGCTTGACGATTTTGCATTATCAACACGTACTCGTTCTCTGCACACTCAGTGCACAGGTCCAATGCACATCATACTTTTAGGTTGGTATAAAGGGTAGAGAGAATAATAGGGATATATGAATACAATAAAATGAAAGAAGATAGTACTAAATATGTATGTTGTAGATTTCGGCAACAGTAGTCCTGAACTTAGACTGTTGAGTATTGGTATCTAGCTATATAAGATCTCTGCAAATACACTGAAATGCCAATGCGCCTGGAGGCGTGGCTTTCGATCCTAAACGTGACATTAGTAGGGAGAAAATATCGAAGTTTCATAATTGCTTTAGAACGTTCTACATTTAATTAATAATATTTTAAAATAATATAGAACATTTAATAGATAAATTTTTATTTTAAATATGTTGTACCAATGTCAAATTATTTCACCTGAACTTACGTGCGAACATAACCTCATTTATCTACGTTTAGCGAAAAGATCTTTTAGCTATTTTAGCTGCTATTTTCACAGGAAATTGTGCTGTGGAAAATTGAATATTTGCAACTTTTTGCTGCCTGCATAATACTGATAGAAAATTATATAAATTTTTCTGGTACCGTAAAATGGGGTCGATAGTTTTTAAAAATCAGTGTTGAATTTAGAAAACAAAATTACACACACTAATATAATGATGGTGTAAATTACTTATCTTGTCAATGACATTAAATGATCATATTTTTAGAAAGGTTGAAAATTACGATTATGTATCTTTTATTCTTCTTTGCTTGTGTCTCCATCGACCCTCCGATTGGGGTCAATGGAGACATTAACTTATTTATCACTATAAATTCTATTTGACCAAATTAACGGCAAATACAAACATTTAAAATAAAAAAATATAATATAAATTCCCGGAGGAAATTTGTAGACACAAAAAAAACATGTTAAACAACTCTTTTTATTTATTAAAATATAAAGATGAAAATATAAAAACATTGTCTTTAACAGTTTAATTATTAAGGTACATTTTCAAATGCTTTTACATCAGTCTCAGTTCCATAATATACAACGGATATGTCCCCATTCTGCAGCAATGTTTAATGTTTAATTTTGGATTTCTCTACCTTTTCTTTCAAAACGATTTACCCACTTTGATTTTTGATGTGGGGATTTGTAAATCTGTACAGGATGGACCGATGAATTACATATTTTCTTTGAGCCTGGGTCATGTTTGACATATGTTTTTGCACCAGCATTGTCTCTATTAACCTCGAAAAAGCTCTGAATTTTTTCTTGTAATATTTATTTCGGAATCTATAAGAAATTTCCAAATTTTTTTTATCATAATCAAGAGAAACTTAGGTTTTATTATAAAAGTTGGTTGTTTGTTTGAAGAAACTGAAACAGAATGCTAATTAAAGTTTTTCGACCTACCTGTTTGTTGGTAAAAACACCATTCTTTTCAACGGCTTGAGCAAAATTAAATCGTTCCCAGAAATAAAACAAATGCATAGTATAGGCTGTTAGAGACCTAAGAATAGATACTATTTATGTAAAAAAAAAATGTTTATTGTCCCTGCCACTATTACCAACCCTTTTGACTCTTTAGTGAATTATATCTTTCCATACACTAGTCTCTATTGACTCCATTTTAAGGTAGTATTGCTTTATGGTTTTATTCAGATTATCTATAAATATATCTTACATTTTACGCCCTTGTCAGTAACAACAGGCTTATCCATTGGGCAACCCTATTTTCAAATATGAATAGATCAATTCTTAAAAACGGACATCCACATGCATTGTAGAATGGAAAGAAAAACCTTTTATTCTTTGATGGGGGATGGAGAATGTATTTATTACTAAATAGTCTTCTTCCTCGAATTCCTCATATGCATTATTAATAAAATATTTAATAATCATTTTCGGGTACGCACAGCTCAGACCACTTTCCAATTTTAAACAATCAGTCGAGACATAACCTATTTAAAAAATTAGTCGAGACATAACCTATCTGCCGTTTACAATCTATGAATCTGTGTTTTTTCAATATCAACTTACTAACGCAAAGTATAACTGATATCAGAGATTGGTCCAAATATGTTATCATTTAATATCGCACTTCAATTATGACCAATTATGACCTTGTAGTATCGATTTATACGCTCGAATCGGCATATTATTTTTTTTTTAATTATCGATCTTATTCAAAAGTAAAATTCAAATTACATATAAATAATATCATACACAATCCACTGTGTCACAAGATCTTCGTTTTTAGAAAAATGAAAATAACCTTATATCAGTTCCTTTGGTTATCCAATTATAATTTCTACAACCAGCACAATTTTGCATCTTTAAAATACACAATAGTTGTCTTAACAGCACTGATAACTACTTGACACTAAAACAATGACAACCTCACCACAATTTCAATAATTTAAATTTCGTGCCTAATTATCTTCGTCACTGACGTCAGGCGCAGAAGCGAACGAAATTCGATCGCCTATATATATATTTGTATCATGACTGGTGCGCACTACGATTTCACAACAAAAAACATAGCCAAAGTGGCCAAAGGCAATTTTTCCATGAAAGTGTGTATTTTTTGTATGATTCATATTTGAAAGTAACTGAATTAAGGGGATTTATTTTTGACTTTAGGTAAGGTTGGTTGTCTACATAGTAACGTCATACCAATGAAGTCTTATTTTTGGGTTATTTTATTACTATAAGTAATTATATAAAAAATTATTCAATCCTATCTCGCTGCCAGAATCTGTTCATAAAGAAATTTCAGTCTGAAATATATCATGGTAAACTTTTCTTGTATTTTAGAATTTTAAAATGGTATATGTTTCTCAGATCCCCCTGTATGATTTAACAATATCATATTCAGGTGCTAACGATGACGTTTTCGGTTGGGTTACCGGTTGTATAGTGGCAAGTGGTGATTGATGTTAGTGGCACGGCTTCGGTTCGTTGCTGGTTCACCACTACACGATAACCGACCGATGATGGATCGAGGACATCCTACTCCCTCGTTCTTCAATGTGTACACGCTCCAAACTGCTCACCTAATTATACCGTTCTCCATATAATAGCGCCATATCACTTCATTTACAATTTAATAAGGAGTCGACTTTTTGAGGGTAGAAGCTAAAAGGTTATGTGAATTTATTTCGATACATTATAATACACAAAGAATGTATGAGGCTAAGGAATAATAACAAATTTTATTGAAAATATACCGTGCAATAGTTTATCAAACATTTCTCTAAATTATTTTGATAATAATAAGCGCTCAGTAATGTAAACAACCATTCACATGAACTATCCAATAATATGAACCAACAAAAAAATATATTGTAGGTTATGCAGCAGAGTGAACACTGTTTCTCTCTCTTTTTTCTCTTGCTCTACAGTGAACAATATAATGTGTTATTCAGCCAATCAGTTTTAATTCGTCTAGATGTTATAGTCACTTACAGTTATTGTAAATATACACTGATTTTACTGTTTTTAAAATGAAGCCGCAAACTCTGACCTTGGTAATAATTGTGAGATTATTAAAAACATGGACAAAGCTGGTGTAACATATTTGGCTAAAAAATATGGTGTTCCAAAATCAACTGTGTGTGCCATTCGTAATAAAAAGTCCAAACTTGTTGTTACCAAGGGATGTGATTCAAGAGCGATCATGAAAAGAACATAATAAAGTCTGCTGGAATGACGTTAATGAAATAAAAAAAATATATGTTTGGTTCTGTTCCCAAAACACTGAACATTCTACCAACTTTAAGTGAAACGCTAAAAACTAAAGTCAAGGCTTTGCATTCAAAACTGAAGAGGAACCAGTCATTTAATACTAGTTATGGATGGCTCCAGAAACTTAAGAGAAGATATGAAATTTGGTTTTTGAAAATAACTGGAGAGAAGTTATGATCAAATCATGAAATTATTGACCCATCAAGCAGGAACTTTCTAAAAAAAATTAAAAATATATGTGTTTCAGAAGAGCAGATTTATAATATTACAGATGAATCAAGCCTTTTCTGGAAATTGTTACCAGACATAACATTGGTCACCTCTAACAAAAAATCGTTTGGAAGAACACAAACAACAAACTTGATTTCTATTAGTTTACACTAGCGAATGGATACCATATTTCATTTGCGAGTCCCACCGTATTAAACAATATTTCAAATGGGCCATTACAACAAATAAGAAATTTAAACGATAAATACCTAGCCTATTTGAAAATATATAGTTCTTAATACATTATAGTAAACACACAAAATTTCAAAATTATAAAAGTAATAAAAACCTAATAAAATATATTGGTATATTTGTTGTGATGGCATCTATCCCGCAAGCACATTAGAACATGAATTTGAAAAACATAATTTTATAAGTTATTAACCCAATTCTCGTCTGTGGTGTTACTCCATATCTTGACTGCTTAACTTCGAAACTACGGTTGTATTATTTACGACTATAATTATACTTAAAAAAGTTGCAAATTGTATTAAAAAAAGAGAAAGAATATTCAACCTATAAGCGGACGCTTATAGGGTAGTTGAATTTTATATGCTGGACATAAATTTTGTATATGCTGAAGAGAAAAATGCAAAGACAAAAGGTAAGCACTATTTTAATATTTTGTTCAAACTTAAATTGTAATTTTTTACTCATTTCAATTACTTCTTTAAACACCTACCATTAAATTTAGAAACGCAAGATTCTTCACCTCAAACCAGAGAAATTAAAACTTCTGCAAAGTCGCAGAAAACCAATACAAAATAAGTACATAAACAGAGAGAGGAAGCTGGACTAGAGTTCAGGACCGGTAGCTTCTACTGCCTCATGGTGTACAAAAGAGCATACGTAGACAAATAAAAGCAAAAGTATAAAATGAATAATGAAATACATACCGCTTGACACAATGTATTATTCAGAATGATTGAAGTCTGCCATCGCATTAGCATCACAACTAATAATCTTTCTGCAATCGTGTCTGTTAAATTTGAGTGATTTGGTCTGTACATATGTTTATACAATGGATATGAACGTTTCACATCTACTGAAGTTAATTATGCAAATTCTAAATTGTTCGCTTGAGCAGTCAATGCAGGCACTCAGAAATCGCGTAAATAATTTCACGAATTTTATACTGTAATGAAATTGCAAGCCACTTCATTCCAGTTTGTTGTTTTCCGTGAAAAATTGTTTCTGCCCATCTAGTCCAGATGGCGTCACTGATTTCTACTGGAACAATTGGTTTGGTAGATTTTTGCACTTATAAAAAACGATTAAATATCTATTTGTCTTTATTGCTCATGCTGTACATTCCAAACTATAACCGAGTTTGGGTAGCAGAACACGACAGTGCTACTTCCTTCTTACTAATGTAGCGTTCTGACAGCACCTGTAGTTCAGCGGTCTGGTAAAATTTATATGTTTTCTGGTATTATAGTGTAATTTTATGATCATCATTATTTACAAAGTTGCTATATTGATTTAACGTACCTTTGAGGTAATTTTCATAATAATATTGTACCGTATTTATCTTAATTTATGCCTTGGCGAATTTGCTTCTCAGTGATCAGTTCACCTTGGTTATTCTTTGGAACAGCCATCATTAATATTAATTAGTATCGATTTTTCGGGCCTTCTTGGCAATTTATCTAATATCCCTCTGATATTGTAATAATTTCGTGTGCTAATTTAAACTAACTTTCGGTTATTGTAAATTTTAGATTTACCCAGCAACGGATGTTGCCAATTTGTATCGTAGTTAGTTGTTTTCTGTCTTTGTCTGTTGATGTTTTAGGTCACTTGGCTACGTTGGTAGCTCTGTGAAAAGTGGTGACTGGTGACATTTGGAGATTGGTACCCCTTTTTAGATTAAACCTATTTGTTTATAACCTTTGTGAGAATTACCTAATGTGGTGCATTTGTTTTGTGGTGGATCGTTTTATATCATTGCATATATTTACCAACCAGACCTCAGTAACATAAAGTTTTTCTAAATATCGAGTGCTTACTTGAACGTTTACTTAGTATTTAGTCAGGAACGATGCTCTAGTGGAGCCTTGTCTAGTTCTCTGGCAAAGATACCTGCCTAGTTATCTAGCAATTGATTAACTTTTGATTATCTGCAGTAAACATATAGTCAAGCTATATATCTTTATTTATCTTTATCTGGAATTCATTATTACCTCTCTACGAGGAACTAATAAATAATTTAATTTAAAGTTACCTTTAATTTGAAAATTATCATATTGTTTTATATTTAGCAAATATTTATTTACGTTGTATTTCTAGTTGTTTGTCTGTATACAGACATTCTAAATTATATTTTCTTGAAGATTACCTTCTTTTTAGTAAAAAATATCTTAACATTTGACTTTGTTTATTATCATAGTTTATTTACTGGACTAGTATTTTTTCTATTTAACGTAACTTTTATTGATACTTAAGTTAGTTAAAGTCTTCAACTTCCTAAAATATTGTGGGACACCGATCCTAGTTTGTTTAGTTTGCAATTTAACCTGTAAATTTGTGTTAACTCTCATATTTTGTCTACGTAGCTGGACAATTCAAACGTCACAGCTTTTTACTTTGTTTTGCCTATAATACTGATGTCATAAAACTCTCCCCTTTTTATGTAAATACCTGGACCAAGAGAAGAGGATAACTGGTGGATCGAACTGATCTGTATATACTATATGTTCCCCAACGTGTAAGAATCGGCTGTGGTGGTTTGGAAATACCGGGACACTTGCTGTGATATGCATGAAGACGTTTAGGAGATTTAAGGAACACTTTTATTTGTACTTGCTATTAATGCATCTACCTCTGGGAAACCTTGTCGAATACTTTCTGCCACAAGATATAAAGCATGAACTTTACACGTAACATGTACCAACCTACAACCGTGTTCATGAAGAGAACGGCCTACCAAACGCATTGTCACGGTACCATCAGTACAAACATCAACACTTGACTTGTTGACAGATCAAATTTTTCTAACGTCTCGAGCACCACCTGCGTAATTGTTTTGTCAGTACACTCAGTTAGTCGTCTGCTAGCTAGTAATAGTGGAAATTTCGGTTTAAGAGATTCCAGTACACGTACTATAATATTTAAAATAGAATTATTTTACGATTTGTCGTCTTGTCAACACATAACCACAGCCCGTGTATTTTTTAATACACATTTTTATTACATTATTTACAATATTTTTGCGTACAGTTAATGCATAGTTACGCAACGTTGCGCGACTTGGTAACGTCACCTGGGGATAGTATTTATTCCAGAGCTCCCGAAATGGTTGTTTATCGAGAATGTGCAGCGGAACATCACAGGCAATCAGCATTAACAGTAAATCGAACATAAAATCTGTTTTCCATGGCAGGTAATTTTTTTTTAGTTTTATGCTGTGCAGTATTTACGTGACGTCTACAATCATATTTATCTCAACACATCAAGTCCGTCTCGCACACCTTACAAATTATTGTAGCACCATTATAGAATAAATCCGGGAATTAACTGATAAGTTTACTCACTTTGTCACCGTATTGCTGTTTTTTACCCCGACATATTTTATTATTAAATTAATATCAACAATAAAATACAAAAAATTAAATTATCCACAATACAACAACATAAAATACAACGGAGAGGAATAAATTAGCGGGTAAACACTACGATATACAACAATGGTCTAGTCTCACGGCTCGCTTTAATTGTCCGCCAGCCGGTCATTTCCTCACAAGATATCTATCTACCTGTTGTTGCACCACTGAATAGCCGGACGACTTGCCAACTCTACTTATATCTATGGTTAAGCTGGATCCATATTTGACCATGTACTGTGTTGTCGATGTCATAAAAGTTTTCTCAGCAATATTAATTCATAAGCTCACCACCAGTCACAGTCATCGTCGCAGAGAACTTCGATTAGTTATTTACGTCCTATATAGGCTGAACGCGCGTTCTTATAGGCTGAACATGCGTTTGCACTCACGTTGTGTGTGCTCGGGTTATGTGCGAAACTTTCGGTTTTGTGAGCATATAGGTGTGCTCAGACTATTCCGGATACGCAACACACTACACAATGATGAAAATAAGTTCAAGAAGTAATACGGTTGCAAGTGCTGTAATTTTTGAAACATTAATTGTCCTTCGGATCCCATAAAACGGGATGTTTATAATACTCGTCAATTCAATTTAAACATAATTCATGAATACAAAATACAAAAATTATACCACAAATTCATACGTTGTGAACGTATGCGACTCTGACTCAGTCTGGCGTCCACACTGAATACGCATGAACAAATCATTTCCTTTGAGTATATCAAGAAAACCGACAAGCTGTGGTACACATCCGCATGCGTGCGTTGATGCCTGTATACATAAAACGAGCATCCTGAGCAAGACGTCAACATTTAAGCGTGCATGCCTGTTCAGCCTGTGCATACTCACATGTGTACACGCCTTTAGACATTGACGATCAGTCCAATGGTGACCTGGTTATGTAAGGGTCGCATGTATGCATTAAATATAATGATGTTGGCTTCAGAAAGAGCTGTACGCCTTGCAACTTATATTTATGAGCACATAGACAAATTTTGTGACTTAATATGTGGTGGTACATTGGATGGGTATCTTGTAAGCAATGTAAAGCTGCCAAAACATATGTCTCACGGGAAAAGACTCTTAATGGCTCAAACAGGGTGAGGTCTGTCGAATATGTAGGCCAAAGGATAGGTGTATTTGCTCTTGTACCAATCCACCTTTCTGGAAAATGAGTTTGAGCCATCTTCTGACAATTTTGGTAAAATGGGGAAAAGTTGATTGCTTGAAGGGTTGTGAGGTCAGTAACGATTCTCTTTCTCAATTTCTCAAAAATATAGATTTCAGTGCTATATTTTTTTTATTTTAAATAGTTTCATAATGGCTCAAACAGGTTGAGGTCTGTCGAATATGCAGGCCAATGGATAGGTGTATCTGCTCCTGTACCAATCTGCCTTTCTGGAAAATAAGTTTGAGCCATCTTCTGACAATTTTGGTAAAATGGGGAGGAGTTGATTGCTTAAAGGGTTGTGAGGTCGGTAACGATTCTCTCTCTCAATTTCTCAAAAATACTAATTTATGCTATAATTTTTTTATTTTAAATAGCCTTATAATGGCTCAAATAGTTTGAGGTCTGGAAAATATGTAGGACAGTGTAGATGATGTATGTAGGTGTATCTGCTCCTGTACCAATCCATCTTTCTGGAAAATGAGGTTGAGCCATCTTCTGACTATTTTGGTAAAATGGGGAGAGGAGTGCCATCGTGCATAGAAAACAATCTTTGTCTTCTATTAATCAGGATGTTACTAATAGAAGTTCTTGAACCGGTTGAATATGAAACAAATGTAACTGTTGCTCATATAGCACTCGTAGGACAATGGTTTAGAAGACATCTGTTCTGAGAGCTAATTGTCTGGTATTAATGGTAGGATCATCTGATACCAAATCCAATATATTCTCCTTTCCTTCAAGAGTTCTTGTATTTCTCGGACGGTCTGAATACCTTTCACTTCGTGGTTGTAAATTACCGGTTTTGTGCAATCATTATTTTGTTCTTAAAAATGTTTTCTGTTTGGAAGAAGTCTGTGTGGGAATTTTTCTGCGTAATTCCTAGTTGCATATTATGCATCTGAAACACCACCAGTTAAGAGGGCTAATCGAACCAGTGTTTGTAAGGTAATTTTTCAAAATTTATTTCTTCCATACGGTTTGGTCAAATTACACCAAATTTGGAGGATCAGTAGTTGAAAGTGTACTAGAAGGTACATGTATATCTATTTTAATTAATTTTCACTTTATGTAGGGAAAATTTATACTATAAATATAAGTGAAATTTTGACGTGATTAGCTCCGGAATTATGATATCAATCGGTAAAATTCGAGGTAAAATTCATACATGTCGTCTAGAATGAATCTTCATAATTATGCTCAGCAAGTTTCAAACTTTTATTCCGTACTATTTGGTTAAAAAGAATTTTCTAAATAAGTATCTTTGTCACTACAAATGGAGCAAAGAAGTGTTACCTCTATCGGGAATCGCACCTCAATGAAGTCGGTGAATAAAACGTCCAGTGAAGGTATAGTCAAGAGCAAAATTATTCACCGGCGCATGTATAAAAACTTTCTAGAGAGTGACACAGCTATCCGAAGCTTTTTCCCGACTAGGCCCCTTAATATTGCGTATTGATTAAATAAGAAATATTATTCCACGACATTTTCCGTTCACATTTTAAACAAACAGAATCTCTACAAATAAATAAATATTTTGCCAGTCTAATTACTTTTATTGGGAGCATTCACTAGGTTGAATTCTGTATTTCATGACCCATCCAATAATTTCAATGTACTGAATAATTTAGTACTTTATGTTAATTACAAAGACTGTGACACGATTCAAACCAAATAATGTAAATGTAAATCTTATAATTTCTGAATTCATGTCCGGAATATATTTAGACATGATTTTAATTCCGCTTATGGACAATAAAAATAAAAATTTAAATAATATTTTAGTCTGTTTATTTAATTATTTTATTTCTTCAGAATCTCAAATTATTTAAAATAATAGTTCTCACGACTATCTCATTCATATCTATAAAAGATAACGAAACGATATTTGGTAAATATACAGGTTGGTCAGACGTTTATCTTTTATATTTTAAGAACTGAGAGAACTCGTGAAGATAATTGGAATTTGCTGTATAAACCCAGTTCTTCTGGGATACAGGATGTTAAAATTATTATATCTTTTTTCTCACTTGGGAATTAACAGGAATATTTAAGGAAAGCTTGTAAGTAATTTTTCCTCAATAACTAGTATGACCTTAGTAATTTATTTTCCCATCAACCAGTAGTATGTGTATTGACAATTATTAAGAAAAGAAGAATTGGTACGTCACTAAATAAATACAAAACTTGTTGTCGTTTGTGTCTTTAAAATTTACCCTTAACTAAATTTAACTTAACTAAGAAAAAAAATAATTTTTCTTCGTATAATATTTGGGAGGTCCAAGTAAAAACCCTATTAAATATTAGAAAAATGATGCACCAAAGAGGACACGGCTCGTCTCAAGGGGCCCCAAAAAATTGCGTCAAATGAAAAAATGTTTCAACTGAAGGGTGTTCAGAATGATGAATTTTGCCAAATTAACCATTACTGGGAAGAACAGTCTGAAAATAATGTTACATTCAGTTAAGGAAAGTCTGTCTCAGCTGTACCTCTTTTGAAATGAGTGACTAATTGTTCCATTTATTTTATTTCGTTTATTTCAATTGTCTCGTTTGTTTCATTTGTTTGGTTTATCTTGTTCATCTCGTATCTCCTTCATCTCCTGCATTTGTGCATTTTCTTCATATAATTCAACTTCTTCAACTTCTTCTCACCTCCTTTACCTTCTTTATCTCCTTCATCTCCTTGGTCTCTACCATCTACATCATCTACCCCAACTCCTTCATCTCCTTCATCTCATGCATCTCCTTTATCCCCTTCATCCCTTTCATATCCTTCAACTCCATATCCTTCATATCCTTTATCTCCTTAATCTCCTTCAACACCTTCATCAAGGTCATCACCTTCATCTCCGTCATCTCCATCATCACTGTCATCCTCGTCTCAATTATCTTCTTCAACTCCTGCAATTCCTTCATATCCTTCATTAACTTCACCTCTTCCATCTCCTTCGCCCCCTGCATCTCCTCCATCTCTTTTATCTCATTCATCTCCTCCATCTCTTTCAACTTCTTCAACTCTTTCATCCAGTTTGTTATCTTTATCTCCTTCATCTTCTTCAGCTCCTTCATCTTCTTCAGCTCCTTCATCTTCAGCTACTTCATGTTCTTCATTTCATTTTTTTTTTACCTTATTTGTTTTATTTGTTTTTATTTAATTTATTTATTAAATGAATAAAATAAATAAAACTGATTTTTCTAATTAAAATAATTTATTTCTTTCATGCCAAATTGAATATTATGATGATAAAGTACCTCCGTGGAGCAATCAACCGAGACCAACTTTTTTTCATTTGCTTATTTGATAATACGTGAACATCTGAGCTCACTAAATTTTTCTAAATTATTTGTGCTCCAAGAAATAATAAAAAAATTAACAGTTTTGAATTTTAGTCATCTGACGTCATTCGACTAGTTTCGCGCTAAAGCTAAGCTGTAAGCAGCCAATGAAACCGAACATGATACTGCATTGTTATGCTAATAGACCTATTACTGATATTGTTGTTTATTCTAATAATAAATAAGAATTGAGTTGTGGCAATTTATTTGAAACATACCTTGTCTTTTCTTTGCTTTCATTACCAGAGGTCGAATTTATTGATCTAATTCCAGGGATGGCTTTTACAGATGATATAATATATTATAAACACCTACTGAAACATTCCCAAACTACAAAAAAGAAAGTCATGCAACATATTAATGCATTTTATTTAATTTTACAATGGTAATGCGTAACTTAGTTTTGTTGGGGATTGTACTTATTAAATAAAAACGTAATGCATTACAATGGATTCTTTTAAATTGCTGTATACTGGTAATTTACATTCCTGTGTGGAGGGGAGAAAACATAACACGATCAAATAGTATCTTGCATAACGTGGATTCATCTGGGCGTAGGTACTAAAAACGCGCAGTAAAAATATCACAATGTACTAAACCGACGGAATCTACAGTAAATTCATGGATTTGCGATTTACAATTTGACGGTAGACAATTGTGTTGCACTAGATGTGACAAAGCAATTTCGTGGTCATGCAACACAAATATTAATAGACATATTTCCTCAGAAAACTAAAAACGGAGCATACAGTGACATGCAACGTAATTTTAACTTAGATTTAGTGGAATTTATGATAGGATGTAACATACTGTGCTTGAAACTAGATAATCTACTTTTTACACAATTTTTGGAAAAATGTATTAGTGGCAAATGTAGCAATGTTAACGTACCTTCAGAGTCTACACTAAGAAAAAAATATTTATTAACGGAGTGTGAAAATATTAGACAGAAAATTTCTTCTGAGCATAACTAGAAGTACATGTAGCTTAGCATGGACGCATTGGAGAAAAATTGTTCAATAAGCGGACACTTGATCGCCTCTAAAGTTTTAGAAGCTAAAAATTCTAGCACTATAGTGGAGTTAGTGAATTCAAGTCTATAAGAGTTTTGGGTTGACAAATATGCAAAAATTAAGGACAGGTTCTTATTATTTCTTACCGATGGAGTGAATTATATGAGAGCTGCTGGAAGAATTTTGAAGAAAACATATCAGAATATACTTCATGTAATATGTTAAGCACATGGGCTTCATAGGATTACTGAAACTATTAGGCGTTGCTATCCTAATGTTGCTAATTTGATATCTAGTGTAAAGAAAGTTTTTCTTAAAGCACTAAGTCGTGTACGGTTATTTCATGAAATTCTACCAAATACTCCATTACCTTCAGAATCCATTTAACACGATGGGGAACTTGGTTAGAGGCAGCATCGTACTATTACAGTCATTTTGAAAATGTGAAATCCTTAATACAGCAGTTAAATCCATATGACGCGATTGCTATTTAACAGGCACAACAGGCATTTATGGATCCAACTGTTTAACAAAATCTGGAGACCATATACGGAAGTTTTTCACGAATTTCTCTAGCTATACGAGATCTTCAATATTAGCCAACATCAGAATTTACTATAGTTGATGCAATAAACTTTGTGTTTGATCTTCGACAATATATTTTTCAATTCCAGGGAGAAATTGCTGCGAGAGTACAAACAGAATTCCAAACTGTTAAAAAAAAACCGATTTGTTACGATGACAGGTGTAATAAACCTTTTAAACGGCAAAGAAATAGACTTTGTTACACCGGGCATGAATGTGGTGACTTTGCGAAAGTTTACATATTTTAAGTATGCCCAGTTATATCTGTCGACGTCGAGCGATCCTTCTCACAATATAAATGGATTTTTAACGAAAGGCAAAAAAGTTAAACTCCAAATCATTTAGAACAGATATTAATAATGTACTTTTATTCTTCGCTAAAATAAATTTCAACGCAAGATATAGTTTCATATGTATATATGCAAATCTGACAAAACCACCTAAAGTCAGCCCTTGCTTTACATCATCTCCGATTGGTAAATCCGACCTCTGTTCATTACTAACTATAAAACGAACATTCGTAAGCCATACCCCGTTTATTATCTCAGGTTGTATTGGGAACTAAAATCACTACGGCGCATATGACGCTATGATCAGACGAGAAAAAATCAGTTGAGTCTTGGTTTGTTTGCATTAATTTTATTTGCTTTTGTGGGATTTTTCTCAGGTAGGAAAATATATATTATTACATTAATCGAAAGTTGGTAAGTAAGTTCTATTAATTTAGCCAATATTGCACTATTTTTTGCTAATATTTGAATGTACTTAACCTAAAATTGTCCCCATTATAACTTTATATACCTTTTGTATTTCTCTGGCTTTAAATTGACACTCACTGTCGAGGCTAATGCTTTTCCCATCAATTACGATTTCTCCCATACTTTTCTTCTACCTATTTTCATTATATAAACAAATACCTCGTCTTTCTTAGGAAAATTGTGAAAGTGGATTGTCCTATTCCACATTTTTCCTTGAATGACAATTATTGTACACATAACAATTCATAGTATGCAGTGTTTTCTACGTCATATTGTGGAATAAACGTTGATGAAATAAGAAAACGGTAATAAAACCCAGACAAACAAACTAGACCAAATGAATGGAAGCAAAAAAGTTTTACTAGTTTCGTCAAACTGCGATTTTTAGTCACTAGGGGGCGATATGAAGACTCAACTTACGAATTCCTTTAATGCAATCAAAAGAAACAAAAGATAGCAATGAACTAATACATCAATTTTCATCAACTACGTTATCAGATAGTAGTTGATAAGAGGGGTTTATGGAATTTTTTTGTGAATTTTTTTTCTTAACTCTTTATCCGTAAAAAAATAATAAAGCTGAAACATTTTCCACTCTGACGTCAATTTACCCGTGACGTCACGAAATGAAGCGGGCAACAATGCATTGTCCCATTCCTAAAGCTTCAGTTCTGTATTCAGTTGACAGTTGTCACTTCTTGTCAAGTACGGGTTATGGTAATTAGTAGTTTTTTTCGATTCTTTCCTGTTAAAATTAGTGTATCCTGTATTAAACGAGATATGGAAACAAAATCATGTTTTGCGCCTTATTCAAATACTTCGAAAAAATTCATTAAAGTTATTTTTGTCACTTCCTAGAGAGGAAAATCGCCGAAGTCGATGGCTAAAAGCAGTCAATATTGAGAGAACAACAAAAACAAGCAGACTATTCTGCTGTGAGGACCATTTTGAAGTAAGTATCAACAAAATGTCTATTTATTCAGTCTGGCTTTACACCTACGTACCTATATAAATAAAATAACAAAAATCACAGTGCACTAAAATATTCATAATACATATGTCTGTATATTTGTTACTCAATAACAGGTATCATCAGTATGATACATAGGTACTACCTCTTCGTTTTTCCATGTTTTTATTTCAGCACTAATATAGTCCTGGTTCGTATTTATAAATAAACACACCATCTCAAGTCTACATGGGGTAGATTGTCAAAATAGGCTTTCACGAATCATTCTTCCATCGTAACAAAAAAAAAACTGAGGCTTGAAACAGTTTTTACTCAAGAAATTGGTAAAACTAAGTATTAAAAATAATTGAGATTCTGTTCAGCAAATTTTGACAAATAGTTGAAATAGTTCAATGTCACAGAATATAACAGGAATATATCGCGGCGTTGTCGATTCTTGTAATCAATCAATTAAAATTTAATAATTTGTAACCCAATTATTCGCCATACTTGCCATTTATTTTGGCATCCATAAAAAGTAAACTCATAAACATTTCAAACAGGTTATGTTTATTATAGGATAATTGTAATTAAACGGCAATTTAATGCAGGTAAAATCACCGGGGATAATGACGTCACGACCACCAATTTATTTAATTTTTACCTAATCCAGATATTAACAAATTAGGGTAATAATTATTTTGGCATTATTTAGGCCTCACCGATCGGACCATATAATTAAAAGATAACAAAAATCCTAAGTTTATTAGTCCATTATATCCATGCCTCTCTTGTTATTTTGCTTGCTTCGGATACACCACTGGCTACTGAAGTAGAAATTGCTTACGAGTTTTCTTTTGCCTTTCAGTTTATCATTCCACACTCAATAACTCTTAAACTTTAAGTAATAGATAAAAACTTTACAGTAATAATTTGTAGGTCAAGAAATATTGTTGTAATAACTACTGAGAATCAATAACATTTCTAAAGACTGTATCGAAGTAATTCTTATCTTGTATGAATTGAAAAAATGTTTAACAAATTTTTAATTAACACATAAAATTTGATTCCACTATAAACAGTTTTTCGAATAACTATCTGGTAGTACTAGCCATTACAGTGTTGCTCGAAAAAATAATAAATCAAAATCTTATAGTAGGAAGGCCAAATGATTTAAAAATTATATCCGTGGGACTGAGTAGTTTTATACTGACAAGTGGTATCATGATATTGCTAACAAAATTGATCTTGATATGAAGAATGCTTTAATTGCCTACCATGCTATACCTGAATGCGACAGCACCAGTGCCTTCTCTGGTCATATCTAGTTGGCCGCTATTTAGAAAGCAGTAAGTTGCTGAATGATTTTGGTCCTTATCACCATCTGCGTGACGTGCAACTCGAGAGGCAGAGATATTCGTCATTCAAATGTATTTATTTAAAAATGATATTTAAAACATCAACGACTTGAGGGCAGCTATATTTTAACATGTTAAGGAAGTTGACGAACTACTACCTTCAATACATGTTCCCAGCCACCATCTTCAACAGAAAAATTTTCAAGCATTTTTCTGGAACACTGCTGATATAGCTATTCAAAGTTCACCTGTGCCTATCGATAATGGTTGGAAGATTCAGGATGAGCAACTGCGTCCAATAGCATCGTTTAAGGAACCAATATCGCTCAAAAATTTGGAGTTAATCTCTTGCAGAATGACTTACAGGAAACAACTACTCAGCGGACAAAAGCCCCGACCTGCGTTGAATTAAACCTGCAAGTCTTGTTTGGTAGCAAAGATTATTTGTCAATTCCTCACTAGACATAGACCAGTTTCGAAATTGCTATGTTCTCGTCAGTATGCCGTAAGTAATGGAAAAAACAAATAATAATAACCAATCAGGCTAGCCTAAACTAGGCAGCATTAGTTGCAGAGATACCAAATTTTTTCCAATAAAGCGTCTTTTTTGAAGGATTTAATTTCCATGAGCGAAATAAAAATTGTGCAATTTTTTTGCTACTTTCTGTGAAAATAAATTAAGAATGAAGTACGATTCATTTCTTTATGACTACAGAGGGTAATCTCTGAAAGTGCATAAATTCATCAAAAGAGAAGAATATGAAGTAAATTGCCAAATTCATAAATTCAAAGTTATTCTGTTTGAAGACATAGCTTTTGAAATTTTTCTGTGGGCAAAAACGTTATGCTTAATGTATTTCCTCGAGACAGTTTTGGAATTTTGTCAATTATTGCATTAGTTGCCGAGATATTAGATTTTTCCGGAAAATATTAATATAAATTACTTTTAATTTAAAATTATACTTAATTTTGTTAGATCTCAAATAAATGTAAAAATTTTACTGTATCCATCTACGGTAGAATGAAACTTTAATCATTATCTTGTAGGCCATCTCTTGTTCGTAGGAGAAAGGAGAACTGTGGTTTCACCGACACGTTGAAAAGATTTTGAGGAGCAATTTCCAATTGTTCCAAAATTAAATTCAAAATTTCACCCTTTCTTCGACATTGTTGCAGTTTCATTCTACTCTAGGTGTGTTCAATTGGTTTAATGTTTGATAATCTGTCAGGCCTTTCCATTCTCCCAATCGCGAAGAATGGTTTGTTGCCAACGAAACGATGTTCCAGAAACTGAAAATGGATTGAAAGTTAGTTAAATAACTGGGAGGTTATGTAGGCACTAGGCAATTTCCGTGCGTGCAGGGCCGGGACATGGGGTAAGAGGCAATGACAATCATTTGTACGGAACAATTAAGATACATTCCTCGAGTGCCTTAACATTTCATACAGTGGCGTATTCAAAGTTGGTCCATGGGGAGGGATATAAAGATATAAAAAAAAATGTTAGATTAGCTCTGAATAAATGTTTTTACTTTTTATTTGACTTTATTCACTACTTCAAAACTATCAGTAATTAAAACTAAAAATATCTGAGAAAAATATCGATCAAAGAAAATTACACCGTTGCATAATGCATAGTCGTCACGGCAAAGCCCCATCGCTAATACTTCCCTAGGGGTACCCCAATCCAAATAACTAAGTGAACGGCACGTAAACCGCAGACTGATGCGCGACGAATGTACCGCACGCACCGCACAACTCTGCGCTTACGTTAACAGTGAATAGTTTATGTTATAGAGGGCCACCTTCTGTAACATATAAGGAATCGTATACTTTTAAAAGTTTTTAATTTCTTGTGTAGAAGAGACAGAATCATGAGGTTTCTTAATTTAAAAGTAAAAGTCTGGATGTTTATTTTATAAAATTTTTAAAGAAAAAATTAAATGAATAGAAGAAAATGAGAAAATTTCAAAAATTGAGATTTAATTTAGTAATAGTAAATAATGTAAATGGCATGACCTAAAACGTTCTAAGAGTTCTAATTTTTTCTTAGTTGAATCTGTTAATAAAATTATCAGTATCTTTGACCCATATCCCCCATGGGTACGCCACTGATTTTGTGAAATCTCCTGTACTGTCTTCAAGGCATTAATATAGATTGATATTGTATAGGGAAAAGGGGCGTTCTACGTTGAGAGATGTTAGTGGTGCAAAATTTAAGGTGGTTCCTCCTCCACGGCAAATCTCGATATGGCAGTAAAATTTTAAAACCAAAATTTTTAGTTAACACATAGATAAAGTGATAAATTAAAGATAAATTACACTATCTTTAATTGCTGCGCCACGAAGTTCGGTAAACCACTCGGTGAATTATGCATATTGTTGATAATATTTACAGATTCCTTTACAGTTAGTGTAGTACATTATAGTTTCGTAAGTGTTTGAAATAAAATTTTGATCCGCCAGTGTATAGCAAATAACTGCACTTGAACGTCTGGTACTTAAAATGCTGCCTGGCTTCACCTTATATGTTGGATTCACGAGAACGTAATCCCGTTATAAACTGTTTTACGCTTTCAAAATGTTCGACATAGTAGACTGCAGCTTGTATCGATGTGCACCATCGTTCACATACTTATGGTATCAAAGATAATCCAGATAGGAGATCCTTAAATTGTTGTTGGCAGTAAAACATTTTCACTTTTATCACCAATATAATACATACCATTTAACACTTCCTCCACTTCGTGTACTAGTTCGTAACACTCATTTTATATATATTAACAGTGGAGGTGTACTTCGAATAGCACTTAAAATTTTACTAAAATAATATCATATATGCGACATAGTTATTATTTTATTTTTATCTTCGCGTCGTCTACGCACTGCGACGTTTCCAGGTAAACTGAATAGTAAATAAACACTACCTATGGGAGCTCAGATAGGTTTGTTTGGAAGCCGGTCCAGGACTCACGGATATTGTCCGGTGTTTAATAAGGTTTCGAGTTTGCATCATATTTTTCAATTTTACGTTTTAAGTGTTGTATAGTTTATATGTATTACGTTGGTTCATGTTAAAACTTGCATATGACAACGTTTTGTTTTTCTCTGATTATTGGCCCTACATATGATAATCTGTTCATAAATTTTTAGACCCTATCTTAAATGTATAATAGTATTTTAACCATAATCAGACAATTATATCTATAAATGTTTACGGTTAAATGCCACTTTTACAAGACAGCATGGCAGTTTAGATTTGGGAGTCATTATAGCAACTTGGAATGGCATCTAACTCGTACATTGTCAACCTTAAACGTTGCTGCCCTAATAATTCATATTCTAATTTTGAATTTCGTATTGACAAAATTCATCGCTGAATTCTAATTGAGGTAAATATAAGAAAATTATAATTTACGCTTATTAAGTACAGTTACCCATAAAATATTCAATTAATTCACCGAAAATTTGTCACATCAGTAACATATTTATTCAAAAGTCAGTGTAGGTTTTATGCGTTGTCTCATACTGAAGGCCAGCAGCTACACTGTTGAATATAAAGCGACAGATATAATCCACATTCCGCAGTGTCCTCGCATTCCCGAATCTTTCACACGTCCTGATATACCCTATCAACTCCCAAAAACCGTCCCCCTTCTGAGCCGCCTTTATTTTTACTCTGATACCATGCAGATTTGATTCTTGCGGAAAACGTTGAATCAATTGGTTTAACGACTAAAGCTCGTCAATCGGTTTAAATATACATGTATTTCTTAAAAAAGAAATCATTCTGCTTTCTGCCTGTCTGAAACCATTACAAATAGTTAGCACTGATTTGGCGAAACGCCCAGTCTTCCTGTTTTTAATAATAATAATAATAATTAATTAATTTACAAAGTCTTTATAAGTATCCGAATTGTAAACATAATTTTACACAGTTTTCGACGTAGGGTCGATAGTTCTCTTAAAGATCGTGTTTTAATTATTTTCTAGTAATAATTGAGAATATAACATAACCAAGTGTCTGCACCATCTTTATTTTTTAGTCGAAAACCAGACTGAAAATTTACTTTTATTTGTTTTTCTCTACTAATATCAGGAATAATTCTATGATCCGTTTTTCATGCAGATGGCAAATCTGAGCCCGGGAAATTTAAAATACTCTTTCCAATCACATTAAATAAACTCACTATTATCCAATAGTTTTCGATTTAGAAAATTCAACTTTCTTCAACCTGTGTAGAAAAGTTTACTTTCTCAACACTTCTCGATCAATGAGAAGCCGGCATTTCCACTTTCTCAACACATCCTGTTGTCCGACCTCCCCTTTAAAAATGAACTCATCTATCAACAATCTGACGCTATTTGTCAAAACTTTTCATTTGTGATTGAGTTTTAGTGATTTTCAATGGTGTTGTTGCGAAACAGTGCGAAAATTTCTACGAAAATCTTTTAAATAGAAGGGAATAATGGATGTTTCGTCCGATGATGAGATTATTGATAGTACGCCACCAAAAATTGTGAACGCTGCGAAACAAAGCTCAATTAACCTCCTTCCTGAAAGATCCAGGAAAAAAATATGAGCAAACTTATTCTACTTTTATGGACTGGCGCAAAAAGGGGACGATAAATTCCTTTTCCGAAAATGTATTGATGGTTTATTTCGATGAGCTACAAACTAAATACAAGTCCTCACTTTGTGGTCAATATATTCGATGTTACGGAGTACTTTAAATTTAAACAATGGAGTGAACATTGAACAATATTCAAAATTGAGGGCCCTTTTGAAACGCAAATCGGAGGGCTACCAAGTTAAAAAGTCCAAAACCTTCACAGATCAAGAGATCGATAATTTTATAAAAAATGCATCAGACAAAGTGTATCTTGGTATGAAGGTAAGAATGTATACCTATGTAGTTCCTGATAGGCAAATTGTGGTAAATTTGATTTTAGGTTTCCCTCATCATGGGAGTAATAGCATCATGTCGATCATGTGAATTGAAGGCGATGAAAATTGACGACTTGAAAAATTTAAATAATTCTGTGCTTGTGATAGTTCCAATAACAAAAACTAAAACTGTTCGAAAATTTTCTGTAACTGGCCAGTATTATCAAATTATCAAAAACTATATAAGTCTCAGACCACCGATTGCAACACAGGCTCTCTTTTTAAATTATCAAAAGGGTAAGTGCACTATGCAGGAAATTGGATTTAATAAATTGAGTGGAATGGGCAAGCAGGTAGCAACGTTTTGGAAACTTCCAGATCCACATCTATACACCGGACATAGTTTCCGCAGGTCATCTGCGACAATACTTATAGACGCAGGAGCAGACATAACAGCTTTAACGAGACACGGAGGCTGGAAATCATCTACAGTAGCTGAGGGCTACATAGATGATTCGATGAAAAACAAAATGGATACTGCAAATAAGATTCTTAGTGCTATTAACAATAATAATTCCACCACAAGTGCAAATAACACAAATGTGATGACTAATAAGAATCTCAATGTTGATGTAAATTCTGCACCTCTCAGTATTATCAATTATGGAACTATTAATATTAATATTGTAAAAAAAAATAAATAGATAATTGCAATATTTTTCCATTTTATTTAATACGATTGGAAAAAGTATAGTGTTTAACTCGTGAGAATTGACCATTTCTACTCGGATGACATGCTCCACGCGCTTTCGGCTTACTATTATTCTGATTGATTGTTTGTTGACCTTGCTCACACGATACAATTTTATGAGTAATGCAAGAAATGATTTGTAATAAACACATTTATTTAATTTCTACCAGCCATTGCACACACTTCTTATCTTTCTTTTATTTTAGAAGAATTTTCTTCAAATAATTTTTCATAACAATTTTAATATTACTGAAAATGTAAAATCACAGCCCAAACAGCACTAGATATTCTTAAAATATGCTAAGAATATGAATTTAAGAATAAACGATTATTACTGGAATGATTTGTTGATATACCTATTCTACACGAAATATTCTCAGAACGTGGAAATGGGAATAATATAGATAAACTGAGAATAATCCATTTGGAATATTCCCGACAGGTTATAATCATCCTAGGAATATTACTGGAATACTTATAGAAAGAAAGAAATACACATTTGCACACATAGATATATGTATATAATCTACCTAGATTACTCTATAAATATGAAATGTATATATTATCGACATCACGAAAGTATGCCGTTACGTTATCGTTATAATTCATATGAATCAAATCAGAACTGCGTTAATCAAATTCATGCTTGTTGAATCGACGTCCACATATAAACAAACTTTACTCGTTGACAGGTGAAAAAGTAAAAACATAACCTACAATTTGTCCCCTAAAATTCAGAATAATTTAATGATTTCGTCAGTCTTTAAATTTGAAAAAATTTTACGTTTTTATAAAAATTGGAGAAAATGCAGATTGCATGTAGATATTAACAATTGTTTGTGTGTTTGAACTAAATTGTGAAGGACCACCCTTGCTGGGCGTGCAATAACTTTAAAAAACGAGCAATTAACTACTTAGAACTTTATTCTAAATTAACAATAATGATTCGGTGGGCACGCGTTTACATGTTTTAAACTTAGCTGATATGTGTACTGTACGACGTCTGTCGCTGTCAAAACTGATAGACAACGAACTCATATAGGTACTAGGACGACGTGTACCGCGTGCCTGCTGATGTTAAACTGATACTTCTCTCCTCTCCTCTGCGCCAACGTTCGCCGTGCCTTGCCCTTCTGCTTCGAACATCAGACTAATATTGCGAAATAAACAGTGGCGGGGTACCAAACTAATTAAAATAAATAAGCCTCAACAACAATTACAATTAAATTAATTAACATCATTAAAAACAAAAAACTGTCCGATGGCGTTCTAGAAAAGGGATGTATTTTTAAAAATCATTATTATGTCATATTGAAACATACATTTTGTCTTGATGATTAACTATAGTTAGTTTTGAAAAGATTTATTTTTCATATACAAAAATCAATAAAATAAAGAAAATGTAAACATTTAAACTCAAAAATAAACAAATCCAAATTTAAGAGCTGACGTGCAGAAACAGGAAGCCATGAAACGTGGTAACGACGCTAGTCAAAAGCGAATCATCGAGGTATTTCAGAAACATTAACAAGAATAAAAGAAAAATATTATTGGCTAAACCCTCAAAATGACGACACGATATATAAATAACTGTAAAAAATGTCATAGTAGTGAGTATAAAAGACATACACCTGCCATCATGAACCTGCTGGCAGAAACATGTTTAAAACCTTTTGAAAGTTTACATATAGACACTTTCGTAGTGGATGGCCACTCAATTGATTCATTCTCAAAATTAGCTCAAGCATACAAAATATTAGGGAAAAATGGAACAGAAATAGCAGAAGAACTATTGGATTTCATCAAAAACTATGGAATGCCCATGGAAATCACCTATGATGGTGGTTCGGAATTTTTAGACTCGTGTAGCAGCTCTAAGACACCATGAATCGAATTCGTGGATTGAACGGATACACTCAGTGTATGATTATTATAAATCATACACTTATCATTACTAGAACATCATAGATTATTAGATGGATCAGCAGACAAGAGAATAAAATAAGCAATTATTACTTGCAATAATACTAAGGGGCCTCCTCTGGAAGAGGTGCTAGGATACACTGCCTCAAAAAATCTTTTTGATATGCTGTCTACAAAGCAATTTTACCAGAATTTGGAGAACAAGCATGTTAATTAAATTCATGGAAGAAATTTATAATAAACTCCACGACAAATTACCCCAAAAAAAAGAGTTCAAAAACAATATTAAGAGGAGACTGTGTTTAAAGTAGGAGATACGAAATATACTGGGATTTATAATAGAAATAAAATGGTTAAACGTTTTACAAGACCTTCGAAAATAATAAAATTAATATTAAGTACAATTTTTTTGGGTTATTAGGTCCAATGTAATTAATACACTACTGTATTAACTTGCCGACGTTTCGGTATAATTTATTACCATCCTCAGGGCACTGTAAGATATAAATAAATTGATTGTAAGCTATTCTATAACTATATGGGTGATAAATTCTAATCCAAACTAATAGTAAAGAAATAATATTGAACAGTTAATTAATTATTCTATGACAGATTGTAGGAAACATGTACTTATTTTAGGCACTTCAATTATTATTTAGAATTAGTTATAGGTTAGTGATATATAAAAATTATAAACAAATACTCACATTAAAATTTAGTGTTTCTCGTGCATAAAAAACATAATTGCAGGAACATACTTCGTAGCTATAATATTGAGTTTATTGAAAAATACTCAGTATATCGGCGCATACAGAAATGAGAAATTTTTATATATTTCTTGAAATGTGTGTTATTCTCGTCGAGGCTGTGGCACTAATGAGATTATTTTTTAGCACTGTTAAACTTACTGTAGATAAGGGATGAATAAGTGTTTGGGAACTAAAATGGTTGTTTATATAATAAGTAAGCAAGCTTAAAATAGAAAGGAACGAAAGATGTAAATAGGTTGATAATTTTAAAATATCTAATGTATCATAAAGTTTTCAATTTATTAATTAGATTGAAATAACAAGAGTTTAAATTTTCAGTGTCTTTTCTTGAATTTACTGATTCAAATTTTTTAATGTTTATCATTTCTTGGAATTTTCTTTTTTCTAGATTAGATTGTTTACCTATTATTGCGGTTTCGTCAAAGTTAAATTCATGATTTAAAAATTTACAATGTTCTACCAAAGATTTTTACATGTTATTTTATATATTAAATACTTAGTATTTAAATTGTGGTCTGGAAATTATTATTATAATAAAATTAATGTAACACAATAAATGTGAAATAGAATATTTAAAAACTAAAAATAAGAAAATAGTACATTTAGCTGATATTATTCGTCGTTTCGGGATTGCCACCATCAACATCAGCACAGTAATGGCTATAGTTGATATATAATAAATTAAATAAAATGTAAGATTATTACCGCTTAAAATAGGAAACGCAAAAGTACAACATCGCTTATTTTAGAATAATTTGAAAGAATAGTGCTACTCAAAATCTGTTAGAATTAGGTTACAAAACATTCGATCAAAACTGAAAAATAGAAACTCACAATTTCAGAATTATAACAGAACATAGGAGGTGACTGAAATAATAGTGAATTAATAAATGTCCTGGGTAGTGCAATTAAATTAATAACTGGCAATCTGGGCGTCAAAGGTGCAAAACAATTCCACAGAAAAATTGAAGAACCAAGAAAAATCACGAAAAAAATAATAAAAACCGAAAAAAGCCATCTCTCTTACCATAAAAGCACTAAACTATTTACACAAAACTGTATATGGATCAACATACACTAGATCCAAAAACAATCAAATCACACAATATTTGAACGCGAAAAAAATTATGAGAGAAAAACTACATCATATGCATATCACTTTTATTGAAATGGTTTAATGATAGGGGTATTAACAAATATTATACAAACAGTTGTATCAAACTAAACATTATAAAATGAATGTTTTTTATTTTTTTATAGTTATTTTTACATTTTACAAAAGCACAATACACTCCAATGTGTCTTCCCTCTTTTCTACTCATAATGAATAATTTTACAAACAAAAATAATACTAATTTAAATAAAATTAACTAACAATCAACAGCCAAATGACAGCATATAGCCTTAATAAATTAATCATAACGCGCACGGCGTCATTGAAAGTGAACACGGCGTCACCATATATAACATTCTATGTACAAGACTCTTAATTAATACAAGATAGATTTATTGGGGTTCAAAATAAAACAAAGAAGGTTTAGTGCCATATCCCCCAAAAAGAAACAATTATGCAGCTACGGACACGTGTTTCGGAGTTATTGCCCCTCATCAGCGTATCGTATCTAAGGAATTGGATCTAGGATGGAATAGATCAGGAACAAGAACTAAAATAAGGCTGGAAAGTACAGTACACAGTACTCAATTAGTGTCTTCATGTTCCCATGTGCCACATTTGGGGCCTCGATGAGCACAGTCAACACACAGAGCCCTATGTGCACTGCTCATTTCCACCTGGCACATACAAATAAAACAAGATAGATTTATTGGGGTTCAAAATGAAACAAAGAAGGTTTAGTGCCATATCCCCCAAAAGATAGAATTATGCAGCTACGGACACGTGTTTCGGAGTTATTGCCCCTCATCAGCGTAGCGTAGCTAAGGAATTGGATCTAGGATGGAATAGATCAGGAACAAGAACTAAAATAAGGCTTCATGTCATAAGGCTCTGTGTGTTGACTGTGCTCATCGAGGCCCCAAATGTGGCACATGGGAACATGAAGACACTAATTGAGTACTGTGTACTGTACTTTCCAGCCTTATTTTAGTTCTTGTTCCTGATCTATTTCATCCTAGATCCAATTCCTTAGCTAGGCTACACTGATGAGGGGCAATAACTCCGAAACACGTGTCCGTAGCTACATAATTGTTTCTTTTTGGGGGATATGGCACTAAACCTTCTTTGTTTTACTCTTAATAAGTTTACGTTTCGCGACTTTTCTTTTTTAATACAAATACAAAACGGAGATGCGCGGCAAATCGAACTGTCCCAACTATTTTTTTAACTATTACTATGGTGTAATTGTATTGAATTACATTTATCGCCGGTTCTAGCTCAAGATTGTTGCGTCGGAAGTGTGATATCATGACAAATAGAATGGAAACTTGTAACACGTTTAGGGGCTTTGGTGAACATTTGTTTTGTATTTTCAATTAATAGGCGTTTTTTTTTGTCGAACTGAGTAAATTGATTAAAGTGAACAAACAAATTGAATATAATGAGCTGTAAACTGCAAAAGATCTCATTGTCATTGCCATCGTTTCATTTAATACATACACGCGCTGCGTACACAACCAGGTCATTCGTTCAGCTAGTCATCAATATCTAAAATATTCGACGTAAATAAATAGTCGAAGTTCTCTGCACCTGTGACTGTGACCGCAAGTGAGCATCTATACCACGGATCTGAAACTAGCATTGCTGATACGTCAACATTTTTCCAAATGTCTCAATCATCTGACTTCGGTTAATTTACTGATTTATATTAATTAGTAACATATAAAACATAATATATAAAATGAGGAAGTAGTAAAACATAAACTCTTTATTCATATTGAATGTATATAGCAATACCAATAATGGTAAATCATAAGTTAAATCCAATTTCAAAATATAATTAGAGTAACCAAACCAATATAACTCTTGATAAGCCATAATGGAGTTTATATTTGGCTTCATTTCAGTAAAATCGTAACTTCTACGAGCTTGTTAAGATGCAGTACTAAAAAACACTATGAAATCTTATTAATAGGGGAGGAGTTGAACAGAAAATTCGCGATGTGATGTTCAAAGGGAAATGCGCTTTATATTTTTGGTCCACTGCGAGCAAGGAGCGACGCTCTTTGACAGGCATGCCCGCGTTGTCCTATCCTCGCCCAGGGACCTGGATTAAAGCAATATTGTGTATTTTCCTTCCACGGATTGTTGCGCATTATTCGGTGCTGTCTCAAAATCTCTTAATTTTCTTCTACACTGGACTAAGCTTAATTATATCCACACCAAGTTATGATGATTCATCCGCTAGTGACTTTTTGAGATTAAATGGAACTCGTGTTTTATAAATCTTTTATAATTCTTGAAAAAGGAAAGTGAGGAATTGACTCTAATTATCTGAAGCGATAAATTAATTTCGTTAAAACATTTTTAATTAAATGAGTACAAAAAGAGCATACGGCTGTTTTTACATGAACGAAAATATAAATGACGGTCAATTAAAGTATTTTTAATTGTAAACAGAACAAAACACAATTGCACAAGACAATGCCGATTTTCGACCTAATTGATGAAAATTAAGATGTAATTATTGAATAAACAAATATTTTTTGAACGAAAAAACAACGTTTGCGCTAAAATTCATTTCACAGCCTTGATTCAAATATTTGAGAAACGTTTCTCTGTCCATCTGTGAATATGTATATAAAGTTCAGTTGAAACTTTTTTGCAATATAAAAAACGTCGGTGACTTTGATCTCTTTACCGCTGTATAAATTACAGTGAAAACGGATTAGCAATAATGCAATTTTCGATTAGAATAGAGCAAGTGTGGACTTAAATTGATAATGTATAAAATAAGATATATAACATTCATGTACACATAAAATCTATTAATATCGGACCCTTTGAAAATTATCCACTATCAGTTCTCAAAATTATGTTCCCAGTTTTCTACAAGTGATTAGTAGCGGAATCTAATGAATAATCTTGAAACTACTCAAATATTTAGTCATCATGGATACCGGTTACAACAGGTTATTTGTGCCTCAAGTATGATTTCTAAGTTTTTTTCTACATACATAGTACTTTCTATATTTTTTTCATAGTAATTCAACAATAATTAGGAACCCACACAATCAACAATGGAATGTTTCTGCCTCGAAACTAGCGACATATATTATGTATCCTATAGTACACATTGCCAAGTCTAGATAAATTTATATTTGTATCTTACTGTCTACATTGCCAAATTATTAGTTGTAACCTCTAAATATCAATCACAGGTTTTTTGCAGTACCTATTCAACAAATTAGTCAAAAAAATAATATTTACCGTTATTATTAGGGCTAGCAATTGAAACCGATTTTCTGGATAACCGGTTAATCGCTTTTGGATTTTCTCTTTTTTTAAAACTTGCATACACATCAGTTTCCGAAAAACCGCTCATATGAAAGTTATCAGAAGTTAAATCAGTTATTTCATTTTCATAATTTTTATCGAATTGTGTATACGAATCCTGGAAGTGTTTGGCAAATTTATTAACAATATTCTCATAGCCCAGTACATCTTTAGTATTATCAATCATGGTGTCAGGTATGGTGAATGTATTTTTTTATTATTTAAAAATTACCAAAATTTGTTTGGATTACTGTTAATATTGCTTTCGATATTGCTGCAATAATTTTTATATGATATATCAATGTTTTCTTTGATTAAAATTCTCAGATTTTTTAATTCAGTCAGTGCATTTTGATCTTTATGCTTTTTATACCGTTTCCAAGCCCTATGCTTTAGTTTAATATTATGTATTATTTCACTTGTAAACCAGGGTGGGTAACTTCTGTTACGATACCTCTTCATTTTGACGCCAAATGTACTGTAGCAGAGTATTATCCTCGATTTTTCAGTAAGTTCAACGACTCGTATACGTGGATGCACAGCTTTTAATTCATGTATGTCATAATTATTTGACAATTTTTCTTCAACGAGTTTTTTAAATTTTGTAGATTCCGATTCATTATTACATGTTACTAAAATGCCGCCATCTTTTACATGTTTTACATTATTTATACATATTTTGGTGTTTAGTGGATCGATATTATGCAAGATATCAGTTTTGGCCTGCGAGTTCTCTTGATTTAGATTTTTTTGGCTTAACAATTATGTTAGACTGTAATTTTTGCGAATAAGTAGGTGCAGTAGAAGGCATTGACGGCAGAGTTACGCAGATAATTTTTTAGTTGCACCTTTCATAAATTCTTCTTTCATAGAGTCAAACTTTTTCATCATTTCATCAGGCAAAGCATAACATGTTTCTTTAAATATTAGTTGCAAATCGGCTTCCTTAATGTTAACACCTAAGGATGCGCATTTGTTGCATTTCCATGATAAGCCTTGAATACTGGTAATTAATAGTATAGTATCATTCGACATTCGACATGCCAACGCAGAAAGCATGATATGGTTTGCTACAGAGACCGCTACAATTGACAACAGGTTTCCGTGTGGAGATTCCACCGTCACACAGCCCACATCGAGACATTGTCGTAATATGTAAAAATTGTTGATTAGAGTAAGATGCTTTTTTCAATAGCTTCAAAAATGATTGCTTAATAAATAAGATAGTATTCATCCATTTTAATATATTTTTTTATTAATTATTAAAATACATATATACAATGCCCTTAACTAGGTATTTAATTTATAAGATATTTACATTAAATAATGTTTTGTTTCAAATGGATGTTTTACAGATCGCGTGACACGGTAAACACGAGCCCAGGCCGCTGTTATGGCCTTTATACCGTGTGATATGATATTAGTTTTTATTAAGTACAGGAAAAAAATCGAAAAAAACCTTTGTTTTTTCCTTATAACTTTTAGGGATATTTAGTTAGCGAGTTTCGCGGGGTATCGGAGTGCTAGGGCAGGGGGGATAATGCTTAAGGTTGGTTTCTTGAGTTCATTATCATGGGCGTGGACGCCGTAAATAAGCAACTGCGTATAAATTATAATTGCACATCGGGAGGCAGCGACAAAGTCCAGATACGACTTTTACGTAGATATAATATTGTAAACACCTAATGAAATATTCACAAACAGATAGACCATTAGTGCATGTGGTTGTATGCTCTGTGTTTTTAACATCAATCTCCTAACGATTTTTTTGGATACTTTCTTCTTTCGTTCAAAGGGATTTTGCACATGGTAGTAAGCTCCCAAAGTCGCCAGAGGGTGTAAGGGTGTTTTTCATTTCTTTTTTCGATATCTGCATCCCTTCACGAGTTATAAGGACTTCCTCGTTTTGTCCGTTTATGCTCTACATTTTAACATCTATTTTTGTCAAAACTTTTTTGTTTTTGGTCCAAAGGGACAGATATTTTTGCACAGTATTGTAGGCTACCAAAGTGGGCTAGGGGAGTTTTTCATTTATTTTTGTTTATGCTGTATATACTTAACGTTCATTCGACCTTTTAAAGATTTTTTCGAACCTTTTTTTTTTGTTTTTGAATTTCCCGGGGCATTGGTCTGCAGGGTAGCAGATGTAACTCCTGAGATGAATTTTTAAATGGGAAAGAAGTAGACTTTCTACACAAGACATAAATGTGGAGTCTCTGATAAAGTTCATGTATTTTAAGTGTGCGCCAATTACATCTGTCGACGATGAACGGTCGTTCTCAAATACAAATGGATTTTTAATAAGAGACACCTGAGATAAATTCCTTAACATTTACAACAAATATTATTGAGCGAGTGTCAGTTATGCGGCACCATGCTGCACATGCGTATGTTAAAGTCAGTCTAAGTATCATCTTGTATAAAAGAAGTTCCTTATCTGTTGTCAGTATACTACGTTTGTTTATCAGTGGGTTCAGTCTACTTAGTGGTGCGTAGGTCTTATCGATTGTGTTCGTTACGTGTTGTTTAAATGTAAGTCGTTTGTCCAATGTAATTCCCAATTTTACTGTGTGTTTCTCCGTTTTGTCTTGTTATTTATATGAAGTTTATTAAAGTGATTTTTAATTTTATAGAGGAGGCATGAATGCCAAACGGTATTAAAGGCCTTTTCTATGTCCAACAGAAGCATGCAGGTTGATTGTTTCTTGTTGAAACCTTCTATGACATCCTCACGACTCTGCACAGTGCAAGAGCCGTGCTGTGCCCGCTTCTAAAGCCGAATTGATTATCTGGAATTAAATGTTTTTTCGGTATTTTATTTAGCCTACATAATACTATTTTTTCTGCGATTTTGCCCATCACAATTAGGAAAGAAATTGGTCTATAATTATTTGCACCCTGAGCTCTTTTATTCAGCTTTAGGAATAGGACCACCACGGCAATGTTCCGCTATGGTGGAAAATACTGCAATTTCATAATATTATTTATCTAATTATCTATCACCGTGGGATGAGTTTTACCATATCGCACTCATCTTAGATATATAATAGTCTTGGTATCCCAATGAGTGTGGTGATGAAATTGATAACAACTCTTAAAATTCAAAAAAAAATAATAATTTATTTTTTATAAATAGTCCGGATATCACGATCTCTTCTTCTTCCTCAATATCAAAGGGCACATCTGACGTCTGTTCTTCGGAAGAACAACCTAGGAAGCTCATTTTTGCAGCAAATTACAATGTACAATAATTTCATCTTTGCCATTGGCGCCTTATTTTGTTTTTGAATTTGATTAAATTATCAGGATGTAATTCTTCTTTTGAATAACTTTTTTTGTTGTCTTGTCTCGTGCCGTTTGTAGTAAGGTTATAAGTTTGGTTATTTCAGTGTCCAGGCTCTGTCTAGTAATGTTGACTGTTAGTTTGGAGATTACGTGTTATTTAAATGTTGTCCAATTTATGGTAAGTTGATTTAAAATTATATGGGAAATCATTTACGTTTCAATTATTAGAATATGCATGTTAATATATTTGGATGAAGTTTGCATTCACTTTATATAATATAAACACGTACATCACATTGAAAATTGTATAGTAAATCATGTTTTAATAACGATTCTTGAATATTTGGTTAATAGAAAATCAAACGTTCTTATGTATGGAAGCTGAAAGCTCTTTTTGCATTACAATGATTGTTTTGAGGAACACAAAGACTTTTAAAAATATATCAATTTCCTCTGTAATGTAAATACTCCATTTATATCCTTTTCATGATTGAATATCCGTCAAATCTAGAAACGAAAAGTGTCGCTAACGAAAAAATTATTTACATTCGTCTCAAGTTACAGCATAAATTAATAACTTGAGACAATGGAGACTAGAAAAAGAGGATTTGATATTATTGTAATTGAATTTTGTAATTGTATATTTTGTATTTATTTTAGGATTAATTGGAAATTTAATATTTTCAGTTGAATCAGAAAATACATCAGCATTATAAAGTAGTAACTATTTACAAAATTTCAGGATAAAGTAGAAAAGAATAAATTTATTTTACTCTTAACTATTGAATCCTTAATGTTTGTTCATTGAAATATAGAGCTGCGTATACACTTGGCGAACAGAGCCTGTAATGTAACACGTAATGTAACGCATTGGGACGGCTTTGTGAGCACGATACGAGCGGCTTGTTCGGCGCTCGCTGCGATCCAGCTCATGTCGGTTTTTACGACGAACACAAAGGAATTCGTTGTGCTAGTTGGGACGTCGTGCGTGCATGAAACAAAGTCACTGCTTACCTGGAATATTAACAATAAGTAATAAGCATAAAATAAATAATATTAAAATTTAAATTATTAACAATTTGGTATACTAATACGTTATATTGTTATCATTATACTATTGTTACGCCACTGGACTGTGTAGACTGGTTAGATGAGACTGGAATTATATGGGAACGGCCGGGAATATTCTGGAGTGCTCTAGACCGGGTGAATGGATGTATAAATAAGACGCACGGTGGGCCGAGACTTAGTCTGAAGTCGAACGTGAACGAGTAAAGAAGTAATAAGAAAGAGACCTATAAGTGTTTAGTTGTGATTATAATTAAGACAGTGATTAATCTATTGTCGCTAATTGTTAATTAGTAAATAAAGTAGTGAGTAAGTGTTACCGGGACTTTCAATCAACGAATCTACGAGTAGAGGTGTTTGTGTGGATAGCAAACACGTAACACTATAGTCTGTTTAACGAACATATAGAATTATGCCACGCCCATAAATGTGCGCCAAATTCAAGTAGAATTTTGCTATTGGTCGTATTTTTAAGACCCATATCACAAGATAAACTTGATAACTTCTTGACGCATATTTTTATCTATGCAAATACGTTTTGGTGTTTTGTGGAGATTATAGTTATTTGCTACAATTCGTTGTTTCTATTGGCTGTTATTCACATTTACCTAATAAATAGTGCTTTTTCAGCGGTAAACAAACATCTTTATTTATATTAAGGTACATAATGAAAAGGTACATAGTGTAAACTTCTTAGATGTAACAGTTAAATATAATAAGGACAGTATTATTAAAACCAACGGGTACACGAAAGAAGTTTGGTACCAAAGAAATTTAAACTTTAAATCCCACACATCAAACAACTACAAAAAAAGCGTCGTCAACAGCAATACAGATCATGCCATTCAACTTTTACATCCAAAATACAGATCAAATAACCTGAAAAAAATCAGAAAAGTTCTAGAAGCAAATTCCTACCCCAAACATTTTTATGAATTAATAATATAAAAAAATACACCGAACATATAATAAAATAACCCACATACCAAATAACAGTAATAATAAATATGTCTCCATGCCACAATATAAAAATAGCCCATAAACCATACAATACCACAAAATTTTTTTTCACAAAACTTAAACCTGATTACTAACCTAAGATGAAACTAACACTATTTACAAGATAAACTACAGCAACTGTAATGGTACTTAAATAGGTCAATCAAAATAATAAGAGTATACATGCACAAATATAGCAAAAACATTCAAAACAAAAACACGACAGCACCCGCCAAACACACCATAGAACAAAACCACCGATTTAATTTTAACAACATACAAATATTAGAAAAAATCGAACTGTAACCGAAGAAACATACATGAAATGCTGCAAATAAAAAAGACATACCAACGCAATAAACAATCACATTGATATATACAATTTAAGCGAAACCTATTTTAACTTAATTAAATAACTGAGGTACATTATATAACATGAAATCAATTTTTACATATTGCCGATACAAAATAATAATTCATTAAATAAAATATCTTATCATCATATACTCACTATTTAAGAAAAATACCCACAGTAAATTATATACAAATCCAACGATATCTCTGTAACATAAACAAAACTTTAAGAGCCAAGACACAATGTTAAAATAATTCAGTCGACAGGCAATCAAATAACACCAAACATGTAACCAAAATTAAAACCCACACCTATTAATGAATAGTGTAAGTAAATAATGTAATGTAAAATAACCACAACTGTGTTTTTCAAAGATATGTTAATTGTAGTTCTCCGATAATAGCGTAATAAACCGAAACGTTAGAAAAAAAAATAAAATTAGTTATATTTAACCGAAATTCCCAAAAAAAACTATATAAAATATTATTATTATTAATTACCTCAGCAAGATTTTCTATTTTTTTATGTGGCTACAACTTTGAAGGCATATACAGTACATTCGCCTGTAAAATGTTTTCAGCTTTCAGGGCTAATAAATAAACCTCTCAAGGGACAAGGTAAAAGCAAATATTATAATGATCTCCGAAATTTAGGCAGAATACTTCAAGAGTTATTTGTAAAATAACTGATTACAAAGTTTGTTAATATATTTGTCAGTAAAATATTTAAAAATTTTAATTAATAAAATAATTAAAAATTGCTTTTCCCATTAAATTCTCACTAACAACATGCTGTTTACTCCTAAAACATCAAACAGTGCTACCTTTTACAAGTATAAGAGTTTGTTTTTTATTTTTTTGCATTAAATCTGGCTTGTTTGGAATGTATTTCAACTTTAATAAAAAAAAGTAGAAACAGTACAACCTTTTGTGCTGCTTTCTGCCTAGGGCAAATAAAAGTAAAATGAGAGATGGCCTAAATATGATTCGAAAACTTTTCATACAGATTTCTTATATAAACTTGAAAAATATTCTCGATATATATCATAAAAAAAGAATCATGTGTAAAGGACACAGAACCTTTATAATTGAATTTGGCCAAAAATGGTGAGTATATAAATCAATTTAACGATAATGAAATTATGTTATTCTGACAGATCTTGGATTTATCCAAGCTCTACCATCACCTACCGATGGTCCTTAAACTGCAAAATGTTTAGTATAAAATTTTTCGTAGTTGATTAAGCAATTATCGAAAAAATTAGTAATACAACAAAAATGAAACAAGGTAAAACTAAAATTTGTATGTAAAAATATGTAATACAGACTTTATGCTTTTCTTGACCGTTAATTTCAATAGTAGGAAAGACGTAGATATATCCTGGGCTTCCGGTCATTTAAATAATTAAGAATAATATTTATTTTCTTACGTTTCGGTTTATTACAACCATCGTCAAAAAAATATAGATTATTTTGGTATTTTTTTGGTACTAGTTTACATTTTATAACTATTGCAGATGAGTGTTTATATGTGACTGCAGTCACATATAAACATATAAACACTCATCTGCAATAGTTATAAAATGTAAACTAGTACCAAAAAAATACCAAAATAATCCATATTCTTTCTGACGATGGTTGTAATAAACCAAAACGTAAGAAAATAAATATTGTTCTTGTTGACCGAAGGCCCAGTATATATCTACATCATTCCTATTAGTGTAATAAAGACTAAAAACATTTTATTGCGTGAAATGAAATCTACGCCAGTGCACAAAACGGTATGCAGAAAATTTTAAACTGTTATTGTAACTGATGGGAATCATTTTTTATATGTAAGAAATTGTTCTTTTTGGTGAGTCAATATTTCTTTGCTTCTAATACTAAGAATACTGTTATTTAATTCAATGTAATTCTTGCTTCTAGGTTGAGTAGTTGTTTCTATGATATAATGTATTGGAAATATTGTATTTGATTCATTATCTACCTAAAATTTTATACTTTTAAAACACTTATGAAAACATGTTTCAAACTAAACTAAACTAAACTAAACTAATTAAAGCCTAATCACTTCTTTGATGGTACAAATTTATAAATCATTAAGAAGTGTGTGTTGGCAAAAATTTAATTTTAATATTTTTAATCTTTAATTAAATAAATTGAGAGGATTTCGACTTTGGTACCTATTTAGGTATTATTTTTAGTATTTATTACTATTCTGTAAATTAGTAGTAGTAGTAGTAGTAGTAGCTACTTATTTTACTAGGCAAGTAGGCCACAATGGGCCCTTTTTACCTAGGGACCTACAGTTTAGCGTGAACTCTGAACCACGGTCCTCGACTGTCAACTAACCCACCGCCTGGGCCTGCCCGCCTGCACCGCTAGCAGAGTGGCAAACCTCCTGGGTAGGTCTCTTCGACCCTCCACCCCGGCTTGCCTCTCCGCCTGCATCAGGCTAGCGGCCTTCCCGGGATTGTCTGTTGACAGCCTACCGACTGTTAGATGAGCTATCGTTCATCCATCCAATTGCCGGACTCTCGCAGTGCTGCTTAACTTCACTGATCGAATATCGGAAATTAAACGGATGTCCATACCTCATCCCCCATTCTGTAAATTAACTTATACTCTCTCTGTTGGAATACTTTGGTCTTATAATTTTTATGAGTAGATATCGCTAATAGGGCGTTTTTCCAACTCATATTGTTATTGACACTGGTAGATGGAGTTTACTACGACACATTTGTACTCTGCTTTTATGTAGAGACTAGTGAGTCTGAAATGTCTCTTGCTGTCATTGTGTATATACCTACTTCGCATTGATGACAACAAAAACTAGAAACCGGTTTGCGAATGATATGTACAGAAACTTCAAGAGGGATTTCCATTTATGTGATAAAAATTCTTTACTAGTGGGCAATCGCAATTAAAGCTTAATTATTTCTCTTAATATGTCACAAATTTATAAATCATTAAGAAGTATGTGTTGGCAAACATTTATCTAATCTTTAATCTTCAATTAAATAAATTGGGAGAATTTCGACTTTGGTACCTATTTAGGTATTATTTCTAGTATTGGTAATGGTAATGGTAATGGTGGGGGAGGCTGAAGCTGAGGCAAGTATGCCACAGACGGGTCCTTTCTACCAACCCCCAGCTGTATCTTCAGCCATGTGCTTCTCTTGCTCCCTCATCGAATCTTTCCAACCTTCTGATGAAGGTCAGGATATCACTCATTGTGAGGGAGCTCGTCGCCTCCATTAGAAGCTCCTCAAAACCGAAGATACTATGTCTCAGGCGCCCAAACGCTTCACATTGTCCCAGAAAGTGGTAAGATGTCTCTTCAACACTCCTGCATCTGGGACATGTAGGGTCTTCCTCAATACCTATCAATGATAGATGCCTCCTAAGTCTGCAGTGGCATGTCAGAAGATACTATGTCTCAGGCGCCCAAACGCTTCACATTGTCCCAGGAAGTGGTAAGATGTCTCTTCATCACTCCTGCATCTGGGACATGTAGGGTCTTCTTCAATACCTATCAATGATAGATGCCTCCTAAGTCTGCAGTGGCCTGTCAGAACACCGATTAAGAGATTCAGAGTTTTCCGACTCCGTCCCAGCAACCAGGCCGATCTCGATTTGTTTGGCCCCGTCACAAAATCTCGGGTTTGCCTGCAGGCCCTGTTGGTCCTCCAGTGCGTCCTCAGTGTTTCATGGACCCACTCATTGAGGGCCGTTGTGACCTGCCTTCTTGAAATACCTAACATAGGCTCAGGCCCGTGATAGGGTTCCTCGGCTCCGAGTCTAGCCAATTCATCGGCCTTCTTGTTGCTTGGAACTCCCATATGTCCCGGGACCCATACCAGTCTCACTTGTTTATGCCTAGCCAACTCTTCTAGGGCATCCCCATGCTCCTGGACGAGAGCTGATCTCGTCCTGGGGGAGCACACCGCCTTTAGAACAGCCTGGCTGTCGGAGCAGATGTATATTATCTGTTCCGCCCCATTCCTAACTTCAGTCCTATCTGCCACCGCTAGGATGGCGTAAACCTCTGCCTGGAAGACCGTGGTGTACGAGCCACGGTTGGGCGTAACTACTAATTACTTTTATTATTGGCAAGATAGAGAATTTTCAAGTTAGAGATAAACCAATAACCTGAAGATAAGAGTTTAATAATGTTGTCAGCTGAAGCAAGGTACAGACAAAACCAATTATAACCCACCACGCCAGCTATTCTAGGAGGCAAGGGTCATAGGTAAGCGCTTTTAGTAATCGCTAAGTTTAGGAATTAATAGTCAAAATTCGGTGTAATGAGAGCAAAGCATATTTCAGTTAGGTGGAACAATTCAAAAGGTTGTGGGCGTGAGTTAAGAGAAACTCAATAAAAACAAGATAAAATTGAAAATAGTTTAATTAATTCTACGTATCGACAAAATACAAAATACCACAAAATATTACTACTAATAAAAAGGTAAATTTAATAGCAGTAAATTACTTTAAGTCAAGATACGCAAAACAGTTAAAATGTAAACAAAAAATTTTAATTACGTAACTGGAGCACCTAACACAGCTCGAGTGCTGACAGTAATAGTTATTTACGTAACCAGTTATGAAAAGACTAATTTTATTTGACGAATGTAATATGCAAATTACATGAGTCAAGTAAAATTACTTTTCATAACGTGTTAAGTACAAAATTTTATCTAATCCCGCTTTAAAATAGGGAAAATGATAATAATCAGTTACGTAAAAATTCATTACATCACTCAGTTATGTAATGGGACTGAGTTATGAAAAATGTGACGTTTCGTAACGTCAAAAATGCATTTAAAACTTGACATTTCATAACAGAGTTAGATAAAATGATATTACAAGGTTTCTTTCAACAGCAGTCTCGGACTAGTTTGAAACCGTCAGAAATATTCACCCAATTAAGTATTAATGTAAATACAGTGAGCCTAGCGGATAAGAGGCCACTGGGCGAATATTTCTGACGGTTTCAAACTGGTCCGAGACTGCTGTTAAAACAAACCTACAACAATCAGTTAAAACATCCTAAAAAATTCTACCACTAATACTACTACTACTATATTACAAGAGATAACATAAGCTAGAGATTTTAGGCAAAATGCATCTAAAATTAAATAAGCGTATAGTCAACAAGTCTACAATTCGCACCAGCACCTAAAAGGTAATTACAATGGCTGTGTTTGAGATTTTAGGCAAAAGGCAGCTAAAATCTTGTAAGAAAGTGTAGGCAATTAATCTAAAATAAGCACAATCACCTAATTCTAAGCAAAAGGCAATTAGAATGGCTGTGCTACACTATGAGCTTCGACACTCCAAACCATTTAAACTAACCCTGAAAATTTGGATGAAGGCAATGAAAAATTACAAAGTTAAAAGTCAAAATGCGTCAGTTTAAAGGGGACGAGGCATACGATAAAATATCTAAAATTACTCTTTGCAAGATTACACAAGTTACAGATATGCATCAGCCATAAGAAAATATGTAAGAAGGCACACTAAGGCTAGTTATAGGTGCAATTTTATAAGCAAATTAAATATCCTGCCAGGCAGCAAATTACAAAAATTAAAGTACTTATCTTTGGCAACAACAGTGTTTGATGTTCGGCTACTTCACACAACTCCTCGGGTGGGTGAGTAATTTGACATCAGATAGTCAATACCTCCTCATGGTTGAAACTAGCTTCCACAAATTTAAAATTCGGTAATACATCTAATAAATCAATTCAACTATTAGTTGTAGTTCACCATTAATCGATCGACATCGTCCATATGTAACCATTAATTTGATTAATGAATTATCAATCCACGACCTCGTGGTGTTATTTAAGCTTCAGCTACTATATTTTACCATTAACCCATTGATGAATTATAACGATGAAATGTAGACATAATCATACATTTAAATTGAAATAGTTAAAACTGAAAAAAAGTCGATATAAAACGGTTACGAAAACTGATTTAGGTAAATCGATATTTCTTATCAATCTTTAATAACTCAAAAAAAAAATACTCTGAGCAAAAATGTAACTATAACTATAAGCAAAAAAGTAACTGTAACTGTAAATGTAACTGTAACGTAAACGTAACTTCAATCTAGAAAGTCTAGAACAAAATTCCAAAATTACTATACGTTCTTTAAATAGATCTATTCAATAAATTACCTCTGACTACCATCCAACAAATGGACTGAAATTTTATTAAACCAGGAGGCTCAAAAAAACCTCTTCAAAACAACACGCGACTGCCCACTGCCACGGTTTCGCCAAGATAAAAGTGACAAAATTCGTTGCTCACCCGGGACACAGTAGAGAGTTCCTGGAATATGTACTTCTCGTCAGCCGTTGAATCATGCGTAAAAGGTACGATCTAATTTAATGTTGGTATGGTTATATTACATTGATTTTCTCATTGACCGATATTATTTATATTAAAGATGTATGTAGGTAAATTAAGTTTAAGACTTTACTAATCAAAATTTAGTTATTTCTACTGCTTGGTTGTATTACGTGAATAAAAAATAGTTAAAAAGATTGTCTATTGACTAGTACTGGCACAACGTGTTTGAGTGTCTGACGTAATTCTTAAGAGAAACTGATGTCATATTAGATTTAATAGGGCTAGCTCAATTAAAACATTTTAAAAAACTTTTGTTGTCACAGAAATTACAAATTTACTGTTACAGTATTTATTACTATTTTGTAAATTAACTTGGACCCACTCTGTTGGAATATTCTGGTATTATAATTTTTATTATACCTTTATGAATATGTTTTAAACTGTTTAAAATAACCTTATTTTTAACATGTTTTTTTGTAAGTGTTTTCAACACTTCTTTTAAACATTTTATTTTAAACATAACAACCCTGAAGAATTTGTAGGGAATTCAATTTTCAGTAGTAATATAGCAAGTGTATTAAAAAAAATTATCGATAATTTTAGGGAAATGTGCACGAAAGCTGGTTGAGGTTGAAAAAAAGCTTTAGTGATTATTCTGCACAAACTTGCATGAGTGAAGATTTGTCTAAAAGAAGGAAGTAATTTACTAAAAAAGTCCTTTTGCCTTTTTATTAGTTTTAATAGTTTTTTTTATTTTACGGCAAAGTTTCGATATTTCACACTGAACGCTGAAGAAATCATAGCCTCCTAGATTTTTGAAGCTGACATATTTTACCAAATACACATATTGCAGATGGATGTAGAAAAAATTTGTATTTGATTATACCGATAAAGAAGTACAAATCTGTTTGGACGTCTGCTCCTCAATTCCATTAATAATACGTGGTTTTAGAAATGTACTTACACACCGAAACCCTTTCCCAAGCATGCAATACTCGGGGAGTTTTAAAAGCAGCTTGGTATGAAGAAAATTTTATTTAAATTATTTATTTTGGCTCCTTAAAAGTCAACACTTACTTTTTAATTAAACGTAATTATTAAATTAATCTTAATCAAATTTAATTATTGCGCCTGCGAAAAGAACATTTTATAGTATTCTATTGTCGGAGATACGATGATAATAGAAAGTGTACAAAGTTCCTCCGGGCTTAATAGCAAATATTTAGTTAATGTTAAAAATGATTTAATATTTGCTGTTAAGGCGCGAGGAGGTTTATGTAGAATAAAGGAAATATAGGCAACAGTGGCGGCTGGTTAATTTAGGTTATGACAAATCTCATTATTGGAGCATGGAACCCAAGCAATATTTTAAGGCACGTCTATCAGTACTGAATAAAGATGTTTTGCAGAAAAAAAAATAAAAAAAAAATTGAGAAAAAAAGTTACAAAAATGCGCTGCCGACCCAGATTCCTTCTAGACCATTAATAAAATATTTGCAAACTATTTTTTTTTCGTAATTGGAAGGAAAATTTTTCACCTCTTTTTTTTTGTTTATTGAAAATTTTGATTTTTTATAGAGTTATGACATTTTGAAATTTACACAATGAAGAACTAAAATTACTTCCTCACCCCTCAGTGAGGAAGTTATGTATTCGTGAAAAAAAATTTAATTTTTTTTTGCATTTCTGGATAAATCTCGACGAATTATGACGATACACAAAATTTCAGACAGAAAAAATTTTCTATCTCTGTGTCTGTTTCGCGATAGCAGCTACAGTTTTTGAGATAAATCTTTCAAATTTGGTGCACGCATTCTAGAGGTCAAAGAATAGATTGAGTTCGTTGATAAGCAAAATCGGTCCCAATTTTTGAAATGTCAAGAAATCTGACTTTTTTTGAAACCCCAAAGTGACTTTTTTGAAACGTCAAAATGTGACTTTTTTGAAACCCCCAAAGTGACTTTTTTGAAACGTCAAAATGTGACTTTTTTGAAACGTCAAAAATGACTCTTATTATAAACTCCACCACACGTCGAGTTTTACTACGGTGAGGAAGTTCTCATCCCCAAGTAATTGGCAGCGGTTTTTAGAAAATCTAAATTTTCGAAAACCAAAAAAAAAAACAGGGGTGATGAATTTTCCTTCTTGTAATGAATCATCCTTTCATTACTGTAAGACACCAGCTAACCCGACCTGGCCGGCGAGAGAGACAGGAGATGGATGAAGCTGCGTTTGCCCGGAACCTGCTATTCATTTCAGCACGAGTGGCCCCGTCTATTCTACCCGAGATCGACTATAAAAGCAGACAAGCGTCTAGGCAGACTAATTCTACTTGGCTCCAAAGCTTCCCGCATGCGCGTTACGCTGTACAGCTGGCAAAAGTGTGAAGTGTGGAACGTCAAACGGCTGATTCTTGGAGTCTTTTAAAAGTTATGAATACATCCCAAATTTAAATAGTTGTCAAAGTATTAAAATAATTATAATTTGAAATATTTCTCAAGTTTGGTTGTTCCAAATAACCTAAAACAAAATTAGTGTAACGGGTAAAATCATGCAACCCTTAGACATTTTAATTTATTTGCATTTGTTTCTATATTAAAGACAGATTATGTCGCTTTAAAATTCCTAAGTTAATTTGGGTCTCGTTGAATTCACGATAAGTATTGATAAAGAATTTTTTAGATAGATTTTAGAAAAATTTTCCTAACTGCGCATGCGGAAGCTTCAAAGCCAAAGTAGAATTGGTCTCCCTAGACGCTTGTTAAAAGCAGCCCAGAATCCAGTGAGCTGAAAGAAGCGCCTGAACTCACTCGGACTTGCCACCGTTCGTCGTTACTGATAATAACCTGCTGAGCACATAGTGTGTGTAAACAGACATCTTTTTCAGAGCGGTGAGCTGAAAGCTGTGCCTGAACATACTAGGACCTGCAGTAGATTTGTCATAACAGCAATAACGAAGCTGAGTCCACGGCAGCCTTGTGGTCTGACATCCTCTACAGCGCGGTGAGCTGGGGGAGCGTCGGTACTTAAACACCGGGGCCGGAGACGTCGATTGCCTCGCCGCCCACAGCACCGTCTATCTCTCTCTGATGTTCCCGTCAAGAAGAATGTTTATTTAATCATTTAAATACCCTGATATGTTCACCACAGTTAAATAGAATAAAACCATTTATTTTACCAAGGCTCCGACTTTTATTTATTAACAGTAACTGAACCCTGTAATTATATCTCCAAACCAGCTACCCAGGCAATAGACGTTACATTCTGACTAGCAAAAAGATAGTTTGCAAATATTTTACTAATGGTCTAGAAGTAATCTGGGTTATCAGCCATTTTTGTAACCTTTTTTTCTCATTTTTTTTTTTTCAATTTTCTTTCTGCAAAACTTCCTCATTCAGTACTGATAGTCGTGGCTTAAAATATTGTTTGGATTTCATACTACAATATTGAGATATGGTATTGCCTAAATCCACCAGCCGCCACTGGTAGGCAAGACAGATAATTTTTCTTCTATTATTTCGCTCTATACCCAATAACAATATACTGAAAAATAAAATTTTGAGATGTTGTAAATCATGCATACTACACCAGAATACAGGGTGTTCTGTAAAGTTATATCCATAGAGAAATTATGTCTTTTTGAAATAAATTTGAATCTAAAGTTTTAATACATATGCCCTAAAGTCGTTTTACATTAAATTGCCTATATCGATTTCGTTTCTGACATTAAGCGTCAGAAAAACATTATAACGTCAAAGTGCATTGGCTTTACTTTCGAATTCAGGATATGCCAATATTTATATTCATATTTTTCAATTTTGACATTTTTCAAATTTCATATCGGTTTTTATGAGGGAAACGTACGTGCCGTTTCCAAATCGAAGAGTACCAGACAACAGGGTTTTCAGAAATATATTATTACTAAACTGGGCCAAATTCTGACTAATTCAGCGGCGTTTTAGATAATGAACCTGTATTACATATTGTTACGCCACTGGACTGTGTACACTGGTTAGATGAGACTGGAATTGAACGAGAACGGCCGGGAATATTCTGGAATGCCCTAGACCGTGTGAATGGATGTATAAATAAGACTCACAGTGGGCCGAGAATCAATCTTAAGTTGAACGTGAACGAGTAAAGAAGAAATAAGAAAGAAACTTATAAGTGTTCAAGTGTGATTATAGTTAAGACAGTAATTAATCTATTGTTGTTAATTGTTAATTAGTAAATAAAGTAGTGAGTAAGTGTTACCTGGACTTTCAATCAACGAATCTCGAAGATAGGTGTTTGTGTGGATAGCAAACACGTAACAATTTGGTGTCAGAAGTGGGATTGGAAGAGATATTTCTGGAATAATCGAAAAGGTTCTACAATGTTCTTCTCAGAAATTAGTGGTAACACGAAGGATTAAACTACTGGACAGTGTTTGAGGACTATTTCTGGACTGAATAGTGACTGTAAAGTGGATTTTCGAGAAGTTTCTAGAATATTCGATTTAGAAATAGCTGCAAATACGCGAGTGCCGCTAGTAATAACGTGTTGTAGACTAAGAAAAAAGACTACTAGTGCAATTTTGGGAAAATTCTAGAACATTCTGTTTGGAAACTACAGGAGATACGTAAACTGTGTTAACGGAAACATGTTATAGACTCAAAACACGTGAAACAGACGAACGGATACTGCATTGCATCAAGTAGGTAAAGGACGACCGCACATCGAAAATTAATCCCATGTGGAGAGCGACACTAAAGAAATTTGACACATTAAAACAAAAAAAAAAAAATAGATAGCAGTAGATGAAATGACGGACGTAATAGGTAACGATGTGGCAAATGTGCGTCGCCTGCATTTTTACTTACTAGTAAAAGAGTTGAGGTCGTAAGTGTGAAAACACTTCGATATCTAGTTGTAAGATAGTTGAAAGTACTGGATATTACTAGTTGACAGGTGTTAATGCTAGTGACTGACCAGCGCGGTATATTCTTAAAACTGGCTATTTAACAAAAGGCTATCTTTCTACATTTAATACATGTAACATGTATGGTTTGCGCCCTATATTTGGTAGCAGAAGAAATTAAAATAAATTATACAGGATCAGACGCGCAATAGTATATTTTACAACGAGATGAAAATACTGTTTTTTCCGTGAGATGAGAATTTGCCCACGAGCGAAGAAAGTTGGGCAATCTCACGAACGAAAAAAACGTATTTCATTTCGAGTAGGAAATGCTATTTTTTCTACGACATTGCAATAAAATATTGGATTAGAATTTTTAAAATCTTATTTATTTTTAAGTAACTAAAATACATATTAGGTATATGTAATTAAGTTGTGACAAAAACGTCTTTCATATTGAGCAGAAAATGCTATTTTTTTTATATAAATGTGGAAAAAATACAATTATTATAATTATTGATAGTTGGAATTGTATTAACAGTGCTAACTTCTATGGTATTTGTTGAAGGTATGTTTTCGGTTGTCGATTTTGTTGATATAGGCCGATTTATTGATATGTTGTCGAAGTCATCAACATCAAAGTTAACTATAGTTTCAGGCATATTTGCAGTTTCAGACGTATTTCCAAGAAATTGGAATATTTCCTGTCCTCGTTTCATTTTATTATTTACCGAGTCTTCAATTTATTGTTCTGCCACTGCGCTTCATTTCCAACCTCTATGTTGTTTTATTTCTGTTAGATTAGCTCCACTATCTGCAAGAACAGTGGTAGAAGACCTTCGTAATGAATGGTCCGTATACAATTGATCACCCGGCAAATTAAGAACTGTTGCAATTTGCCTTGGAACATTTCCAAATTTATTGATTCCAATCACATGTTGTTGGTAATTGTGGACGAATCGGGGTGTTGTATTGTTTATTCCTAATGGACGAAGATCTACATATATACTTCTGACAAATATTGTAGTAATTGGCGGTAATTGAAAAAGAACGTGTCGTGTGAGTTTTTGTATTAGGTATAGTTACAAATAACGCTTTTTTCAGACCTTGAAGATTAGTTATATCTAAATCTCGTAACTCATGTGAACGGCAAGCTCCAGCAATGCCAAAAATTAATGTTGCCGATATGAAATGATTAAAATGTATTTTTACATTAACGACATTAAATAATATAATAATAACCTTTGTAAACAGGAATTTATCATCAGGTGCATCAATAAATAAATGTCTGAATTTGTTGTGTTGTTAAAACTTTAGCTTTTTTGCTTTTGAACCCCGTCGATCTTCGCTTTAGAAATGCTTTGAGTTTAGCGTATTTCGAAATATCCACATTATGCTTGATATTAATTGTATTTCGTAACATAGAATACATACTCCACACAGTAGATGACTTTAAATCGTTGGATATTTTACCAATATAACCGAGAAAAAAGTTTATCTGGTTATCATTTCTCCAATCCATGAACTTCATGTAAACAAATTCATACCTTTGTCGGGATTTATTCGACAACATGTTGTTGGAAGCAGAGTTTGCCGCTTCAACTATATATGGGGTGTGCATGATTCACTGTATTCACTTTCTGAGTCCATAATAATCATAAAATGCGATTAAATTATAAACGAACTGTCATAATGTTAATTGTTAATTTTTTGTTTAGTCGTTGCCATGGTAGATACGCAGACTACTAAATGAGAGTATTTCTTCTATTCATTATTAAAAATATAAATTTGACATTTTCATTTTCACTTCTAGAGATGAAAATATTTTCATCTCTAGAGTAAAAAAAATGTCACTTTCATATAGAGTAGACAGTGGAAAAATTTTTATTTTCATATATACATATGATTAAAAAAATTAGATTTTTGTGAGAGCCACCAAATATGTTAGGATCTCTCGCGTGGCCTGTGCCGACATCCCACTGCCACCACGACCTAACATAACACGTTGGAGGATATAGTTGGACGCAGTTCTCTATTATTACAAGTATTTTAATGACGATAATTTTCAACTTTTTCAAGTTTGCAAATATCACCTCCGTCGATGTTGAAAGATCAGTTTCAGTGTACAAGAATGTGTTCACACAACGAATGAGGCGTCTCTCGAAAAAAAAAAATATAGAAACTGTGTTGCTTATGTAAATGTTTTCACGTGTTCTCTCTGAGCATTTGTCGTATATATAGGACAGTTGAAAGGTAAACACTTTTCTAAACACTATGTAGCATTTACAATTGTTATAGTTATTGGGTAACCATTGCAACCAAATAAGTGCACTATAATCGAGAAATAAATGCATTGTCGATTATTTATATATAATCTGGTTCACGTCTGACGTCACCAAATTGTTACGAATTTTGCCCAGTGTAAATTACATAACTGGTAGTATCCAAAACAAGAAATTGGAAGCGTTATGACGACGTATACAGTTCGAGTAGATAATGAGATATTAGGTAGATCGCAGTCCGACTATTAGTACATAAGTACACATTAGTATATCTTAATATACCTTCGACAACAGTAAAGATCAGTTTACACCAACTATACCCATTTCGCTATCAGCATGTTCAAGTTCTGCAACCAAATGCACGTACAGGGTTAGTTAATTGACACCCCCTTCATTTCTCTTAATTTTCATCAAATCGAAAATTCAAAAAAAGGATTTGCCACAGTTTTTAACGAATTTTTAGAATACTTAAACGAATTTTAAAAATGTCCTCAAATTGTAAGGGTGCGAAAAAAAAATTTTAAATGGAACACCCTATATTTTTTACTTAAAAAAAATTGTCCGTAGTTTTCTAATTACAAAAAATATATGATTATTGTATGTTTGCAAGTATAGTTCTTGAGATATTAGTAAAGATATATGTATATTGTCACATCATGGGAATAAGTTTACCACAATACCATAAATCAGGACAGCCATGAACCGAAATGGTTTAAAGAAACAATAAGTAGTTTGTCTGACAGGTCTCACGTAAGATTATTATTTTATTACGACACTTTAAATTCCAAAGTATTTGGTGTTTCTAATTGTAGATATGGGATATACTTTTGCCGAAAGAAAAGAAATATTGGAAATTTACCTTACCAGCAATAAAAACAAATCTTTAGCTAAAAGAGAATATGCAAGAAAATTTCTTCAGAGACGCATTCCCTCCAAGAACACCTTCTTTAATATTTATCACAAGTTTAGGGACGGCGAATCTTTGAAAGATAAGAAAAAAGAAAAACAGATACCCAAAACAGGACAAGGTATGGAATTAGTCATTTTACTTTTTTTACTGAACACCCCAATTAATCTACAAAGGCTGCTGCAGAAGAATATATTTCTCAAACAAGTACAAGTAGGATATTAAAACGTCACAAATATAAACCTTATAGTACTTTGCCAATTCAGCTTTTAACTAAAAATAACTTTGCCGACGGAAAAGCTTTTTGTAGAGAGATGCTCGATAGAATAGAAGAGGATAATAATTTTTTAAAAAACGTACTTTGGACCGATGAAAGTAGCTTCTCAACTGCCGGACTTTCTAATAGGAAAAATGCGCATTATTGGGCGCCCGAAAATCTACATATTATAAAGAAGAGAAAAAAAAAAGGATATAATACAGTAAAAGTGTGGTGTGATATTCATCAAAACACAATTGTGGATCCTTGAATGCAGTGTGTTATTTGAATATTCTTCAGGGTGAAATGGAAAATTATTTAGATAGTTTGGAAGGGGAATCCCCTTCTAAATTCTGTTATTTGGCAACAGGACTGCGATCCCCCCACACTGTGTACGCAACGTAACGGAAATGAGAGATATCCACTTTGGGTAGGAAGAAACGGTCTTATACATTGGCCTGCTAATAGCCCAGATTGAAGTCTTTTGGACTTCTTTCTGAACACTAAAACAAAATATTTATGAAAATTCGATTTATAATAACATCGAAGAGTTGAATTAGACAAGCAATAGAAAATTTGCGGCAAAATGATCAATTATTTGAAAATGTGAGAAATGAATTTATATAAAGATGCCAACTATGCCTTGAGAGAAGAGGAGGATACGTGGAGAACATATAAACATATTGCAAACTTACTGTATTAAATACGTAATTATATCATATTATTATTATATCGTAATTCTTACGATATTTATTGTAGCCTTTTGAAGTTGTTTTTATTTTCTGTTGTTATTTATTGTTGTTCATTGTTGTTCTTATACTGTTCGTTATCATTTAGTAAACTTTGTTTTATTATAATAAAGGTCTTTATTAGATATTATATGTTTTCGCATCAAAGAATTATCATTATTTTTTTTATTAAAAAAAAAAAGATATCACGACATATCTCGAAACCAGTTGAAATAATGAAAAAGTATTGATACATTTTTGTCATCAGAAACTAACAATTTTTTGAAATAAAAAAATCATGTTTTTTGACAAGTTTTTTAAAAATTGTTTAATTATTCTAAAAATTCATAAAAAACATCCTATTTTGAATTTTTCGATCTGATGAAAATTAAGACAAGTAAAGGGGGTGTTAATTTTACGTGACTAACCGTGTACATTGGCTCCTAGAAAATTAACAAATAGATAAAAACATTTTATCTTTGGAGTGTCAAATTGACATCATTTTAGACATTATATTCAGTGTCAAAATGATATACTTTTTAGGAATGAGTACTACAATGATTTTATTATAATATAATATGAGTAATCGGTATAGCGACGGGACGTACGGGGTAAGACGCTACAAGAGGGCGGGACATGTCTAACACATGAGATCTTCCGACTTTTACACCGCTTGCATTAAAGCGAGAGAGTTGATTGTTGTTTTTATTGGCACACGACCGATGCGGAGTTTCACTTACATTCTGTGATAGTTCAGGTCCGCACTTAATTTTGTTACCGATTTGTTAAGTACAATTATTTTATATCTCTTTATTTGCTGATGTGCTTTTGAAAATAATTTAAGAAGGTTATCGTGTTGCAGTGAGTTGTGTAATATATGGTAGGTATATTATAAGTATTCATTATTTTATATCTGTTTATTTGTTGGTGTGTGTTTGAAAATATGAAGGTTATGGAATTTAACGTAAAAATATTTCGATCGTGGGAGGTCTGTACGTCTACATCTTATTGTGTTTGTGAAAATGAAAGTGATAGTGATTACAGTGATAAAAAAATCAAAGTTCGTCAGTGTTTTCAGTAAGAAAAAATCGGCGACATTTGAACGAGCAAGCGAAACAAATTTGCTTTAATGTATACAATAATCTTTTGGATGAGCCAATGACCCTAATTTTTATAATTTAGATATACTAGGTGAAACAGCATCACTTACTAACGTTCCCCATGTCATAATACACAAACTGGTGAAAGAAGGTGCCCTTCTAAGAAAACAACGATCCGACATCGGTCAATTGAAAACTGGACCCATCGTTAGCAAAACTTTTAAGAACTTTAGTTTATGACGCGTATCAGAAAGATGAAATCCCAACTATTGATGCAATACACAGAAAACTAAAAGAAATGAATTATCTCTAAAATATACCAAAAGAACTTTAGGAACTTGGCTGAGAAAATTGGATTTAAATATCAAAATATTAATAAACGCATGACGACTATGGAAATCAGACGAATAATGGATTGGCGAGATTCATATCTAGAAGAGATAAAAGAACTCAAAAGGGAAAAATAGGCCAATTTATTATTTAGATGAAACTTGGTATGATACTCATGACACCGTAAAAAAAGGATGAACTGGGATCTAGGAAATGTCAACCAATCTCATTACCCCCTAATAAAGGAACTTGGTTGATTATATTACACTGTGGATCAGTTGTTAGATGGGTTGATAATGCATTGAAGCTATGCGGAAAAACATGGAAGACTGTAATGTGGATTACCACAAGAACATGGAGGGAGAAATATTTGAGGAATGGTTTGAAAATACCCTAATTCCAAAATTAAAACTGGATAGCATTATTGTTCTTGAAAATGCGAAGTACTGTTTCAGACAACTGTATGAAATTCATAACAAGAGTTCTACTAAGCTGGAGTTACAATTATTTTTAATGGAACATGAGGAAAATTATAATAAAGCACAATTCTTGGAAGTCTTGCAAACGAAAAATTATGAGAAGTATATTATAGACATTGTAGCGGAGATATATGGTCACGAAGCGTTCAGATTACCGCCATATTTCTATATTTTCAACCCAATTGAATTAATTTGGTGCAAATTGAAGAAAAATGTCAGAAAAGGAAATGCTTTTCCGAAATTCGATAAAAAGAATCGTAGAGTTAACTCAAAATGAAGTGTCGAAAATTAACAAGGAAAATTGGGAAAAAGAATTAGGAAAGTAATTACAATTGAGGATGATTATTTAAAAATTGATGAATATTATATAAATGGTGGAAATAGATTTATTATAAATTTGAACGAGGATAGTTCATCTGAAAATTAAGAAGAGGGTGAATTTTGTGATATCCTCTGTATTATTTATTTCCGTTTTTGTGCTTTCGTAGTTCAGTGCTTGAGAAATATCTTTTTCGGGATGATATTATTTATGAATATTATTTCTTTTCATTTTGACAAAAATACGTTTTTCCATTTTTAATATAGTACTAACTTTACTATTAGAATTTATTTTTAGTTTATTTATTGAGAAAAATATTTGTTTCTGTTAGTATTTTTTAGAGTATATTTTTTGATTTTATTTTCTTTTTAACGGTTTCTTGTTACTTTTTAAATAATTTCTTTATCTATACTAATATTCCATACCCATCATTTCCTGGCAAGAAATGCTCATACCTCCTCGCGGCTCTTGCTAGGTTGTAACAATTTATATTAAACGAACTTGAATATTATAACTACTGTATGTGTAGTCAATATTTAAAAAAAAAAACAAAAAAAAACACCACATAAATTAGACAACCCTCAAACCAAATCCGAAGTTGCTCGGCACAAGGGTTACACAGTTGAAAAAACGCGGACACACACAACCAAACCTTTCGACTTTCGACTCATTGAAAAGCGATACTAAAAAAAAATTGGGCACATTGAAACAGAAACAAATATTGATATAATGATAATAATAATTACCTTTATTTGTATGATACCACAAAGCTTATAAATTAAAAAGTAATTATTATAAGGGTCGACAAAATGACGGACGCATAGGCAATCATGATAGTACGATTTCTAGATCTTTGTGATCTTTTTCAATTGTCTAACCCTCGTCCATGTAGGTCCGGCTTTGGTTTGGGGGTTGTTTAATTTATAATAATAATAATAATAATAAAGCGTCTTTATTCATCCAGTACAGTTAAATACATTGAAACTCTCTGGAATATTATGTATTGTGTTATGTAGTGTGGTTTGTTCTCTCTGAGCCTTTGTCGTCCGTACAAGACAGTTGAAAAGTAACAACTTGTCTAAACACCATGTAACATTTACAACTTTCATATTAACTACTGTGACCAAGTAAGTGCGCTGTAATCGAAGAATAAATGCATTTACATATACGCTGGCTAACATCTGACGCCACTGAATTACTACGGAATTTGGACCAGTCTATAACTTTAATAATTTTAAAGTACATATTTTTCATCTGAAATATTAAATTTGTACCTATCTTGCTTTAGAAAAAACTTTTGTTTGACATTTGTGTCTCTCCATAGTAAAATGGGGTACCGACCGGCAATTGTTATGAATAAAACCATTTCTATAAACCGCGCCACAAGTCAGAAGCTGCAGTTATAATATGTCTTATCTTATTTAATGTCGTATCTAGAAATCATAAGCATTGCCAGTCATCTGACTTGTGACGCTGTTTTTGGAAAAGGTTTTATTCGTAAACAATAGGGAACTTGCACATTTTTTTTTACTTCATAAAAATGTTCTACAATACTAAGAAATGAGATATGCAAAATATGACGCCTTAATTCCCAGTAATAAATTTGTTATAAATTATTAAAGTTTCGCGCGCGAGCGAACCGTTTCAAACAGGTTCAAAAGCGCGGGAGTAGTCGTGACATCACACCATACAATTTACAAACGACGCACGGAGATCCCAGCACTCGACCGCTTGATTTCAGATAACTTTTAAGTGTATCCTTAAAATGGAAACAAAAAACTCCTTATTTTAAATATTGCATTGTACCGTTGTGTAAGAATACTACAGTAAAAGTGCCAGATAAAATATTTATAATGTTGCTAGTGACGGATTAAAGTATTTGCCGCTTTACGCAAACCTAAAATTTCCGCCTCTAATAATAATAGGAAAGTAGCTAATTTCACATTAAATAAAAAAGTGTAAGTTGTGATTTACTTAATACCTAAATAATAATTTCTAAATATGATAAAAGCGGCATAGTAAATTATGTCTATTCATTATTATGTTACAAGTTACAAAGTTATATAAGTGCAAGTTGTGCAGTCGAGCGAATTTTTATTATTCTGATTTTGCCTGCCGCCCCTAAAAATCTGCCGCCTTACGCCCGTGCGTAATTATCGTATAGGGTAATCCAGCACTGAGTTGCCAGAAGATAAGATTCGTCGATCAAAATGGCTAAAAGCGTGTAGAAGAAATGAAAAAAGACATTTCACAAAGCAGTAGGTCTCTACATGTGTGTGAAGATCATTTTAATGTAACTACATTATTAAATACTATACCTATGTCTATCTACTAGTTTTTCGCACGCGGGCAATAAAATATTCCGAATTCCGAATTATTGAATTTTAATTAGGGTAGGATTAAAGAAAGAATGTGTATACAATGTTAGAAAATAAGATTAGTAGATAGAATGTAATTTAGTGATACTAAGTAAAGGTAATTTCTTGGTGCGAAAGTAAACAGCTATTTATTATTATACTCTTCGCAAATACGATTACGAAGAGTATATTGCATTTGATCGGGACATTTCTACAATCGTTAATATCGCTCGCAGAGAAAAAATCATTTCGTTCGTCATCGAATTCTGAACAACTTTCAAAATGTCCGTCTGTTCATCTGTCCGTCCGTCTGTCTGTCTGTCCATCACGTTTCTTGTAAGCACGATAACTAAAGAAAAAAAGTCCGTTCGAATTGAAATTTGGGCTATAAGTTAGTGTTAGCTAGAGGAAGAAATCCATTGTTTTTGAAAAAAATCAAATAGTAAATAAAAAAGTTATAGGACATTTTATTTAAAAATATGAATCTACAGAGGGTTGCAATTTTCAATGTGCTACTGAAGTAATTTTCTAAAGACACCAAAATGCTGTAAAATATACTACCACAAATTTCGCCTACGCAGTCGGCATCATCGGGAGATGAAAAAAAATTGAAAATTAAATATGTGATCAATATATTAGGTATTGTAAGAATGAATCTTAGTTTATACTATAAAATATACTGCCACGCGTTTCGCCAATACAGTCGGCACCATCGGGAGAGAAAATGAAATATGTAGTCAATACATTAGGTATTGTAAGAATGAAGTTTATAAGACAAACACAAGATTCTTTTCAAAAAACTGCGAAGAGTATCCTACAGAATGTGCAACAATTATATAAAAGTTCAATAACACTACTGTCTGCGAAGAATAAAATGTTTACCTCTAGTACCTATATATAGTATATTGCAAATACCTATCCCTTGTCCTTTAATTTATTCTATTCAAATCTTACATTTATCTATTATGTGAATGATAACACGACACAATCACTTATTTCCCTTGCCCCAAAACATAGTACGAAAATACCTACGATAGGTAATTATACATTTGCGCAACATTTCCTTTGCAGCAAATGTCTTCTATAGAAGTGGCTGTTGTAAAGAATTACCCTAAATTCTTTCAAACATAAGACTAAGTCTGCTAAAAATGCTTAGTTGCGACTAAGCATTTTGTAGTTATTTCTTTTTATTCCGTGATCAAGTCATAACTATTTTATGTTTATAAATTATTACTAAAAGCTAAAAAAATACATACTTCTCTGCCTTGACCCCGCGGACATCTCCAAGGGAAAAACTTTCACTATTTTGTATAAAAGATGCCACCATAAACATATCCACTTTAGGCAAATTATCAGATTGGCCCTTTGAAAAACCTTGATCAGTCATTTTAAAATATTTGTACAACTACAATAAGCGGTACTATAAAACACAATTATATATTTATATCAGAACAGTCACTAACAAATCAACCACAGTCTTATAACACCGGTAAACATCTGATTGTATTGCTTCCCGGCGCGACGACTACCAAATATGGTATGGTGTGACGTCACAGTCAATAGTAGCTCGTTTCGGGCCACTTCAAATTTATCGCTTTATACTGATCGCGTGGAATTAGAAAACTTATTTTTTTGTGAAGTACACGTTTTATTACAACGTTACGCTATGTTTTTTTAGTATCATTTTTATTTTTAAAATTATAGGCAAGTTCCCTATTGCCGGACAGTACCCCGTTTTACTATGGAGGCTGGAGGATCACATTTTGCTATGAAACTAAAAATAACGGTACTTTAGTTTTGCATAATTTTCACATTAATTTTTTGGATACCGTATATAGTTTATGTCAAACTTATTTGCAACATATAAAACGTAGGCTTCTTCCACGGCAGTAAAAGGATCAAAGAAGCCGATGATTTTATGTTGCAAATAAGTTTGAAATATACTGTACTTGAAATCCTATCTATGTCTGTTACTTGCATTTTTATTTATGTTAAAAGCAAAACGTTCTATAAAGAATGATATTTTTTTGTAATATCCAAAAAGTTTCTCCTTTTGTAGACTCAATCAGGGGACATACTAAGTATATATTTCAAAAGCTTACATCTTAAAATTATAATTTAGACATAAAGAATAAGCATTACCAAATAATACTAAAAAAAAAAAATATACATATTTAAATTTTGAAATAATATATCATCTCGCATTAAAAAAAAAATACAATAAAGGGGAAAATGAATAATTAAGAGGACATATACTGAATACAATATAATATTCAAAAAAGCAGATAAAGGGAAAGCTAATGGCAGTTAATAAAGAGAACTGTTTAAAAAGAAATAATAAAGTTCTTATATCTTTCTAATTACAAAAAAAATCAACTCTGTTGATAAGTATTAAAAATCAGAACAAGAGACATTAGATAATGCCTCAGATCCTATAGATACAAATTTACAATAATGAACCTTCAACCCATCTAAATACTTTCATAAAAAAATTTATAAAAATAATTTCTATATCCGCTCAGTTGTGTCTTTCATTATCGCACCTTCGACAAAATTCTCTGTTAAAAAAATTTAATAAAAGTTGTTCGTAAATTTAATCCAACTTACAGTATTAAAAATTCCAATGAATTATTGAATAAAATTAAAAATATAAAATTACCGGATATTTCAAAATATAGTTCCTTTTGGTAACAGGATCTAATGCTTTAATTAATCTTAAATCCAATTGTAGCCAAAATATTTAAGGATTATTTATAAAAACAAATGCCATAGGAATAGGAAAATCCTAGGAATAAGGAAATTGAAAACTTAATATTATTATTTGTACAGGAAAACTTGAATATAGAATTAAACTTAAAAAAAATTCTTGGATTCTCTATTATTATGATATTAAAAAACTTTAAATACAAAAGGTTTTTTTTTTAAGGATTTCAATGGCATTAAGAAAGAAAATTATGTCATCTTTAAAAATAAAAAAAAATTAGTTTTTTTTTAATAAAACACAATGTATATTTTTTTCATAACAGTATTCCTTATTTTTCTCTTATTTCAGAAACGTATAATTTTAATAAATTTTATTAATAAATAATGTAAGTAAATGTAAATTTAATGAATAAATTTATTTAAACTAAAAAAAATAATACATATTTTTTTAATTATAACAAATAATAAAAAATTCCTTTACCCAGTTAAAAATATAATAATACGCCATATAGTACAGATGGAGTAATAACCTGTAACATGTCTGTACGAAGCATGTTGCAAGAATTTTTTATACACAATTTCATGTCTTCTGATGAAGTTGGTTGTGCAATATAGACATTACCTATAATGTAACCCTATACAAAAAATCCAGGGTTGATAAATCTGGCAAACGTTCCAGAAACATTACTGTAGATTCTCTATCAATAATTTGTTCATTTATATATATCAAACGATGATGGAAGATAGCGATTAATTCTTGGATAACTTTATTTGCATTATGCGCTGGCACTCCATCGTATTGGAAATACATGTGCGTTAATTCAGCTAGGGGCATACTGTCTATGAACTCCGATAGTTAATTTTGTATAAACAACTGATATCGTACAGCTGTCAGTGCATCATCATAAAAAAGGACCTACCAATCGATCATTTAGTAGACGCAACTAACAACTAAATGACCATCTTTCTTGAATATTTCTTTGTCTGGTGAAATGTGGATTGTTGTCTAACCAATAATGTGTATGATTGGGATTGAATCTGTCATTAACTGAAAAATTAGACTCATCGCACCACATTATTTTGTTCGGAAAACCTTCAACTTCTTCAAATTTTATGAATACCATCGAAAGAATGCTGCTCGTCTGCTTTTATCATTCTCATGTATTTCTTGCACTAGTTGGTATCCTGCTCCCACTCCTACAGTTTCGTGATGTTTTACAAACTGCAAGAGGGGAACTGAGCTCCTGAGGATGTTACATGCCATACTCAGTACTACTCTGCCATGCGTATACTCCAGACTCAAGAGTCTTTGGCCCCACCGTTGACGTGGGAGGTACACACGAGGAACGGACGATCTAGGATGAATACTTCTGTGAATATTCATCATCTTGCGGGTATCTCTATCTAATTGGCGCAGCTCATCTACCGTCCACTTTACTACTCCGAAGGAGTAGAGCAGAACCGGAACGCCAAGCATATTAGTTGCAGACACCTTGTTCTTCCCCGAAAGTTCGGAAGACCAAATCTTTCTGAGGGTGTGTCTGTACTTGTCATAGAGAGAATCCTTTATTTGTGTTACATCTTGGATGTGCCTTTGTTGCACACCCAGATGTATAGGTCTCTCCGGCATCCAGATGTCTTAGGATACTTCCGTCTACAAACTGTGCAGCTTCAGAGAATTCCCCGCATCGTCCTTTCTTGAGGTGGACGACTGAATATTTTTCCAACCCGAACTTCATACCAATTGTCCGCGTGTATTCTTCAACCACCTTAAGAGCGTTTTGTAGTTCGCGCTCTCCAAAGGCATAAAGTTTAAGGTCATCCATATAAAATAGATGAGTGACCATAGGCCTCCGGTCGCTGGGTGGCCTACATTGTTATCCACGGGTTTAGCGGAGTCCAACAGACAACGGTAGCGTTGACATGCGGAAGAGGAGAGGACTCAGGGAGTCAACCTGAAAAACCCCTCTTCTAAATGCCACCTGCTCTGTCGTGACCCGCTGTGTACCTGATGTTATGGTGAAGCGAGTCTTCCAGAGCGGCAACAGCTGTCCTATGCATCTTACTAGTGGTGCTGGTACCGCATGATATTCGAGCAAGTTTAACAATAGTTCGTGTGAAGTTGTATCAAATGCTTTGCGGTAATCAATTTAGGCCATCGATAGATTCCGCTTGTATTGCACAAAATCCTGTGTAATACAGCGGTCTATCAGCAGGCTGTCCTTGCAACCTACCATGACCTTCTTGGCACCACGCTGGTCATGTATCTGTTGGAAGGCCGGATCAACAGACCTCATTGTCCTAGCATACAAGATACGTGTAAATATCTTGTAGCAAGAGTTGAGGCAAGTGATCGGCCTATAATTCTTTGGATCGGAAAGATCCCTCTTTTTGGGGATGAGCACAGTACGTCCCTCGTCGAACCAGTCTGGAATTTGCGGCCCGTCGTTCAACCATGAGTTGAAAACTCGTGCCATACGGCGGTGAGTTCATTATTATTATTATTATTATTATTATTATTTCCGGTTTCCCAATGCCGGTCAGTCCTCCCGTGACCTCCGACGCCTCACGGGAGTCGCGCCGGTGCATCAACTACAGCCGCTCCCCACATCCCGCAGGTTTAGTGACTGTAGATACCAGAATCATGTGCCCTAAGCAGACGGAGAGAACCCAGAATGACCGCTTTCTGTATTTGGCCTGCCAGCCACTCGGCTGATTTTTGGCAGTCCGGTATGATATTCAGTTCCGAGAGCAGCGTCCGATTACACCGATTATAAGGACGACCATTTTTACAGAGTAGCCTGAGTACAGCACTTGGAGCTCGTACCGGAGATCACGATATTTGGTCCGTTTCTCCTCCTCCTTCAAGGTGATGTTTTTCTCTGCAGGTGCCGAGAACTCGATGACATACATCACCTTGAGTTGATGGTCGAGGAAGACTATGTCAGGCTTGTTGGCTTGGATTAGCCTGACAGTCGGGAACGAGTAGTTCCAGTAAATCCGGCATTTCTCGTTCTCGACAACAGACTCAATATCTCCGGGGACGTAAGGCAGCACTAGTGTCTGGTCTACCCCGTACGAGTGCCTTAGATGGTAGTATAGCACTCGTAAAGCCGCGTTATGTCGGTGGATGTAGGCCGAAATCGCATATATGGGGCATGCAGAAAGTAAGTGCATGAGCGATTCCGGCGCCTGATGGCAGGTCCTGCAGTTGATATCAGGAACCTCTACACGCTACACGCGGCTACGGTAGACCAAGGTGTTGATAACACCATCTTGGCAGGCCATAATGAATCCCTCGGTCTATGACTTAAGCCCGGATGACCTTAGAAAGGCGAATGTCAGCCTGGTCGATAAACCCAGCGTTTCTATGTTCTTATAGAAGACACCATGCTGGGGTTTATCGACGTGCTGCCGAAACAGATTCTCCTGTTCGGCAGCTCTGATTCGGGCTTTTAGACGATTTGGCTGAATTTCGGTGACTGACTCAACATCAGCACTTCGCCGGCCTCCTCGCCTGATGTCAAATGCGAGACCGAATTCATCTGCGGCTCTTTTTGCTGCCTTGAATAATCCTGCTCCCACTCCTACAGTTTCGTGATATTTCACAAACCGCATGAGGGGATCTGAGCTCCTGAAGATGTTACATGCCATACTCAGCACTACTCTGCCATGCGTACACTCCAGGCTCAAGAGTCTTCGGCCCCCCCGTTGACGTGGGAGGTACACACGAGGAACGGATGATTTAGGATGAATACTTCTGTGAATATTCATCATCTTGCGGGTATCTCTGTCTAATTGGCGCAGCTCATCTACCCTCCACTTCACTACTCCGAAGGAGTAGAGCAGAATCGGAACGGCAAGCATATTAGTTGCAGATACCTTGTTCTTCCCCGAAAGTTCGGAAGACCAAATCTTTCGGAGGTGGTGTCTGTACTTGCCGCGGAGAGAATTCTTTATTTGTGTTACATCCTGGATGTGCCTTTGTTGCACACCCAGATATGTATAGGTTTCTCCGGCATCCAGATATCTTAGGATGCTTCCGTCTACGAGCTGCGCATCTTCAGGGAATTCCCCGCATGGTCCTCTCTTGAGGTGGACGACTGCACATTTGTCCACCCAAACTCCATACCAATTGCCCGCGTATATTCTTCGACCACCCTAAGAGCGTTTTATAGTTCGCGCTCTCCGGAGGCATAAAGATTAAGGTCATCCATATAAAATAGATGGGTGACCTTATGCCTCCGGTCGCTGGGTGGCCCACATTGTTATCCGCGGATTTGGTGGAGCCCAACAGACAGCGGCAGCAGTGAGATGCAGAAGAGGAGAGGACTCAGGGAGTCACCCTGGAAAACTCCTCCTAAGTGCCACCTGCTCTGTTGTGACCCGCTGTGTACCTGATGTTATAGTGAAGTGGGTCTTCCAGAGCGGCAGCAGCTGTTCTGTACATCTCACTAGTGGTGCTGGTACCGCAAGACATTCGAGCAAGTACAACAATAGCTCATAAGATGTTGTATCAAATGCCTTGCGGTAATCAACCCAGGCCATCGATAGATTCCGTTTGTATTGCACAGAATCCTGTGTAATACAGCGGTCTATCAGCAGGCTGTCTTTGCAACCTGCCATACCCTTCTTGGCACCACGCTGTTTGTGTATCTGCTGGAAGACCGGATCAAGAGACCTCAGTGTTCTAGCATACAAGATACGTGTAAATATCTTGTAGCAGGAGTTGAGGCAAGTAATCGGCCTATAATTCCTCGGGTCGGAAAGATCCCCCTTTTTGGGGGATAAGTACAGTACGTCCCTCGACGAACCAGTCCGGAATCTGCTGCCCCTCGTTCAACCATGAGTTGAAAACTCGCGTCAGACGGCGGTGAGTGGAAGGAAATTTCTTCCACCACCAGTTGTTAATGCCGTCTGGGCCCGGGGCAGCGAAGTTCTTGGTACCAACAAGTGCTTGTTGGACTTCCTCCGTACTGATTGCCGGGCAGACTTCTTCTGGCTCTTCAAGATGTCTGTGACACAGAGCCTCGAAGTGTGCAATTGATGGAGTGTCGCTATTGAATGGACGCGTCGTTTCGTAGATTCCCTTTCAGAAGCTTTCGACATCTTCTACAGTCGGCGGATTATCTACAACACGCTGTGGCTCTTGAAAGAGGCGGGACGGATTCGTACGGAACAAATTGTTTTGTTCCATACTACTCACCCGCCTCCTCAATGTTTTCTTTATAGCCATGATCGCTCGGATCCTATCTAGACAGTGCTGCTTAATGGTAAGCATCACTGTCAGATTTAGAGTATGGTGTTGACGTTTTAATCCGGCTGCTATGCGCCAGATTCTGGGAGTAAAAACTGTACCAGTCGTCTTATATTCCACCACACTCTGGATCCGAGAAGCGTGTTGTCTGGCTGACTGTATCTTGCCCTCGATTTTCTGTACACACCGCTTGGCTTTTTCGACCCCGTGATTTGTTGACCTCTCACGGGGGACGAGTTGCTTCGCGGCGTTGTACACGGCACAGTTGATTTGCCAGATGTCTGCATCTTCCGGAATTTAATCTAGATGACCACGTCCATTCTAGCCAGGTCTTGTGGTTTTAGGTTAGCCCTGGTGTTAAGGCATACCCTCGTCCTTAAGTCTACGTCGGTGAACTCTAAAGTATGTTCCCCATCAGCTGATAATTGCCGCGGTGGCACTGCGGCTGGCAGTTCTTCCGGCTGACGGGGTGCCATTACATAACTTGTCCTGAGTAGAAAGGGTACTTGATCTCTCAGGTGTTGTTGAGAGAAGGCACGATGCTCTGGATGCATTTTGCACCAAAGTGCATGCAATCGCTCAGGTTCGCTACTCTCGCGGCGGGTAAGCAAGTCACCTGAAGTTCCCTCGTCCACTTAAAGCGTCCATGTACAATTGCATTGTCATCATCGTTAGGACAGTCCGGTAAGGCCCCTCCCATCTGTCGTTGACCTCCATCCGACTGAGGTCGAATGTGAGGGGCCCTTCTTAGGTTATAATTAACCCGAGCAGTAAGAGTACCAGGGTGGTTAGCCCTGGTATCCCCGGCCGGCATTTGTCAGGCAAAGTTGCCTCTGCCTGTCCAGGGTGCAACAACGCGGAGGTTGCCGGTCCTTAGCACCCCTTATTATTATTATTATTATTATTAACATTAAATAGTGAACTAAATTGTTTCTGTATAATTTTAATTTGTAATTTATAATCTTTGGCCAATCCTAACCAATTTGTTGTCATTAATGTACAGAATTAATAAAGTCATCTCTATCATTCTATTCATAATAGACCTACCTATCTTTATACAGTCTGTTTAACATAGTAACATTCAGTTTAGTATTCATATCTGAAGAAGCCACGAGCCACGAACCACGGTGTTAACGAACCAATTATATGCTTTAATATATTTTGTAAAACCATATAAATATATAATTTGCAAAAATCATAAAACAGTTTTATATCATCAGATGTTTGAAACTGGGATAAAAATGTGAAAGATAAAAATGACCATCACATTCTGAGCAGGTGGTGGCTAATACAAAATCGCACAAGTTGGGGTGTTCATAAAAGGCGTGCCTCTCTACCTTCTTCTACTTAGAATAGTCGTGTATAAATTTTTCTTAAACTTCCATAACGATATCCAGTTCTCCACAAGTTTACCAGTTAAAAAGTTTCTAAGGTATCAAATGTCTGAGGGCAAAGAACGGAAGAGACGGAAAAGTGTAGAAGGTAAACGGCGAGGGAAGAGGACACAATGGGTACATACCTAGTCACGTAATGAATACGAGGACGATCAATATCCCACAGTAGGCTGATTAAATAGCAGAGTTAACCGGATATTGCCATCCAAATTGTCACCGGTGAGACTAAACCATATCAATGTTAGGCCTGGAAAAGATTTCAGGATCGGAAATAACGGAAAAATGAAGGACAGCCAAGGCTGCACCATATACAATCCTTAACGCAAATAAAAAATAAATGGAAAGTGTATGTTTACCTAATTAATAAAAACTGTTATATACAAGCAACAAAATTCAAAATATGGGCAGAAATAATAAAGAAATCGAGGGGACATTCATGTGTATTTAACACAAAATTTGTTATTCTGTTAACAATCTGTTTGCCAGGAAAAACAAATAATCAACGAAATAAAAATAATGTGTTAGATTCAAGGTAAATTTTTTCAATAAATTTTTTTTATTTTTATTAACTTTAAAACTGGCACGTTTACTCAATTAATTTAGAAATAATATCATAATAGTATTTTATTATGATATAAACACAATCAAAGTCTGATATAAAATGTTTACATTGTATCTCATTCGATGGAGAGTATTATGAATCGAGAGACTTGCTCCTTTTAACTCTATTACGCTTCCCCTCTCGAAATCGTTTAATAGGGGATAATTGAGATGCCAACGAACTGGGAGAATTCTAAAAAGAACTAGCAACAGAATGCTACAATAAAAATTTCAACGGGTCAAATTACCAAAACTCATTTGTTTCTGTTCATGTCGAGAGATAAGTTACCAAAGAAATGTTTCAATTGTATAATGCAGTCTCATAAACAAGTAAAATATACGTGTTTGAAAGTTTTCAGCAATGTGTACATGAAAGTAGTATTGTACGGGGTGGCCGGAAGTCCAGAATATTCCGAATGTCTTAAAAGATATTAAGAACGCTCCGGAGTCACCAGGCAACCCACTATACACCTTACCCAATTTTTGCCCATAAATTTTGTAAATATAAATTTACGAAAAATCGACCGACCTTCCTACATTTTACAACTTCATTGCCATATGAACAGATTATTTTAAAATCAAAATTAAATTTTCATAAGAACGTAATTTTCAATATCCGCAGTTCCAGCCAAATACAAAATTACGTTATTATGAAATGTAATTTTGATTTTAAAATAATCTGTCCACATGGCAATAAAGTTGTAAAATGTGGGAAGTTCTGTCGTTATTCCATAAATTTATATTTTCAAGATTTATGGGCAAAAATTTTATTTATTTATTTATTTATTTATTTTATATCTATTATTTTTGTAAACAGATATTGATAATATTTATTACCATTAAAGACTATTATTATTATTATTAGTATTATTATATAATGTCGTTATATCCTTAGCATAGCAGACTAGCAATTCATAAATAGATATAATAGGCGGATCGTATTTCTTGACTCATGTTTACTCCCACTGCCCCGTGTAGTATATGAATACACCAATGGCTTCGAAGTCATTGGAATACACTCTAGATAGTATTTATAAAACGTCTATGTGAATAACACATATATACGTAGTACGAAGTTAGATACAACGGAGTTTAACTTATTAAAATGTCTCATTCAACTTTGGTAAAAGTGTATTCGAGGGCAGTATAACAATCTTCAGGTGCCATCAAAAACAATACTAAGAAAAAAATACTTGTCACTGAGGTGTGACAGTATTAAACATAAAAATTATTCTTAGACCGGCGGCCGCAGATGCGAAATGTTTCATCAACCCAATATTTCGGTATAATTTTATGGGACCTTTACTGATCGATTTGTGGTAATTTTCTAGATCGTAAAAATAGAAAAGGACGACAATTATTTTTGGTCGAGGCAAATGTTATTGTGAAAAAATCGAAAAAAATGCGACTTTTTAAGCGGTGCTTTTGCGGCCGTATATTTCACTAACTATAAAAGATATCAATTTGAATTTTGCACAGTTCGGTAGCCCGTTTAGTTTACCTTAAAATGGCGTCTTAGAAATTTGCGCGTTTTTTATTATTTATAACAACAAAGAAAGATTTTCTACGATGACGGCAATGTTTTACGGCATTCCGCCATCTTTAACGCGCTCCACTTCATTACTGGTAAGAGATATTGGAATGAAATGCACGTAGAAAACTTCCAAATTTTATAGGGATTATTTTTGTTACCCTTAAGTTTAATAATAAAACGTCCACAATCAATTTTCTGTCGCGATGTACTATTAGCGCGCTCGAATTCTCGATCACCTCCCGCGCCTCGACCGCACAGGTCCTATACTTCAGGCACGGGTTAGCTTGAGACGGCCGTGGTGTAGGTATTACCGATAATTCCACTTATATTACGTATGTATTTGTGGTCTGCATTTTCTCGATTTCTATTTTTTTAATTGAATTATGTGACTTCAAATGATAACGTGTAAGTATAGTGTTTTTTTTTTTTTATTTAATTTAATTGTGTTATAATGTTATAAATTTATTCTGATTCTTCTTCATCTTATACCTGTGCAATGTTTGTATTAGTACAATTCATTTTGCATTTACATTCAGGTATACAAAACATGCCTTCATTTCTACAAACACACTTACTATTGTTACAATTTTTCTCAATACAAAATAAACTAATTATTGACCTAATATCTCAGGAATTGGGGCTTTCGGGACCAACATGTCATTTTTGCAGATCCACTCATAATTCTTCGGGTTAAGTTTGTCAGGTGTACCGTTATAACTCATTCTCCAGTAGTATACTTGAAAATAACACCTAGAAATTAGAGAATGTTACAAAAACATTTATAGGTAGTATATAGTAGGAACCAATACCTTTGCACATGTAGGTAAAATGAGTCTTCAGTAGGAGGAAGTTCCATGGCAGACCTGCTTGTACCCTGTGTTAACTTTATTCTGATTTGGTTCAGGTTCTTGCATTTGGTCTCGCGGTAAAGGGAAGAAACCAGATTCCCAAAACATTGTAATCCAAAGTCCTTACTATTTTTAAAATATATTTGCCATGCTGACTTCTTTCCTATTTTAAAAAATGAACTGGTTGTGTCACATCCAGTTAAAGCATAAAAAGCCAGCAATCCATCACAAACATGTTTTCCTAAAACTTTCGCAATTGAATGGATCGGGACAAACCTGTGCCTATTAGTGGCAATGGTTTTGTGTCCTTTCTCCATAAATATTTCAGTTGAATTTAATTTCTCGTTATTCCAGTAAAAGTGAAGAAGTAAAATCAGGATAGCGGTATCATCTGCTTTCACAATAATTATCTATGGGAACTTGGTCTTTAGTAAACTCCTCAAATTCTCGCTTTCTAGATGTTATGTTTCTTTTGCTTATGTATTTGGCATAACACGAGTTATGATATTTAGCATCTGCAGCAACTAAATCAGTGTAATACTCCATTCTGCTTCGTATTTTCTCGTCATTTCGGTCTATAGCACTGTTTAATATTTTTTGACGAGCGTTACTTCCCGTTCCAGTACTAATTGGGACTAAGCCTTTCTTTTTTAAAGTGCCACTTTTTCCACAAATCAAGCAATCTAGCCTTACATTAAAATTCTTGTCACTTAACCTATTTCTACTACTGCTAGAACACGGATCATCTCTTTTGACTTAGTTGTTTTATTGAATTTGCTTTTACTACAAAAGGTCTTTTTACAACTCAAATGAAGATTAAATTTATCTGGTTTCTTATTTATTTCACTCTGTTGTGATAGTATTAGGCTACATCATCAATTCTTAATTTCGCTGCCGTGAAAATCGTAGCGAATCATCGAGGTGTAGGCTTCTTAACAACGTCCTCAGAATTATTCAATGTTTTGCAGCAAAAAAGGTAAGTATCCATAATGCTACAAAAGGTATCGGTAATGCGCACGCAATTGAATCTACTAATCCAAATTTCTTACCGTCTACGTCTATTCAAATTGACTCAGAATGGAAACACAGTCAATGAGACAGTAAATTAGCAAACTATATCACACACGCAAACAAAAACTTTATCGAGGAAATGTAAACCACGTAATAAGTAACATTGTTGCAGCTATTAGTGATACTATACACTACGCCTACACCGTGCCTGAAGTATAGGGACCTGCGGTGCGATCGAGGTGCGGGAGGGTTATCGAGAACTCAAGCGCGCTAATGGTACATCGCGACAGAAAATTCATTGTGGACGTTTTATTATTAAAGTTAAGGGTGTACATAATTGAACAAAAATAATCCCTATAAAATTTGGAAGTTTTTTACGTGCATTTCATTCCAATATCTCTTACCAGTAATGAAGTGGAGCGCGTTAAACATGGCGAAATGCCGTAAAATATTGCCGTTATCGTAGAAAATCTTTTTTTTGTTGTTATAAATAATAAAAACGAGCAAATTTCTAAAACGCCATTTTAAAGTAAATTAAACGTGCTACCGAACTGTGCAAAATTCAAGCTGATATCTTTTATAGTTATTGAGATATAAGGTCACAAAAGCACCACTTAAAAAGTCGTATTTTTTTCGGTTTTTCCACGATAACATTTGCCTCGACCAAAAATAATTGTCTTCCTTTTCTATTTACGATGTAGAAACTTACCACAAATCGATCAGTAAAGGTCCCATAAAATTATACTGAAATATTGGATCACTCTTTAAAAATAAACGTTTTAGATGTTACGCCGACGGTCTAACAGAACTGCATGACAAATACGTCTGTATTAGCGTGAATGAAACCACCAATGCTTGCGGCTGGAAGGTGGCAAATGTTTTGTTGGGTGCATTAATATTAGTAGTATATTTTTAACCTTGTGATGGCTAATTAAAAATATATGTGTGTGGGTTAGTATTACATTCACCAATACTTGCCCTCTTGGTCTTAACTTTGGATGTTACCGATCTCGCCAAAATAACTACAAAGTAAGAAGATATTGTGTCATATATGATGCATGAATATTTACGAGTTGAAACATCACCTATCGCCAACCCTGGAATTGACGTCCTTTTTTTGCTACCCACCGGTCTCTATTTCTAAGATACTTATAATATTCTTGTAACTTCTCCACAAAATGGATCGTTCTTCTGTAAAATAATTTTTTGCTAGAATCGAATAATCTCGCAAAGAATTTTTCGAAAATTATTTCATTAATTCGAAGATTTCAAAAATGGTCATGATGCTATCTGAGATACTTTAATAATTGTAGTAGTAGTAATGATAATAATAATGATATTCTCCGGAGAGCGCGAACTGTAAAACGCTCTATTGACCTGCACCTTCGCACTATGGGCCGATGATGAAGGCGCCGCCGTCTCAAAAATCTGTAACTTTTTTATTTGTTACTATAGACACATGAAATTCGGTAAACAGATATAAAGAAAGGTCTGACGTTCAGTAGTGACGGTAAATAATTTTTATTTTGTTTTTATACATTTCATTTTATAATTGTATAATAACATACAGCGTGTAATTTATGTACATAATTATATGTAAATAAATATTTATTGTAATAGTTGCAAGGCTTCTTCTTCAAGTTCCACAATCTTGCGTGACACAGATTGTCTTAAGCTCGTTATATAAGGGTCTGATGTATACAATAAAGTATGAAAGACTTCTTCGTTAGTAGCATTTCGGGAACATTTGCGAGAATGATGTAACCTGAAACGTTTATAATCCTTATTTCTGGATTTCTGTGCATCTTCGGACAACTGGCCAAGTGGTAAAAGTGCATTATATCGAATTATGTTTTCTCCATGAATGTACAGTGGAGGACATATAGTACCATGGATATTTGCTCACATATAATTCGGCTGTTCTAAAAGCATATTCACCAAACTTTTTGGCATTAATTGCCATACCACTTGACATTGTCTGAAGTAGTATGCGAAATCTCATAATTAAGTCATCAACTCCAGTAAATTGTGTAGTGCAAGCAGAATTGGCAAAGAACCTTCGAGCGGTATTTCCGTCATTACTAGTTCCGCTGATTTGTCGAGGTTTATCAATTAGTAATCCTAATTCTTTCCGAACCTGCTTCTGTACATAAGCTTTTTTTGATTGCTTTTGCTTTTTCATGTCCTCTGAGGTTACTGACCATTTTTTAAATGATAAATTATATGAAACATGAAGTACTAACTTCATAAATCGAATCCATGCATGTAAAGATGAGAGTCCAAATTTATAATGCTCTTCATTCTCAGGTCTCTGTTTAACACGTTCCAAATCGTTCATTTCTGTTGGTTTTACAAGATATATATGGCATGTGGCACTTAATGGAGTATTTGTTACTACTTGTGTAACCTTACCATCTATCATTGTAAAGAACAGCTCATGTTTAATAGACATCTGCTGTTCATTCTTTACTATAAAAAGGCAAAAGAGTGCTTATTTGAGTTTCCACTTCATTGACAACAAGTCTTGTTTTCTCTGAGTCTCTTTTGAGAATTCTATTAAAATGGGCTTACAGTATCGAACAGAGGACGGGGTTGGATTTTTTCCAAACGACGTTTTTTGTGACTTCATCTACAATTTGTAGTGGAACCAAGGATGTTACAAACAAGTTAGTATCGGATATTACGTCACTTTTACCAGACAGTATTTGCTTGTACTCACTTTGTCCCGATGATGCATCACAGCCCCATTTACTGTATAATATTAATTGTGAAAAGTTGGCCACATTCACAGAATCAATTTTGATTATTCTCTTACATGTGTGATTTAGAAGAGACTGCAAACTTACTTTAGCACCAATTTCAGTTACTTGCATGCGCTCTGGATAACATTCTCGCTTTGCTTCTGTAAGTTTGGTATATGATGGGAGTACAGTACAGTCTTTGTCTTGTAAACAGGTTCTAAGGTATGTACATTGGTTTTTCGTTATATCTAAATCAATGAAAAGAGCCAAGGCCTCTTGATTTGTGAAAGGCTCAACAAAAGTATTACGTCTTAATAATGTGTGGATAAAAGCCTTCCTTTCTTGTGGTGCAGCACGTAGTTCCTGTATAATTTCTGATTTCCATGTCTCACAAATTGAACGTAATCCCTGAGTATATGAATGATAAATCTGATCAAGTCCAGAGTCTCGAACTAGTTTTATTGCCTTTTTGTTTCTGTGTCTTCTCTGCGGATTCAAATGACTTACATGGTCTCCCTCGTGGGTTTTCAGATAAGGACGTCGATGGTTCTTCGTCTTCTTGGAATGATACAAAAAATTCGCCATCTAACCATTTCTCGTTGCTGCGTAAGAGCACATCCCTTTTTCTTCCGGCTTTATTCCAGCGTATCTTGAATTCGGGCAATAAGTATTTCTGAATTTTGAGGATAACACATTGCAATTGCTCTTCAGAAAGATCGAAATGCTCCTTAGCATACCGTTCTGCTGTTGATATATGTTTTCCGTGCTCTATAAAAGCGTCACATATGTTAGGTTTAGTAATTTTGAAATTGTTCATTGCTTACTGTCGTAGGTACAGCTGACAGCGGCAAATTATTGATTACTATTAATTAATGCTGCTTGTAAACATTAATAATAACCTAAAATTTTAAGAAACCCAAGTTTATATACTTTCCTAAGGACAATGGTAACCGCAGAATACACATCCCGTGTATAGGTGAAGAAAAAAAAATTTTTTTCTCTTTGGTAAATATATTCTTTTCAAATTATATCGTAAACCATTTTTATCGATACACCACTTTGTTTAATAAGTTTAACAACTACAAATATTTATTTGATTTTATCTAACCGCAAGTCACTCGTAAACATATTTTGACAAACGTGGAATATGGTGGTGCTGCTAAAAAAAATCAGATGGGACCGTCCCGATATACGATTTCTAAAATCCAGACATTCAGTGAAATGCTATGCTCTGATTTGTTGCAATTCTATAATATATATGTACTCTTTATAACGTCGTATTTTGCAAATTCATAATTCTTACGGAACGAGTATTGCAGATTTTTAAGTGTTCGTCGCGCGTGCTTCTTTGTATATTTTGATGATTTGCAAGAGAAGCGCAAAAAAATCCGTAAGTTTTTTTTTTTGGATTTTATACAGGATCGTTTTATTTGCCAGATGGTGAAAAATAACTTACCCGGGCGAACCCTGGTAACAGTTAAAATTTTTCTTGAAGTTGAGAAAGTCATTCCAGTAAAAGGAGACATTTATCATTTTTTTATTGTAGTAAGGGATAAGCAATATACAAATATTTTTTATGTTTTAATACTAGAAGAACTGCTCTTTGAAACGGTGTATAACACATTGCACTTTATTTAATTTTTAAGCACGAAATTGTTTATTTAAAATAAGCATCAAAACAACACTTCTAAATCTCTCCATATTCCTACTTTTGAAGTCTACTAACTGAACCCAGTCAACATTTAAATAAATTACCAAACCGAATTATAAAAGTATGATGTATTAGTTATAAGAAAATTGAAGTTTGTGTTCCTTATTCGGTTTTTGGTTTTTGGTATTTTTGAGACGGCGCTTCCACCATCGGCCCATAGTACTTCGCCCGGCCAGTTTAATTTCTAATCTTAAACGCTTAAACTCGTTTGAATCATATTCAGATATTTTCTTCTGCTTATATTGAAATGTTTTTCTTCTTTCCAAATATTGCATATAATTTGAAGTATTTACAAATGATGTAAAATCGGAAATTTGTTCAATGTAGGTGCGATTTCAAACTAATAAATACTTTTTTCAAAAATCAATCCTGTGACTGATGAAGTCCAACAGGAAATATCAGAAACACAAATATTTAAAAATTAGAAATTAGTTATAAGCTATTTCATGAAGTTAATTGTATATTAAATCTTATAAACTGGTTGATGAATGAGAACATTTTGACATATTTTAAAGCAATATTTTATCATCATTTTATTTACTGTATCTCAAAAACGCCATTAGGTGCTTTTTAAAATTTCCATTTTAATACTCAATTTTAATATATCTTAAAAGAAAAAATTAATTTTCTCATCCTAGCTACTTTTTGTTTTACCCTTAGTACATAAGGGTGAAAGAATGAATGATAACTTCCTTACAACCCTCTGGCTATCAAGTATTCTTTATTTTTAAAGAGCTCCTAAATATCTGAGTAATTATTTAAAAAGGTATATTTGCAAAGTTATATTAAAAATTAAATTAAAAAATGAAATTATTAAAACGAAAAAAGCAACTAGAGAAAGGTATTAATGTCGATGATACAGTTAATATCTTTAAATTCAAAAAATACACATAATTGAAGACTATGAATACAGGTAACAATATTTTAAATTATTTATTAATTTAAAGATCTGAATTATTACTGATTCTGAATCTACAACTTGCATCATCAGAATTTGTAATATTAAAAAAATAGGAGAAATTGGTCACGTCTCACAGTGGACGGAAACGCCGAAAAGCTGGCCAAAATATAAAGGCATTGAGCTATTTTACTGAAATTGTGCATACAGGGGTTTTTGTGTCGCTGATCAAGAATCCGAAGTTGAATTTTGAAAAAAAAAAAAAAAAATGGCGGCCATGAAATCCCCCCAAAACATACAAAAAATCACCAATTATCGCTGCATTTTTACAAAACTTTGTATACAGTTTTTTTTGGGTCGCTGATGAAGAATTCCATATAGAATTTCAAAAAAATTACGGTCAAAAATATATACATAGTTCAAAAATTATTATTCAATTGAAGCGAATTCATGTGTTTCATTTGTTTCGGGAAAATTAGGATCTGGGGAATGGAATAAAAATGTGTAATGACTTTGAACGCATGAGTTGAAAACGCATGACGTTCTCATTTCATGAGAACGCATTCAAAAGGAGCCCACTTTATGGTGCACGAATGTGCATGCATCCGTGCATTCGCGCACAATTTGGTCAACATCTCGCAAAGATGAAAAAAGATGCAGCTAATTTTTTATACACTTTCGAAAAAAATGTTCATTGAACACATTTCAATAAGTTTTAAGACCAACTATCACCAACCGCGTAACTTATGGCTTTTTTTGTGGAGTTTATGAATCGTTGCATGTACAAAAATGCACTCCACTTCGATGATTATTTACTAATTACCATATAAATAAACTGATCTGATACTGAGATATTTTAATTGTACTTACTTTCTGATGCAGAATCCATTTTTATGACACAGAAAACTGCACTTTGAGAATTTTTACGCTGCAGACAAAATTTATCGATTCTTGAAGCGTTGCGAGCTGCTGAAGTGACGCGCTGCACGGTCGCACAATAAGTAATTTCCTCGCTCAGGTAGTGAACCTGAACCGGTATTAACGGTCGTTTCTAATGCTAGGGGTACCACTACAACGATTTGAAACGTTTCCATTTACAAAAAAAAATCTTCATTTTTTTAATTTTGGCCAGCTATTTGGCGTTTCCGTCCACTGTGCGTCTGTAGAATTTTGTTCTAATAAAGTCTCTGAACACTAGATTAAATAACTTGGAATAAAATTTGGAAGAATGTCAAACATTGAAATATATAGTGTGCGAGAAAAATAGGGTGAAAATGTTCTTTCAGTTTTTCAAAAGGCTTTTAACTTTTAGCCGTAAATATTTTAACGCAAGTCATCAAAGGAGCGCAAGGAATGGAATACTGAAGCAGAAGATATATGGGTCACATTGTACTATCAACAAAAAAATTCACCTGTGTTCTGTTTACTTCCGAATGATGAATATGCAAACACTTGTTTTACCAACACAACTTAATTAAATTATATCAGAGCTGGGTAAAGCTCTCTGAACAAGTAACTGGAGAACAAAGCACAAAATATTTTCTTAAGAGCGGTCCGGAGTCACCAGGCAATCCACCATACACCTAACCCAATTTTTGTCCATAAATATTATAAATATAAATTTATGGAAAATCGAAAGAACTTCTTACATTTTATAACTTCATTGCCATTATATTTACAAGATTTATGGGCAAAAATTGGATTAGGTGTACAGTGGGTTGCCTGGTGACTCTGGAGCGCTCTTAACGTAATTTAAGGAATAACGCAAAATGTACTTTCTTTTAATTATTCTCAGTTAAAAATCTCTTGGAAAAAGGATTGGTTCACATACAAATAAAAGTCACCTCAATAGCCTGAATTATCTCAAAATTGCTTGAGGCAAATTACTACTTACGAGTGGAGTTATTGTTACCGAAAAGTCCGGTGCAAAAAAGGAGCAGCTCCACTTTTGGACGAATTTCACTTTTATAGTGGAAAACAGTAATAAAAAGATGCTCTATCGAATGGTGCAAGAACGATGAAGCTCCGGTAATTTGTTTGGATTTTATAAGGGACATATTTATGTCCCCTTCATCAATTCTGTGCAAGAAGGAGGCAGTTCCGGAGCTGTCTCGTTTTTGCACCGAACTAGTTCATGTTTACGCCGCTTCGATGCAGCACCTGCAAATTTATTTTGAAAAAGTGCCAATTTGATCTGTTTAGTTGTCAATCGAATGGGTCATAGTGTATAGTAGAGAACGTTCTATAAGTACTGTGTAATCGATAGCTCGGGGTATATTATTATAAGTAACGTTGGTCTAGTGATTTAAAAGTTTTACAGTTTTAAAAGTCAATTTTCGGTGTTTGAAATCAGTAAAATATGTCAAGTAGCAGTAGCCCAGATTAACAGTTTCAAGTGCTAAGGTTTCACCATTGATCGAAAGTGACTCTGAAAGTGATAAAATTTCACAAGAAACAGAAAAGAAAGGAAAGAAGGTTTGCAAGAAACGAGTTAAAGATGAGAGTAGGTACATGGAAAAGAAACGTCGCCAGGAAACTCAGAGCCGAAAGAAAGTCACACATGGTTTTGAAAAATAAGAACAACTGTGTAAAAGAAGAAATAAAAACAATGACATATTCTAAAGAAAGATAAATAACTTTGAATAATTAAATAGATTTGTTTTCTGAAACGTTAGGGAATTATATTATTATTGTGTCTCATATTAGTTGTCAAAACACACCCTCTGACTAAACTTTTGACTTAAAGTCACAAGCGCAGATGTTTATTTTTCCAGTAACATACGGTGTAACCAACTGTATTTTTTAGATAACGAAATATTATTCATGTGGTAGTAAGTCACAAAAAGAAAGAAGAATTTAGTGAATGTAACCAAATTTTACGAAATATTTTTATTGGCTAAATTATTATAAGCCAATAAATTTACGGATATAAAACCAGCCAAACAGATTAGGAATATTTACAAAAAGTAGATTATTTCTGTTTGTGTTTCAAGCTAGTGATATTTTCAGTATAAACTGACAATTTAAATGTACAATTTAAAAACAAATATAATTTAAGAACTAAATAATATTTTACTGGAAAAATAAAAGAATCGACCTAAACGGTAAAATAATGAATAATTTCCATTCCTTAATTAACTCTCTAACTGGCAATATTAGGTACTACGAATTATTTTCCATAGAGTGGAATGGAAAATAATATTAACTGAAAATTTTTTTTCCTAATTCTTATTTACTAACTTTTACAAATCTTATCATTATTTTCCATTGATCAACTAATTAATTATTTCTATGTTAATCAATTATTAGTTAAAACTGTTTATAACAGTCGCGAGTGTAAATACTTGGCAGCAGCAAATATTTAACCTATACAGGGTGTACCCAAGAGATTTATATGGAAGAATAAACAAAACACTTGCGACAAATAATAATATTAAACAGTATAATGTATGTATTCAGTTGTTCAGTCTTAAGTAACTGTTATTAACAATATCAGAAATACATAACACTCTCTAGGAATGAATATGAATAACTATTTTACATTTAGTTATTAAATTATGTATGCACTCATTTAAAGATTCTAACATTTCCACCCTCCATAATAAATAATAAATTAAATGAAGAGCAAGACTAACTTGGCCTTATCTTTAATTTTGAAACAAAATATTAAATAAAAAAGTTGTGTCAAATTTTATATCCAGTCAACATCCAAAGTTTCAGTTGAATATTGGAATATTTGTGAAATAAGATAATTTTTAGTAAAATACAATTAGTTAGTTTTTGCCACCTTTTCTATTTAGTTAAAAGCATTCGAACTAAGGAATAAGTATCAGATAAATAATAAGAATTTATAAAATACTTAACAATGAAATGGTACCTTATAGGAAGGTATGCTTCAAAAATAACGTGTTATAACTCGACATTTACAAAAATAATAATATATAATTGAAATTTTAGATTCTGGCTGGATATGAAATTTGAAACAACTCTTTTATCCAACATTGTATAAAAAACTCTGTTTCTCAATGTAAATCGTATTTTTTAGAAAAGCAACAACTTTTATGTAGAACAACTTTTCTCGAAAAGTGGAATATTTTAGCAATTTCACCTCTTGTAAACCCCAACAGCGTACATACTGTATGTGGCAAGAGAAAAGAATAACGTTAAAATTAACTTTATATAATACGATTTATGTAATATTCGGTAAATTAGTAGCGAGAAATATACGTGATTCGGTTAATTTGAGATTATTATGACTGAAAAATAATGTCTACAAAATTCACTTCGTCATAATCTGCTTTTTATGTTAAAGGATAAAAAGAAACATTGAATTTAACATTGATCCATGTTGTGTATAATATTATACACTTATAAATCATAAACTAACATATAATAATTTTACTGTCTTTATAAAATGTATGGAGAATTGAGACATTCAGGCGGACACTATGCACAATTGTTGAGGTCCCTTATAAAAAGTTTGAAAATTTCTAATATATTCACGTATAAATTTATTAGAAAATAATAACATAGAAAACTTAAAAATATATAGCGAATTTAAAAAAAAGTGTTAACAGTAGTTAAAAACCTTAAATTTAGATTACCATATCAAGTTCTCCGCATGTAAACGCCCTAATGTCTAAGGCCTACAGCTCTCTTAAATTATTGTGCGGCAGTAGATATTTCCTCGGATGTGACTTTAGGAAAACTTTGTGTGAAACATTGGTCCTATCACATTTGAACTACTGTGATGTGGTACATAGTAATTTTATAGATGTCACTGAAAAACAAAGAATCTAAAGAGTGCAAAACTCCAGCTGTCGTTTCATATATGACCTAAGAAGATATTATCATATATCCAACACTTTCTCTGGTTTAAATTAGTTAAACATGCAATATCGTAGGAAATTGCACTTTTTTGTCTTTGTTCATTGTATAATACATACTTCGGCACAATCTTATCTTTTCCGTAGGCTCAGTGCTAAATCTGCAGTGCACAACAAGGCTACTCGCTTTGATTATCACATTTACAGACACTCTACTGCTGCTTTTCTTCAAAACGCATTTACTTACTGTTCTGCTAAATTTTACAAATCTCTCCCATCTGACTTGAAATCACTTTCCGTAACATCTTTTAAAACTAACTTATATGGTTTACTTTTTGAACAGCAAACATTAAGTAATTTTACCGTTTTCTAACCCACTACCATTCTGTACCCATTATTTTATAGTACTGCTAGACATATTTATTATCTTCTAAGTACATTGTGCTTATTTTTGTGCTGTATATGTTCAAATTTGCTTTGTGTTTATAATAATTCATCATCTCATTGCTTTCTTTTATTGTATATATTTATTTGTATGCAGTATGTATATGTACAATATAATACATTTTTTTATTGGAGTTAAGTGGCAGAATAGCCTATGCTAAGCTTCGCTTATGAAACTTCATATTTTATTGTTTCTATAAAAATGTTTTTCTTTTCGGAATATCGATTCCCGACAGTCGGCAGTCCTCCCGTGGCCTTCGGCATCTCATAGGAGTCGTGACGGAGAATTAACTACAAGCCACACCCCTCATCTCGCCTCACCTCGTTATGTCGGTGGATGTAGGCCGAAATCGCATATATGGGGCATATAGAAAGTAAGTACATGAGCGATTCCCGCGCCTGATGGCAAATACACACGAGGAACGGACGATCTAGGATGAATACTTCTGTGAATATTCATCATCTTGCTGGTAGCTCTGTCTAATTGGCGCAGCATATCTACCGTTTACTTTACTACTCCGCAGGAGTAAAGCAGAACCGGAACGGCAAGCATGTTAGTAGCAGACACCTTGTTTTTCCCCGAAAGTTCTAAAGACCAAATCTTTCGGAGTCTGTGTCTGTATTTGCCGTGGAGGGAATCCTTTATTTGCATTACATTGTGGACGTGCCTTTGTTGCACACCCAGATATGTATAGTTCTCTCCGGCATTATTACTATTATTTTTTCGGAATAACCAGACAGTCCTCCCGTGGTCTTCGACGCCTCCTAACCACTCCACACATCCCGCAGGGTTAGTGACTGTACATACTAGAATCGTGTGTCTTAAGCAGAAGGGCACCCTGAATCACCGCCTTCTGCATTTGGCATGCTGATTTTTAGCAAGCCGGAATGTCTTCAATTCCGGGATGATTATTATTATTATTATTAAAACTCATTTAATTTCGAAATATCTAATTATATTATAAATAATGAGATAAAAAGTAAACGTTGATAGAAGGATGAGGCAAAATGATGTTGTTTTCAAATATTATGATTTTACCTTTAGCAACAGATAAAAATATAAACGCTTGGAATTAAAAGCATATTATATAGTTAATCCATATATAAATCTGAGTAATAAATAAACAGTTGAATTATTTTTAACAGAAATGTGAAGTAAATGATAGAACAGCGAATTGATGTGTGCATTATCGGAGAATGCAGGCCTTCCAGCCCAATGACCGGGCTATAACACTTCCAGTCAACGAACTAGAATTACTGATTGTCGATACCGCAAGTTCACAGTTCATCCTGTGTTCACCCTCCAAAAAATTTCCGACACTTCGTTTACTTCCCAAACCTTCATTCGTTAAGTTGAGAACAGGGCTGGCTCGACAGGAGCCTATCTCAGAAAAACTTATTTGTCGATAATAATAATTGCAAGTTCAAAATAATTGAGAAAGACTTAAATTTAAATTAACGTTGGAATCTCCTACGTTAATTTTTTGGTACTACTGGCTTAAACAGATGATTTTTTCAATGATATTATGTGTCTGATAGAAAACAATGAATAATTTATTAGGGATTGACCTAAAAATAAAAAAATATGAATACAGGGTGTAACTGTAACGAAATTGCAATTCATTCAAGTTCGTCATTTTCCGTGATGAATTAAGTTTCTGCCAGTCTAGTCCAGATGGCGCCACTGATTTCTACTGGACCAGTTAGCTTTGCAGATTTTTGAACTTATAAAAAAAGCCTAAACATCTATCTGTTTTTATTGCTCAACTATAATCTATTAGTAAACCGAACGTTACGTTCGGTTTACTAATTTTTCGGTTATCGTTGCTGTCTGAAAGACAGTAACTTTTTATCAGAATTACCTAACGTGGTGTATTTGTTTTACGGTGGATCATTTTATACCGGTGCATATATTTATCATCAGATCTCTGTGTAAAATTTTTCTATATTTAAAATATTGGATACCTTAACGTTTCTTTAGTATTATTTACGAGCGCTGCTCTCGTAGAGCCTTGCCTAGTTCTCTTGCAAAGATACCTGCCTAGTTATCTAGCAATCGATTATCTTCTAATTATCTACAGTAAACATATAGGCAAGCAATAAGTAGTGGGCTAGAGCGCGCGATGGCAAATGAGCCTAAATAATCTATCCATCGTACTGCGAGTTCGAATCCCGCCACCTGCACTGGCAATGTCGGTGGAAATGGTTGTGTAATCGCGATTTTCATACGTTTAACACTCACCCGTGCTGCCTCGGCTTTGGATTTGAGGATTGTCTAATTCCGGTGGTGTGGTGTGGTGTTGCATTCACATACAAGATGATATTATTTTTAGGTTCATATATATTTAATTAGTATAGGGCCAATCTTTCCATCTCGTATTAAATTCATTCAGTAGGACATAATTGTATCAACAACTGGAACTGATTTATCAAATAGATTTAATGGAAAATGGAAACATCGACTCTTAGTGTTATAATTTGAAAAAAATCATAAATTTGACATTCTCATTTTCATCTCTAGAGGTGAAAATATTTTCGTTTTTAGATTGAAAAATACTTTCATGTAGAGAAGCCGTTGGAAAATGACTATTCTCGCATATATGAAAAAAGTTCGGCAAATATTTTCAGTCTAATTTCAGTTTCTTATGTCATTTATTTTTTAAGTTATGACGTCATCGACTTTTTTTTTAAATGACAACCTATATTTTTTATTATTGATTTTGGTAGTAGATTTTATTCTGGATCCGACCGTATAAAATTTTCAATATGTTATTATATGAAAAAAATCGAGAAAAACAGTCTTAAAGTTCAAATAATAAAAATTCATTAAATTGGGTAAATTTATCTAGTTGCCTAACTTTGACGGAGAGTTATCGACGGCACATTCGTTTTTATTTTGAAATTATACAAATAGTTGAAAAATCGAACTAGAAATTTATTATCTGCTCAATTCAAAGTTAGTAATAACGATAATTTCGTGAGGCAAACATTAGTATAAAAAGAAACTAAACTGCTTAACCAGAAAAAAATCTAACAATATCATCAAATACAAAAATAAGCACAGAAATAATAGTTGTTAAATTACATTTACACTAAATGTTCAAATTGACGACCCTGTACCATTTGACAATACCCAAGACGATTATAAAATTCATTTCTCACATTCTGAATAGTTTGAGGCGATATTAACCTAATCTCATGTTGAATTCTTTGCCTGAGATCGTCTAAATTATTGGGTCGATTGTTGTACACTTTACTTTTTAAGTACCCCCATAAAAAGAAGTCTAATGGCGTTAGATCAGGAGACCTAGACGGCCATTCTATCTGACCTCTTCTCCCTATCCATCTTGCTGGGAGAACTTGGTCCAAGTAGCCTCGCACAATAATTGCGTAATGAGGCGGAGCGCCATCTTGTTGTAACCAAATGGTATTATTTGGTAGGTCAGGGTTATTTGCATTGGGGAATAATGCAGCTAATGCAGGCATCAATTCCAACTGTAAAAATTGCAGGTATCTATCTCCAGTCAAATTGTTTTCAAAAAAGAATGGACCTATAATTCTGTCACCAATAATTCCTGCCCAAACATTAACTTTCTGAGGATATTGGATATGACTTTCCTGCATCCAATGGGGATTGTCCCTAGCCCAATATCTACAATTCTGTCTATTGACATGGCCATTTAAACAAAATGTTGCTTCATCCGAAAATAAAACACGCTGGAAAAACTTTGGATCGCGGTTGCAAATTTCCATCATTTGTTCGCAAGACTCTTACCTACGATCAAAGTCATCTTCTGTCAACTCATGAACCAAGTGCACCTTATATGGGTGGAATTTTTGAACTTTCAAAAGTTTTAGAACTGTAGTGTGTCTTATATTGTGGTTCAAAGCAATGCTTCTACTAGTTGAATGTGGATTGTATTCAATTTCTAGTAGCACATCAAGTTGTGCATCTTCATTTAATGTCGCTGGACGTCCAGTTTTTGGAATTTTCTTTACAACGCCATGTTCCCGAATTTTTTTTTCAATCCTACTAATTGTTGATTGATTTATGGGCTGATCCGGGTATTTTTCTCTAAAAAGATGACACACCTCTTGATGTGCTCTAGCTCTGTCGCCATAACCAATCATTATTAACACTTCAATTCTCTGTTTGTCGCTCAACTGTACCATTCTTATTAATAAAATAGTTTTTCTAATTTAGAAAAAGCAAAATAATAACACTTATTCTATTGTGACATTTACAAATTATTTAAATCTGACAGCCGTAACTAATGTGATACACCGGTAACTAGATAAATTTACCCAATTTAATGAATTTTTATTATTTGAACTTTAAGACTGTTTCTCTCGATTTTTTCAAATAATAACATATTGAAAATTTTATACGGTCGGAACCAGAGTAAAATCTACAATCAAAATCAATAATAAAAAATATAGGTTGTCATTTAAAAAAAAAAGTCGATGACGTCATAACTTAAAAAATAAATGACATAAGAAACTGAAATAGACTGAAAATATTTACCGAAGTTAAAATCGCTATACCCCTTCGAGATTTTTTCCAAAAAAATTAATATCAACGGAATTACTGAATTTATGCGTTACTTAATTTCCACACTGTAGAAAACAATTCGAGAAGAAAAGATACGCCCATGGAATGAGTGTCATAGAATGATTTATTACTGTTCCTCAATAAGAGACTATAGACCAATGTTGGTATTAAGCAACGTATTACACCCATGGGCACCGCCAGAGGGGGCAAGATGGGCCAGTTGTCTCTCCCTGAAAAATGAGGAAAGGTATCAAGTATCAAGATAAATTTCTTGAAATACAGTAAGTGATTTGCTTCCAGTTAAATCAACTTGTATTCTTATTTCTATCCCCGAATTTGTATGGGAAAAACGGTAAATTTGACAACATTTGTCAGTCATGGTTTTTATACTCCCGCTATAGACTTAGCAGGTATTGAAGGAGAGCGATATGTTCCGTCCTTTTTTTTTTTAATTAATGTATTTTGTAGCGAAGGATCTCAGTGTGTTTATATGAGTCTTAGAGTAAGATTATTTTAAATTTTGTTAACGAAGCTATTGTTTTTGTTTTAAACATTATTTTTACTTTAATACCAAATATTTGGTGTACACAATAAGCTTTAAAATGTTTTAGTTTATTTTTGCTTCTATGCATTATGCCACAATGTAGTGTAAATGAAAAGTTCGATTATTTTAATTTTATCAAAAAGGATCAATGTTTACATTCATTTTTTTAGAATTAGCTTTTATTTTTAATGTTTTTTTATAAAAATTGTCATTAAAACGCATATAATTTTGTAAGACATACAAAAAAACTGGAAGACACATTCTCGAGTTGAGACAAATTCACTGGCAAAACAAAAATTTACTATCGTCTTTTGTTTTCGAGTTATAAACAAAAGTTCGATATCATGGTTGTTTGTAAAGTTATGAAAAAACAACTTTTACATTGTGTAGGCACTTTTTTCTGTATAATACAGTGTTGTCGAGAACATTTAAAAAAAAAGGTGCAAATTCGAGTTATGTATAAAGTTGTATTTTTTTTTAAATGGGAATCATAGTTGGCTATAATGCAGTTAAAAAGGATATTTTTTTCTCTTTAAAACTATATATCATATGTGAGGTCGCTTTTGATATGTAAGTATTTAATAGCGAAAATAATCTTTTAGTAGATTACTTTTTGCGCTTTTACTTTCTTATACATAATATAAAAAGGTATAGTAATAGTGATTTTTTTCGACCTCCAGATTTTGGTTGATTTATACGTTTTGAACCCTCCTCAATTCATTCTGACTATTTTCCAAATGATGTCTGTCGGTGCGTGTGAGTGTGTCTGTGTATGTGTGTGTGTATGTGTGTATCCGCGATAACTCAAAAATGGGAGACTTCAGAAAAACTTGGCAGTTATATTGTCAATAACATTTTAGGTGACACATTAAATTTGGTGAATGCCGTACCACCAGAAGAGACACAATGAGTGAAAGAAGAAAAATGGTACAAATTCGGGAAAAAAAGAATTAAAAATATTTATTGCATTTCAGGACGAATCTCGACGAATTATAATGAAAAACCATAACTTTCTGGAAAAAATCTGTCTGCATGTTTGTAGAACCGCGACAGCAGCCACAGTTTTTGATATAAAGCTTTTAAATTTGGGACACATGTTCTAAAGACCAAAGACAATGATAAATTAGATGATGAGCAAAATTGGCCAGCTGAGAGGAGGTCCACGGGACCCAAGCTTTTTGTATTTGCCTTTACAAAAAAAATATATTCTTGATGAAATATCATGTCTACTATATCAAGCCAATAAAATATATTTTCCAATTACTTAAATAAAGCTGATGTAAACTTGATTTTTTTTATACATTTGATCTCATAAAATGTGGTTAGGATAAATTTAACAGTTTGACATTTGAAATGTCTAATTTAGTTACAAAAATGTCAATGTCAATAAGAAGAAATGTGAAATATGAAACAGTGTTTATCCGTTTGTTAGTAAATTGCATATTAATAATTTTGTTTCTGTCATAACTACGCCCCATTTAATCGTAAAAGTGAGGATGTCTTACGAAAATTATGAGAAATATGATATGCTAGAATGCTTCATTCAAAGTATTACCAATTATGATATTGCATCTAAAATATATTTCAATCGCTATCCAGAAAGAAGACAACCTAATAAAGCTACTTTTAAAAGGTTAAAAGAAAATCTCATTAATGGTGGGTTCTTCAACAAGCCAAAATCAAAAAATTACAGCATTGAAGATGCTGAATAAACTTCTATAACTGTAATTAGAATGGCGGTTGCAAATCCTTCAATTTCAAGTCGTCAATATAAAACTGATTATGGGATTTCAATACGTCGAGATTTGGATATTTTGAAGACACACATATTCAGGCTTTATACAATAAGGAAACAACATCACCTGCAACCAACTGATCTTCAGAGATGATTGGAGTTTTGAATATGGTATCGTCAAGAAAGTCAACAAGATCGATTTTTCTCTAGAAATGTAGTTTGGACAGATGAAGCCTACATTAGCAACGCAGAAACTTTCAGTAGGCATAACGAGCACTATTGGTCTGATATGAACCCTCACCGTACCGTTGACGTGCGATGTCAGGAACGCTTTGGTTTTAGTGACTGGTGTGCTCTATGTGGCAATCGTGTTTTAACATATCACCTATATCAAGAAAATCTTAATGCCAACGATACGACGAAATCTTAAACCAGAACATTATTGAGGAATTTATCGACAATCTACCCTTAATTGAGGCAAGAAATCAGTCCTTCCAACAATATGGTGCACCATCTAATAATATCAGGACCGTTTCAGAATTATTAAATACCAATTTTTGAAATAACTGGATGGGAAGTAACAGACCAGTGAGGTGGCCACCACGATCACCTGACTTAACGCCACTGGATTGTTTCTTTTGGGGCCACATTCAAGACAAATTATACAAGAAAACCAGTACCGACATAAATGAACTCATACAAAATTTTATAGACCATGTGAATTCCATTTCAAATCTTCATATTTATAATGTAGTTCAGAATGTGTAATTTATGTACCGAACATAACGGACGTCAGTTTGAAAATTTACTTTAATTTGAATTTTTATTTTGTAATTGTAATGTATTATAAAATTAGATATAAACATCTGATTTCTTGGTCTTGGCTTGTTGAAGGACCCAAAATTAATGACCTTTTAAACTCTTAAAAATAGCTTTATTAGGTTGTCTTCTTTCTGGATAGCCATTGAAATATATTTATATAATTGTTATTACAACTAGCATATCATATTTCTCTTAATTTTCGAAAGACATCACTTTTACGATTAAATGGGGTGTAATTATGATGGAAACAAAATTATTAATATGCAAGTTACTGACAAACAGATAAATACCGTCATAAATGACACACGCCTACTTGGAATAAATATAAAAAAACGTAGAGTAATCTACTAAAAAATTATTTTCGCTATTAAATACACATCAAAAGCGACGATAGTTTGAAAGAGAAAAAAGTTTCCTTTTTAAATAAACCATATGATTCCAATTTAAAAAAAATATAACTTTATGCCATAACGAAATTGCACCTTTTTTTTAATTCTCTCGACGCCACTGTATTATACGGAAAAAAGTGCCTGAAGAATATTAAATTTGTTTTTTTTCATAACTTCACAAACAACCAAGCCATGTGTCTAAAAGTCGAAAAATCGACCTTTTGTTTATAACCCGAACACAAAAGACGATAGCAAATTTTTGTTTTCGGCAGTGAATTTGTCTCAAAGAAGAGATCGAGAATGTCTCTTTTATTATAATAATAATAATAATAATAATAATATTTATTTCACCATGTTTGATACAATTAATGTACATATGGTAAGTCAGATAAAAAATACATCACAGTTTAACATTGTACAACAAATAAAATATAACAGTTTAAAATTGTATAAATAAAATATAACATCCATAAACACATTTTACAACTTATACTCAAATTTATCACAGTTTATCATATCATTCAATACCTACACCTGTCTGGTCACAAATTCGTCAATGGTATAGTATGCATTCTGAAGAAGCAATTTTTTTACATTGCTTTTATACTTTGTCAGATTGCAGGTTTTGATGTTTTCTGGCAGACTATTATATAATGTAATGGTATTATATTGCAGTGATTCTTTATATTTTGCTGTTTTATGCTGTGGGATCGATAACAGGCTTCCATGTCTTGTATTATAATTATGATTTCTATCGAGAGTTTCAAATGTTTGCAAGTTAGTTTTCGCATATATTAAACATTTATATATGTAAATACAAGGAGCCCAGCTGATTTCTTATTTTTTAATTCAGTTATTGCATCAGTCAGTTCAGATTTTGTCACATCATAAAAGTACATCGAATCCTTGTTATATAAAGATATTGTGTGTGGTAATGATGTTATATCCAAAAGTTTTATGTATTGCCTGGGAGGCTACTGTAGAGAAGTATGAGGCAAACTGATTAGATATTGAACTGTTATCTGTTATGGTGTCATTTCCAATTTTTAGTATAATAGGGTTTTTCAGTTTTTCTGTTCTCCCAATAGTATAGTTAACAATTTTCCAAGTTTCTTTAGATTTGTTTTCTGAATTATTAATTTTATCTATATAAAAACACTGTTTCCTTTTTTAATATTTTTCTTGTGTTCTCTTTTAACTTGTTTATAATACAATAGGTCATCTGAGCCGCTATTATTTTTCAATTCATTAAACATACCTCTAAGACGCTGCCCTTCGAGTATTAAATCATTTGTTATCCATTGTTTATTTTTATTCAAAGAATTACTTTTAATTTTAATATATTTCAATGGACATGCCACATTTAGGCACCAAATTACATCATTCATGAACAAGTTAAAAGCATCTTTAATATTAGTGTTATAAACATACTCCCAGTTTACGTTCATTAGTCGCCGATTTAATTCGCGTAGATTATCTGCTCCTATAGTTCTTTTTAGGCCGTATCGAATTGGATTTTTGGTATCATGATTATTACCGCTAACATTAAATGAAAATATATGGGCTATGTGATCGGCTAACAAAGGGTCATATAGTTCAACCTCATAATCCTGAGAAGGTACATTTGTGACGACATAATCAATTGCAGAAGAACTTATATGCCCGTTTAAGTTTTTAAATATACGAGTAGGCTCCTTTGTTGTGATGTTTAATTCGTATGATTCAAATATGTCACATAGGATTTTTTGTGTTCTGAGATTTGTCTAAAAGATTAATATTAAGGTCACCACAAAGTACAAGAAAATTATATTTTTTAGTTGCATAGTCTAATGCAGCTGTTAACTTAGCAATGAAAATATTAAAATCTCCATTAGGAGGTCTATAAACACAACACACTGCAACTGTAACATTACTATCACTATGATATAAAAGACCACACATTTCAATGTGACATTCCACTGAAAAATTATTAAAGATAGCTACTTTGCAAACATTTAAATTAGCTCTCGTGTAGATTACAGATCCCCCCGTGTATATAATTACTACGAGCATAATGTGCAGCAAGTTTAAAGCTCGGTATATTAATGTGATTAATATTTTTATTTAAAAGCCAATGTTCAGATATGCATAAAATATCTACATTTTTGTCATTAATGCAAATTTCAACTTCATTTAATTTATTAGCTAAACTTTGAATATTTACATGAGCAATATTTACTGAATCAGACTTCACGTTAAGTTTATTTGCGACAATCTGGGATATAAAAAATTGCTAGTACCTTCATCGGTTTCACTGTTGTTTGAGTTTATATCTGGTGTGGCGCGCGCCAATATCCATTTGGCATGATGACGGTCTCGGATGCTAGGGCCAGGCAGGACTATTGCCTTTTTACCCTAGTCATCGCTGTAGACCTGGACCGGCCTCGTGCAGGGCGGGTTAACTTACTTTACGAACGGCCCCACTCACAAATGTGAGCGGTGCCGAAGATTTCGGTCAACCTCCCTGGGTCCTGGCTGATGAACCCTGCTGGCTAGGGCCTCTTCTGGCGCTCTTCTGTCTTCGTCTTCTTTCTTCGCCAGCTTGTCACCCCCGGGGGGTAGTCATCTGTCTGTCAGGGACTGTGTGGATATTCTGTGACTTGGGATTGACTGCCAGTACCCAAAGTGTCAATTGACACATTGTCATCTGGATCATCGGACAAGGTGAAGATGAACTGTGTAGCTCTAGGAGGTGAAGGCCTAAGTGCTTTCTTAGCACTTTCGTCCTTCACGGAACCAGGGGGACAACGGGCACTGGTCGGTTTACTGACCGGCGCCCGCAAGGTTTGTGGGAGGGTGGTTGGTCGTGTCATGTCTTTTCAGTGGGTTTGGTCCATCTGTAAGGAAAGGATTAGTTATACTTACCCGTTATCCAGTAACTGTACCTTCGGCCTCTTGTGCCTCGGTGCGTCGGCCGGATCATAGGAGGTGGCCTCCCTGATCAGCGGGTTCCTGTGCTCCTCAGCTAAGGTGTACAGTTTCTTCGCTCTATCCCGGATGATTTCGGTGACTGGTGTGTACTCCAGGTCCCTGAAGATGTCAGCGTTTCTAACGTACCATGGCGCGCCCACCGCTGTCCTGATGGCCACGTTTTCCACGGCTTGGATCTTCTTCAGATAGGTCTTCGCTTGGTATCCCCATGCTACGGAGGCGTAGGTCAGCTGTGGTCTGATGAGTGCTTTGACTAGTAGAAGCTTGTTTCTCAGACTGAGCCTGCTCTGGTTCCCTACCATCGGGTAGATGAGAGCTCTCGTCCGCTTGGCCTTTACCACGATGGCTTTGGTGTTCTGTCTCCATGTCAGGCCATTATCCATGATTACGCCAAGGTACTTGACGGAATCGTGCCATTGGATGTCCTCGCCGAACATGGAGACGTGTCCTGTGGGGGTTTCCTTGCGTCCTTTCCTGAAGAGAATCGTCTGGCTTTTCTCCGCGTTGACTGCGACTTTCCACTTAATACACCATTCTTCCAGAAGAGAGGCTGCCTCTTGGAGTCTTCTGGTGGCTTGTACTATAAATCCCTCTGTACGGCACTGTAGCAACTGATATATTTAAGTTAGCTCGTCTTTTCAATTTATTACAAATATCCTTAAATAGTGGATATCTATTATGTCTGTCAAAATTTTGTTGTATCTCTTACAGTTACCGAGTTACCTTATACAAACATCGAAATTTGTGTATCCTGTATACACACACACACACATCTTCATGTATATTATTGGTATTTTTTTGTATAAAAATTGTACATATAAAACAATATGTATAATTTTTATATATTTTTATAAGTTAAAACTAATATTCGCATATCGAATGTAATTATGTCTAGTCCTTTTAGTTGGAAATGTTGTTAAGCTGCGCAATATGCATCTTGAAGTTTTTAAAACATTTTATCATTAGTCATGACTCATTATTATAGAATATCCTGTACCGCACCCCAATGAGAGTCGTACAAGAAGGCTTTAGGATGTTGGGGGTAATTATGTGGTTCAATAGGAGGTGAGCATCGCAACGCTAACCGACAAACGGAGTAATCAGAACTAGATTCTGTTCGAGAGGAAATAATGCTGCACTTGTAAACTTTTGTAACTATTGACTTCTACTTAGTACAGGTCTGAAGCAAATACATAAAATTAACTAAAGTTCTTATTTATCTATCAAAATACGCATATTATTTATATCTAAAAAATAGTCACTCACAGCTGTGGAATTGGAGTAATAATCTTTCTTTGTTGTGATATTTTTTATAAGATGACAACTTTAAGGGTGACCCAAATTTTGTATTTTTTTTCTTCTCGCCCCTTAAAGTAGTTTTTTTTATATGATAAAAAAATTAATGGTACAAAATTTTGCCTAATTTGGGTAATTGAAAATGGCATAGAGTAACTAAGGAAATTACAGATTCCCTAAACAATAACAACAAATGCATTACAGTATTCCTGGACTTAGTAAAGGCCTTTGATACTGTGCCACATACTTCTCATAGTTCTCCAATAGTGCGGTATAAGAGGCGGTGTTGGATATTTTTTAGAACGCAATACGTAAAAATTAGAAATACCCAAATTATTAAAATCGGAATCCCGCAAGGAATAGTCCTGGGTCCCATATTATTCAATCTGTGTATTAGCTTATTAACCAAACTTCAAATTGATGGTAAAGTCATATATGCAGTTGACACTGTCCTACTATTCTCTAACAATACTTTAAATTTAGCAAAAGATCTGGTTAAAAAAGGAATGCAAAAAGTTGTGGGCTGGCTTCACACTATGAAGTTATCCTTAAACATTAAAAAAAAAACAAAATACGTTGCCTTCTCCATAACTGATGTAAATCGACCAAACTTTAACACTATCACAATAAATAATCTAAGTGAAAATATCGAGGAAGCAATGCATATAAAGTATCTAAGAGTGATAATTGACAAACACCTAAAATGGGATATTCATGTAGCACAATTAACTAAGAGAATCAGTGGCTTTCTACATAAATTCTACATACTTAGAGAAATACTAAACTAAAAGTTATTAGTGACAATATACAAAAGTTTAGTAGAGTTACTATTACGCCATGGTATAGTGGTTTGGGGTGGTCTGTATAGTAACTTACTAATTCCACTAAATCTCACACAAAACTATATTCTAAAAATAATCTATAAAAAAAAACAGAAGATATTCAACTGAACTTTTATACTCTGGCGAAATTCGTAATGTTAGAACTTTATACTTTCTATCGACCTGCACCTTTATTTACAAAAATGAAAAACTAAAAATATACTGTACACACCAATATGAAACCAGGAAAAAAAATAACAAACAGTAACAGGAACAAGAACCAAAGATTCCTAAATTATTTGGGTCCCAAACTTTACAACCTAATTCCTTTGGAAATAAAAACAGTCAAAAAATCTGAAAACTTTTATACACCGAAGTAACCAATTTATTATTACTCAAAACAACTCTACCTTTATGGACACCATATAATGCTCCCCAATTGCCACACACAGTATCATGATTGAACACATTAAATTCTTAATAATCCTTCTTTTTTTATTTTTTATTTTTAGTTAATAAGTATATTTTCTTTATTTTTAGTTAATAAGTAGATAGTTTTGTTCTTATCTTTTTTTTTTCATAGCTTATATAAGTATACCTAGTTATTGTACAATATAATTACTTAAGTGATAGACAGCTCCAAAACGGCACATACAGATGGTTTCACAGGGTGTTCGATTTAAAAAAAATGTAACTTTAGAACATCCCTCGTATTGTAAAAGGTCTATGAAAATTCTGATAGCAGATCTGAAAAAATTACATAAAGTAGTATTTTGAATTTTTAAAATATCTCAAAATTTACGAAGATAAAGGGGGGGTATCAAATTAGAATATTCACCCGGTACATATGTTTTGCATTTTGCCTCATATTATGCATATTGTAAACTGTTGACAAGAAGTGGGATATTTCCCTGAATATTGGAGAATAGCCCTTATTAATCCATTAGCAAATAGTGCACCGTAAAACGGGGAAAAAAGTAGCTTCCTTCTTGAAAAAAAATTTTTTTAAGGTACAACCACTTGGGACCTTCACAGCATGATAGCCTAGGTCCTTGGCCATCTGTAATGGCCAATTACAACATTTTTTTTGGAGGTCAAACTTTTTTTTATTACGAAGAATGTCATAAATTTGTCAAAATTAATTTTTCTTACTTTTTCACACATCCCTCATGATATCTCCGGAACCAATCGAGATAATTATAGGTATTTTTTTTTTAATTGATAAAGGAAATGTGGGCGAAGGTCACTGCTTTAATTTCGTTTTTATGGAAAATTTAATTTTTTTGTAAAACTAGGTAAAACTGGAACGTTTACCTTCCTTGCTGCATTTTTTTCGGTAAGCGAAAAACTTTTTTTATTTTAAGGAATTTTGTCATACCATATGCGTATGAAATAAAGCTTACACTTCAAGGAAGTTTTTTAAAAAAAAGTCAGTTCTCTACGACTTATAGTTTTCGAGATTTTATTTTTTAAAGTTACGAGTTTTTCGATCCTAGATGCGCCTCACTGCGGCGCCACTCAAGTGTGTAGAGTGTAGACTATTGAATACAAGTAATCTTATATTATACATATATTGTCAGTTAGAAACAAACTTTTCTTTGTGTAATGTGAATGCGAATGAGTATTATTTTTATTGAGTTTTTACATATTATTTAATGCTTAACAATGGAATGTTTATTTTATGTTATCAGAATTAAAATCAGGTAATACAATTCTGGTAAAATCTGTTGATACTGATGTCCTGATTTTGCTTTTACATTATTACTGCGAAACACCAGATATGTCCCAAAGGAATATATTTATACAATTAGGACATAGTAAGAATATACATTTTTTGTCAATTAACAATATTGTGGCAAATTTAGGAGAGGAAATTTGCAAGAAAGTATTAACGATTCATTGCCTAACTGGTTGTGATACAGCTAATGCCATGTATAAAATAGGGAAGAAAACGGCATTCTATGTTTTATATTAAAATTTAAATAATTTAAAAGATTTAGAAAACCTTCCTTTTCTGTCAGAGGATAAAGCGATGGAATAAGGGGTAAAATATACGCTTTATTTATATAAGAATAAAAACAAAGATATAAAATCCCTAAATGAACTGCGATGGGACTTAACAACAAGTACAAATCGGCCAGCTTCTGAGCTGCCTCCTACTGACCATGCTTTTAGACAACATTTAAAAAGGTAATAATTATTTTTCTAGATCGCCCATACCTATTAAAAAAAGAAACAAAACACCTACATGTAATTATTCTCTTTTTAGGTATAATAATATAATAATAATAACACCACATGAAATTACAACCCTCTTTGTCCCTGAAGGTCTGGAATGACCTTGTGTGGGAGAGGGCTACACATTTAGAGACAATGGACACACACCCAATGTCCGAGTATACTACGATTAATCTCTCTCACAGAAAAATCCCAGTTCCTCGACCGGGAATCGAACCCGGGACCCCGAAGTTTTGAGGCAAGTACATTACCTCTAGACCACGGAGCCAGGTGTCTGTATCAATTAAAAATTTAGTACAATAGCCATATACAATACATGCAGATGGAAGATCCAACTCGATACGGTTGGACATTTGAAGAAAATGTTTGGAAGGCAACTTTTTCTAGTCAAAAATCTGTGCCCGATATTGTAAGGCAAAGTTTGTCAATAAGATGTTCCGAGAGGGTCTGTAACAACAGATGTACCTGTTTTGCTCAAGGTTTGAAATGCTGCAGTGAGTGCAATTATGCAAACTGCTGCAACCAAGGAACTGTCTAGATATTTTTAGATTCCGACGTTGACGATTTTTAAAATATTTTTATAACAAGTTTTAAATTTATGTTTTAAAATAAATAATTAATTCGTATTTTTTTTAATTCAATTTTAGGTTTTAATGTATAAATATAATGGATTTTAAATAATGTGCAATGTAAATAATGATAAGTAAAACCAAAGTGCTTATGAAAATAAAATTTATATTAAAGATATGTCAAAAATAATACTTAATAGTATGCACCCACAACACGCATAGCACACTGATTAAAGCACAGTAGAACCGGGGGAAATATCCTGCCCGCAGAAACTTAATTTCAAATAACAATAACTTGAAACGTACAAGTCGTAGAGTATTGCGCTTTTTTTTAAAAACTTCCTTGATGTGTTAATTTTATTCCGTATGCATATACTGTGGCAAAATTCCTTAAAACAAAAAAGTTTTTCGCTTACTGAAAAAAAATACTGCAAGAAAAGTAAATGTTAAAAGTATTACCTAATTTTATAAAAAAACTAGGTTTTCCATAAAGACTAAATTAATTCAGTCACCTCCGCTCACGTTTCCTTTATCGACCAAAAAAAAAAAAACTTGATTATCTCAATTGGTTCCGGAGATATCGTGAGGGATGTGTGAAAAAGTACGAAAAATTAATTTTGACAGATTTGTGACATTTTTCATAATAAAAAAAGTTGGACCTCCCAAAAAATGTTGTAATTGGCCATTTTAGATGGCCAAGGGCCTAATCTATTATTCTGTGAAGGTCCCATGTGGTTGTACCTTAAAAAAATTTTTTGAAACGTTTTTGTCGGTTTTTCAGTGTACTAAAATATTAATTCTCCTTCTGGGGTCAGTGATCTGCGACCCATTAGCATGCTGTCCATTTTATTAAAAGTGTTAGAATGCGCTGTGTTTGTACGAGTTTACTATAAACAAAAACATATTAGTTCAAGAACAATAAGGATTTAAAAAAATCTTAGCATGGCTTCTGCATTAATAAATTTAAATGGTAAAGTAATAACTGCCATCGGCAGTAAACTGCAAAAGCAAAAGTCTTCGACAAAATACAAGAAACTTAATAATATTATGGTTGTAATAATTTAGCTGTGTCATTCTTTAGATCATAACACCTACATCTTTAAAAAAAGTTACTAATACCACGGGTGAATTGAAAGCGACTCTTTAAATGTTCGTTTCCTAATTATTTTATCAATTAAACTTACAGTATATCCATTACTCGCAGCGATATCCTTAATCAATGCCTTTTCTTTCAAACATCTCCTTATTGTGTAACAACCGGCTTAATCGCCCTGTCATTTAAAACAGTAAAACCAAGAAATGTACTGGTAAGACAAACAGAATTTATTAGACCATTATATTTATTCAGCAAAAACAAACTGACAGTCTTTTCTCCAGGCTGGGAAACGAGCGGTCAACCTTGAATAATGTAAATTAAACTTAAAACTAAACAAAATCAGAAACATAGACGGCAATCGCTGATGTAACTACGAAAAAAATGTCCAACTTAATTAATTTTGTTAGGTGCCACCTCCTTTTTAAATAAGTTTTACCAAAGTTTTTTGCTAATTAAAACACACTGTTGACATTAAAATGGCGGAAAAAACATGTAACTACTTCCAACAGTCTCTCATTACGTTACTCATTACTTTCAAAAAAGGTCAAATATATTTTATAATTAAAATTCAGAAACACGGACAGATTTGCAAATCATTAAAGTCAGACAATTTATTTTACACTAGCGAATACTTCCGGATGACACAGGTTAATGTATCAACGTTGCTAGGTACCTAGTTTTATAATTTATGAAAAGATGAATTTACGTAAGTTCAATTGTCGTGCACGAATCTAATATACTGTAATTTCTTACTCATTTCGTCTGCAGAATAGGAACGGCCTGGGCCCTCTATCACCTACTCGTACTCACAAAACTTTTAAACACTTGGGCATTACCCTCATAATTCACGGTAACCACCAGCTGCAGGCAAGGAAAACGTACCAAACTCCAAACAACACCACGCATCTTCACTTGACCGTGGCTTTAGCTCGTCCTTCTCGTTTTTGCGCTCAAACACTAACCAAAAACATAGTCAGTTACGCACGCGCACTCGATGAAACTTTATAGGCACATAATTTACTTAGTAGCGCCACGCTGCAGTGGTAATACAATAATGTTTAACGAAATTATTAGCTTGTTAGCTTATTAGCTTAATAGATGATGGACTAGAAAATTAAAAGGCATTGATTAAGGATATAGCTGCGAGTAATGAATGTTCTGTAAGTTTAATTGACAACATAATTAGGAGACGAACGTTTAAAGAGTCTCTTGGAAATTCCTCGACCTTTCAAAATGAAAGAGATCTTCGATTCACCCATGGTATTGGCAAGATTTTTAAAGATGTAGGTATGACAGTGATTCATTCATCGAGAAACAAACTACAATAACTTTTAGGCAATCCAAAAGACAAAATTGAAACAAACGAAAAGTCGAAGATTTACGAAATTAGCTGTAATAAAAAATATATTGGACATACAAGACTATCAATTTAAACTAGATTCAAAGAGCATATGACCCATCTCAAATATGGTAGAACAGATAAGTCTAGTGTTGCCCAACATGCGTTTGACAATAACCATAAAATAGATATTAGCAATTTAAGATTAATTAGGAATGTAACAAATACTAAACAGCTGGATGCATTTGAAAGCTTAAGGCCTAAAATTAAGCCCTGTGCTACTCCAGACGGTAATTGTTTTAAGTCTGACGACATGTTTATTTCTAGTTTCTGAAGATAACACTAACGTAGTTTTTCACGAAATAACAATACACTATATACTGCATTGGACGCGCGTCGCCAGCAAAGTTGGCATCATCTGGAGATGATTTACCAAATAGCCTACTTTATTGGTTAGTGGGTCACGGTTCACCGAACCGTGACAATAGTTTGGGTATAAATAGAGTAGATTGTTAGCATAAGTTTAGTTTTAATCATCTCCAGATGATGCCAACTTTGCTGGCGACGTGTGTCGAATGCAGTATATAGTGTATTGTTATTTCGTGAAAAACTACGTCAGTGTTATCTTCAGAAACTAGAAATAAACATGTCGTCAGACTTAAAACAATTACCGTCTGGAGTACGACAGGGCTTAATTCTTGGCCTTCTACTTTTTAAATATATACGGCAAATATGTCTAGGTTAGTTTTATGATACTCAACTTAACTCAAATTTCAAACATTCTGATTACACAAATGCAGTTGCCACCCTAAATTGTGATTTAGATGCTTTAAGTTTATATGCAAGAGTATATTTTTAAAGGATCTAAGGTTTAGGCAACATGTTAGCAATTAGTTTTAAAAGTATCTATAAGTATTAGGTTAAAACTGTTATATTCAAATGAGTGCCTATTACCAAGAAAAAAGTTATGTGAAGCTTTGGTCCTTTTTATTGGGCATGGTAGCTGAGTGGGTAAAGCGCAAGTTAGAAATTTTATTTATAGTTGGAAAAATTTTGTTGGGTATTAATATGTATGTGCACGTGTTTTGTGTATGTGTGTAGGTGCATATATCCGCTTATTTATTTGTTTATTTATTTTTTATTGTTTGTTCCACATGCTATATTATATACATATTTTTTAATTTACATTTTTTACAAATTGTATACATACTTCATAATTTTATATCTTATGAAGATGGTAGTAAAATTTATCGAAACATCGACAAGTTGATAAAATAGTTTTTCTCGAAATAAGATTGTGTCGATGCCCTAGATGTGGTTCGGACTCCACAATAAACTGTAGGGCCTCGTCCCCCTTTCTGGGAGTTACTTCGGTGACTTAAGAGGCGGTTATGGAAACTTTTTTTCCAGTTCCGTATTATTGCCTAATTATGTACTGTTCTTTCTTTAGACCATGCATGGGCAAACTACGGTCCGCGGGGCAAATGCGGCTCGCAGAGAGCATGAATCCTTCCGACGAAAATACGTAAAGTTTATTTCATACATAAAAAATTTCGGCACCTTTGACGGTGATAAAGGTATCAAAGTCGCCGACATTTTTTATGTTACAAATATGAACTGAACCTTAAAACTTATTTATTTCTATTACCTATTACTTACTTACCTTATTACTATGTTAACTTTAATAAACCTTTGGCCCGATCGTCGATCATAATTCTTTTATTTGGCCCACCCTCAATTAAGTTTTCTCATCGCTGATTTAGACCATCTCACGAAAGTATGTTTACTGAGAGTGCAAAATTGCTGTTGCAAATTTATATTATCATTGAAAAAATAGGACCATATTTCTAGAAAATTCTCGGATTTACAATGGCTCAAATTGGAAAATATGTGGAAAGTGCATTTATTAAAGGTAACATATCGCATATTACTTTCATCAACTCCAAAATATTTTTTCCTCGTAGTGAGTCGTATACAGTTAAATGTTCGATATCATTTACATGTAATAATTAGGGAACACGATTCTTTAGATAATAATGTAAAAAAAATCACTAAAAATATGTTAAAAATAATTTAATCAAAGTAACCTATAATTATTCCTTGTCATTCTTTAAATTCTTCTATTTACCTCTCATTTAGACTTTTTCTTTCACAAATGATAAATTCTTTCTTTTCATTTACTTAGTATAATACTTCAGTATGCATAATTATAAGAATTTTATTATAGTTTTGTGTAAACTAGAGGAACATTTTATTAACATAAAATAATATTTTGTTCCATTTTCATTCTTATCTTTTTTTTCTGTATTATTTTGTTAGGGTTAGGTGTAAGAACAGCTAATGCAACTAAACTCTCGTCTATCAGTAATTAGTTTTATTTTCTTGTATTACTAATTGTTACAGTTTATGTAAATTAATCTACTTGATGAAGGAATATTTCAAATAAACAAGACTCAACTCACCTTATGAAGTTCACAAGGAACTTATTTGAAGTTAGCGAAATTTAAATTTAATCGAATCTGATTTTCTTTGTATGGTAATTGTAAAAGCGTCAATGGCAAGTTCTTTCCCAACTATTCTAGGCTTTATTTGTATCACAGGAAGGCTTAGTAAACTAATTGGTTAAAATATAACAGAAACTATATTGAAATTTCTCACTCCGGCTTTCCATTGATTATCTACAACTTAATTTTACGCTTGAGGGTACATTGTATTAAACTTAATAATTTAAATTAGTTTCAATGTAGCAGAAAGCTACTTTAAAGTAGCAGATGTATCATACATGTAAATCTTAATAATAAGTAATAATTTTGTAGGATAAGTTATACGAAAATATATAAACGTATTTAGAAGAGAAAATTCTTACGCATAAATCAAATAATAAATTCTGTTTTTGCAGAAATAAAAAAATTGCATCGCATTCCTACAAAATGTATTCCTGCCTGTTCATGTATATATGTATTATCATTGCTCTAATTACTTATTTAATACATTTTTCAATTTCAATAGAAATTTTTCCAACTGTTTTACAATCAGCCAAAGTTACTCCACTACACAAAACCGGAAAATTATAAACCAATGAATTTTTTTGTCAGCTATTTGAAAAATATTGAAAAAAGTGGTTTTAACGATAATTGAAAGGTTTGCTTACAAAAATATTGTAATCACAGCACGGTTTTTCTAAAGAAAAGTCAACTGAGACAGCAATTGAAACCTTCTTAACATATTTTTTGATAACTTAAAGCAAAAGAATAAATGCATAGGTATTTTTATGGATTCGATGGCATTCGATTGAATAAATCACACCTTACTTATAGAAAAATTACAAAAATATGATTAAGAGGGATAATATGTGACTAGATTACTTCTTATTACTCTAAGAGCAAACAGCTGGTTGAAATAAATGATATTAGATCTGAAGAAATAAATGTTGAAACTAGAGTTCCTCAAGGCTCTGTTTTAGGTCCATTAATCTTTATTAATAATGTTTGCTGATGGCAACTATCTAGTTGTTTCAGAAAAAACTACCAAAACTATTGGTCAAAATATGACTAATAAATGCATATATTGGAATAATTCTAAAATATTCTTAAACATCTTCAAAACCGTTTTTATAAATTTTATATCCCGATTATCCTCTTTCAACAACAGTTATTTGATAAAAGTAGATACTAAGTCAATAGGGAAAGTAAAATACTTAATTTCTGGGAGTACACATGTGTGCCAAGTTGGAATGAACATGTAACTCTATTATCAATTTATGTATTGTATAGGTTAAAACAATGATTACATTATTCACTGATTTTGAAATTTTTTATTAAAATTTCATCGATTATGCCATGACATGTCAGTCAAAGCGCGGAATTGCTATTTGATTTGAAACGGCAAAGTTTGTCAGAATTTTTTATTGCGATGTTTTACCAAAAATAGTTAGTATTTAATAACCATGGATAATAGTATATTATTCAGCGAGCCTATAATGATGGCTATTATTTACGAGGGCGATTTACAAAACTCGCCTGCGGCTTGTGTCGTAAATCGACTGAGTGAATGATAGCCATTATATGCGAGTAGAATACTATACTTTGTCCACGACTGTAATGTCAATTTTTAGCTCTATTTTACAAATAAAATTTTAGGCTTTATAGCTTTATTTAACAAAATTTATTTAATATTAACATAACAATTTATTTTTTAACAGTTTTCTCGATTTTTCTGGTAATAAATTCAAAGAGGTGATTTCAGCATCTTTGGTAATGTCTAGCGGTATACAAGATATCTCATTTTCACTATCAGTATCCATAGTTTCACTTTTTTCATTTTAAACAACTAACAAACTTAAATGAACGAGATAAATATGACGCATAAATTTACTAGTGAAATCATTATTCACTGCAGTGAATAATGAAATCATTATTCATTCACTGCAGGGAATAATGGATAGCATTATCCTTGAGCAAACACATACATAATGAGTACATTATTTAATAGTCGTGTACAAAATATAATATTCTATTCGCATGTAATGGTTATTGTTCATTAAATATTCACATCTTCGTGAATAATAACCATCATTACATAGTTGAAGAATACACTATAATAACCATCATTACATCATTCAAGAATATACTATGATAAGCTTCCAGCTGAAGATAAATGTTCACTAATATAAAGCTATTTAGAAAGTTAGTTAAACATCATCTTTTACAAGAAATTTATTATAGTGTACATAAACTTTTAACTGACTTGCTTTTAAGTTTTTATCAATATTTTTGTTTTTGTAGCAAGATTTTATAAATATGTTTTAAAGATAATATTTTTTATACAATATATTTTTTGTGACTAATCCAATATCACTCTCGAGTGGCTATTTATTTATTATAGAAAATAAAGATTATTATGTTGAACTGTAAGCAAAATTCAGTTAGATGTGGTTTTCTGCGAAACGATTCTCTGTACGTAAAAAACTCATGAGAGCTTTTTATAGACCACAAAATTTTGATCAAGGCAAATTGCTAATTAAATAGGCACTATCGTGCTGCATCAATATACGAATACAATAGAAAAGAGATACATAAACGGTTCTTAGAAGAACGCTGTCACTTTAACGTCATATCTTTCGAAAATGTTTCCTGGAGGACAGTTCTTATTTACTTTATCAGCAAGATAATAGAGGCTAGAAAGTTTCAGTGAAGACAACGTGTTGTCCAGGAGTCTAAATTAACGTATAAGTAAAATAAACTTTTAAATGCAATTTCGTTCAACGCTTTTTAATTCATTCGCAGTTGCAAACAATAATAATAAAGACTGAAATCTAGTAATATCATATACTGTACTACTATTTACATTAAATCAGGACACAGTTAAATCAAAATAGAACCCTAAGCCATCATGCAATGCTGAGTTATGGCTAGTGCTCCAGAAAAAGCTCCGCTACGAGCCTCAAGTGCTGTACACAACTACTGTCGAGCTGGCAAAAGAAGGCCCGCGCGGCAAGACAGAGTATTACCGATAGGCCGCCAGCTTTCTGCGAGACCATATACTGAGAATATAATATTTCATCCAATGAGTAGATGCGGGTACAAACCATCACAAACATTTGCTATTCATTTATTTCATTTACGCTTAATTGTGATTGTAATAGAGAAATTACATTTTTCCCTACGGGATGTGCGGAGTGGCTATAAGTAAGAAGTAATAATAATAATAATAAAAATGTTTATAAACTTCGCATAATGAAACGAAATTTTACCAATTAATAATCCTACAAAGTTATAATAATTTCGACAAAGATGTTAGTAAATATGATTAAAAGATAAAAAGTTTATATTAAACACTACGGAGCTTTTTGTTACCTGATAGTTTGTACGGCAAAATTTAGACGATTTGAGAACATTACGGGTATTTAAATTAATCAATAACTTCAATTATTTTGTAGGTAAAAAAAATCGGAAAAATAATGTTTCCAAAGAAATAAACGACAACATTTAGGTACTGAGTGAAATTTATTTGTTTCCAAATATTTTGCAAATGTCTAAACTAAAAAATAACAGAAACAATTTTGCATAATACATAAAAGTAATAAAGTAATTTTTATCTACCGTAAATCTAATAAAATGATATAAATTGTCATGATTCGTAATTTTCAGATATGCAGGGTATTTCATGACGAACTGTACATACTTCTAGGGGCCATGGAGAACTCCTTGGTTATTCAAAAACAGCTATAGAATATTGTCTGTTCTGCTTTATTACTGACATACAGGGTGATAAACTATTTTTGGTCAGAACTATCTTACAGACCAATCTTATAAGGAAAAGATGTAAATAAAGACTTACTAAAATTCGTTGAATCGAACTTTTATCGATATTTCAATCTAATATGCAACTATTGTGAACCTCTAAAGAAATCTTTGGATGTTTTCAACAGATCTCATAATTTTTGGCCACCCTCAATTACCACTTTAATTTGAGGGTATATCGGTTTTAAATTTGTGTAGATTTTGATAAATTATATTGGGACAAGGAATTCTCCTCACATTGATGTAGCGACAGTATCTGTTTGGGGTACTTGTTACGCATAAAAAAGAATTCTACAATTTTTTAGTAAACAAAGCAAATGCATAAAATTTAAGTAACGTGCATAGCGTTACAACCATCATAAAAAAAGGACCTAGCAATCGATCATATAGTAGACCCAATCAACAATTAAATGACCCTATTTCTTCAACATTTCTTTGTCTGGTTAAATGTGAATTATTGTCTAAACAATAATGTGTGTTGTTGCAATTGGATCTGCCATTAAGTAAAAAATTAGACTCACTATCACATTATTTTACTCGGAAAATCTTCAATTTCTTCACATTTTATAAGATAACCTTGACAGAATCCTTCTCGTCTGTGTTTATCAATTTCATGAATTTTTGGACCAGTTAGTATCTATAAGGTTGCATTAGAAGAATTTTTAAAATTGTTTTTTAAAAATGTCGATTCTATTGACCAATTCCGATAACGGTACGTAACCTCAATAATTACGTTCATTTGATTGTCTTCGTTAATTAGTAACTGGTTTATTCCTTCCTATTTTCTTTTTCCTGTCTGAAAACTTTGTAACAAATTTGTAGCACACGATTCGAAAGATATTACGATGTACTGGCACTTTGTTGGGATATCGCTCAGCAAATTTTTCCGCCGCTTTAACGCTATTTTGTTTACATTCTCCATAAATTAACAACATATTTAATAAGTCTTCATTATTGTAGTTCATTTTTATTTGTAGTTTATGTATTGTATTTTACCTGTTTACTATTAGTAGCTTATTAAAGTTAAATTACAGAGCTAAGACTAGTTATAATTATTAGAAATATCAAAAATGCCACTATCTTATTTCACGGCCTCTCTAATTGATTAACTTTACTAAGTTAAAAATTATTAGAAATGTAAGAAACTGTTATTATTTATTAATAAAATTTACTAAAATTATGTATTAAAAAAATGGAATATAATTATTACGAAAAATCATAGTTTTATTTGAATTTTTTTTTTAATTTTAAATTTTTTTATGCTGTTAAAATCTCAAAAAAAAGTTTTATAAATTTGTATACAAGTATGTTTGATATTATTAACAATAAAAATCCACACTGGGTGTAATGTCTACTGGACTCATCCTGTATAATAAATGTGTGTAACTTTTTATTTACTTGATCTCAATAAAAAACATTACAACTTTTTTGAATCTTTTTGATTAATAAAGGCGTACAAACACCGAAAGAATCTTCCTTTACAAAACGTTCAATTAATATTAAATTGAACAAAAATTTTTATTTAGTTCATGGCAAAAGCACTAACATAGTTTTCCACGAAACACCAAAACACCATATACTGCACTCAACGCGCGTATCGCCAATCAAGTTGGCATCATCTGGAGATGATTAAAACTGAAACAGTTTTAATTATCTCAAGATGATGCCAACTTGGTTGGTGAACTGCGCGTCGAGTGCAGTATATAGTATTTTGGTGTTTCGTGGGAAACTACGTCAGTGTTAACTTCACATCAAAGGTTCCAATCCTTTTCAGGATTAATTCATGGAATTCTATTTATTTTTTGAAAACTCGTACAACAAAATTCTGTCAGTTAAATAAATTAGCAAAATGAAGGTAAATACAGTCTTCAAATTTTCAAAAGTTTGATTAGAATTAATAACACCTATAAATATTGCAGTACATCTTCTACGTTGTGTACAACTAAAACTTTTGGGACATTTAACACTCGCCGAGAAAAGTAAACTGAAATTCCGAATAGGGTAGCATCTTTAAATAATACATTGTTTCTTAGATTGAGACAAATGGAGCTGAGAGAGATTAAGCGCAGTGCAGTCTGCAACGAAGTGAGTTAGATGTGTTAGCTTTTGAGATGGAGGAAGAAGGTAAATACGTGGAGAACGCTGGGATGAATGACAAATAAACCGGGAAATCCCATGAATTACAAAGGACTGTCTCCGGTTACTACAATTTGGCTCAGGTTCCCACTTTTCTTTAGTTTGCTTAAAACCTAAAGGAAATTAAAGTGGAAATTACAGATGTATTTGAACTTTTTTTTCTGGAATATAAGTCACTTGAGAATTTCTCCTATTCAAAGCCTTTTCGAGGGACGGGTTTATTTACTCGTTAATTTCAGTGCGGTAATGAAAAAACTGACATTTGTTGTTACGGATTATTTCAATTGGGCAACTTTACTGGAAGTTAAAATATAATATCTAGTCGATTCATTTTATTCAGTCCAACTAAAAGTAGATTTTCGCGTTGTTAAGCTGAAAAAAAAATTCTATCAATTATAAACTGCGATCAGTGTCGGTTTTGTTCCTTTGTCATGCCCTTAATGATATTACTTAACCTAAAGAAGCATTACCATATACAGGGTGAGTCAGTAGTGTGTTCTCCTTCGATAACCTGTGAACCGTTAGTGATACCACAATTTATTAAATACAAAAGTTTTTGGGTCGATAAGATCTATCATTATTAAAATTATTTTGAAATTACAAGATGCTTAAATTTTCTGTTACACACAAAAAATGCTTTTTTTAAATGGAACACCGTGTATATTTTGTCACCATTTTATTAAATGAAAAGAGTATTATACAGTGATATTTTGTTTTTTGGATTTGCATGTAACGTTGCTAAGTTATTTAACATTTTCTGGAAATTTAAGGATTTATAAGGGTCCGTTTAATAATTTTTATTTACCTGTGAAAACAAGCTGGGTAAGCAAATATTATACTATTCTTAGTTCATACTACACGCTAAGTATTAGTATCTTTTTTACATTATTCTATTTTACAGGGTGTCCATGACGGCATGTCAATTAATGCGAATTTCAAATGGGAAAAGCTCTGTTTTTTAAATAGAATACCCTGTATTTTTTTACGTGGTTGGATTCCTTCTTCAAATTGCTTTCTTTTTTTGTATAACACTTCCTATACCTAACTGTTGTATTTTTTGGAGATAATTAAGGTTTTCTCTCGATCATACTAAAAATTAATACAATTTTATCAAGAATGGCTTTGGAAAAACAAAAATTGCGGTCAGGCAAAAAAATTATTTTCTATAAAATCGTAAAGAAAACAGTAAAAGTAGCAGATTTATTGAACTTGAATGACAAAATTTACACCTCACCTTAGGTATGTACATAACAAAATAAAATTGTAATTTTGAACGCAAACAGTAAATAGAAGAGAAAAAATAAAACAAGTTACAAAATATGCTCAACGTGACCTCCTAGTTGTAATTTAAAAAATTCTGACTCTATGAAGAAATGAATCACTTACATTTTGCAACATGTTAGGCGTGATGGTGTTGAACGCTAGTCGAATTCTTTGTTGCATGTCTTCTCTTGTAGTTGGTGATGTTTTGTACACTAATCTTTAATGTACCCGCACAAAAAAGTCCAGTTTTGTCAAATCTGGCGACATTGGTGGCCATTGAACTGATCCACCTCGACCTATCCAATTGTCACCAAATGTAACATTTAAAAATTTTCTTACGGCAATACTATAATGGGGTGGAGCTCCGTCGCGCTGAAACCAGAGCCTCTGTAAGATATTTTGAGGATACCCGTTTAACAATCCTCCCAGTACATTTTGTAAAAAATCGAGGTATATGTTCCCAGTCAAGTGACCATTAAAGAAATGCGGTCCAATTACATATTCACCTACTATCCCTTCCCACACATTGAGTGACCATCGGTGTTGATTATCTACAGTTCTCGTAAAATGAGGGTTCATGGTATCATAGTAGTGTAAGTTATGTCTATTAACACAACCATTTTTATGAAATGTGGCCTCATCAGTGAATAGCACGAAATCAAAAAATTGCGGCTGTTGGTGAATCTTATTGAGGGTCCACTCACAAAATGTTACCCTACGTTCGAAATCATTTGGCTCTAGTTTCTGAAGCAGTTGAATATGATAAGGATGAAAGTTTTATGTCCTGAATATTCTTGTTACAGAGGATTGACTTATATCAAGTAGACTATTAATTTCTCTCGTACTTTTATGCGGATCTTCAACGACACTTAATGTAACTTGAAACATTTTTTCTTCATTTGTTGCTAGTTTTGTACGTTCATGTTTTTCATAATTTACATGTCTAGTTCGTTCAAACCTTTCTGGCAACCTTTCAAATGCAGAATGGTGAGGATGTCTTCATTCTGGATAACGCTGAATACAAATTCTTGATGCCAATAGCGGATTTCTCTCCCCTTCTCCCAATGCATAAACCATGTCGATCAAATATTCGCGTGAAAAATTCATAATTTATTTAACAAAAATAATTAACTCAACTAGGAAATATAGCAGAATCACCACCAAGTAAAATTAATTACGTGTAAACCACAAAATATCAGTTTGACAGCACAATTTTTGTTTTTCCAAAGCCATTCTTGATAAAATTGTATTAATTTTTAGTATGATCGTGGGGTTAAAGAGAAAATCTTAATTATCTCCAAAAATACAACAGTTAGGTATAGGAAGTGTTATACAAAAAAGAAAGCAATTTGAACCATTTGAAATTCGCATTAATTGACACGCCGTCATGGACACCCTGTAAAATAGAATAATGTAAAAAAGGTACTAATACTTAGCGTGTAGTATGAACTAAGAATATTATAATATTTGCTTACCCAGCTTGTTTTCATAGGTAAATAAAAAATATTAAATGGACCCTTATAAATCCTTAAATTTCCAGAAAATGTGAAATAACTTGGCAACGTTACATGCAATTCCAAAAAACAAAATATCACTGTATAATACTCTTTTCATTTAATAAAATGGTGACAAAATATACAGGGTGTTCTATTTTAAAAAAAGTATTTTTTTGTGTGTAACAGAAAATTTAAGCACCCTGTAGATTTCACAATAATTTTAAATGATAGATCCCAAAAAACTTTTGTATTTAATAAATTGTTGTATCACTAACGGTTCAAAGGTTATCGAGGGAGAACACACTATTGATTCACCCTGTATATACTATATATTTTAACAACGAACAAATGTATCATTTGTTAGAACTACAAAAAGTGAATGGACATTATTAAGAATATGGATCTATTTTTCATAGACAACCGATCTGCTCCACGAATATCTTAATATAATTTGGATTTCTAATACAATACAAATACTTTGTTCCCTACACGTAGGCTGTCATACTGTGGGCAATTTATATTGGCTACATATTAACCAATTATAGAAGGTTATGAGACAGCGGAAATTTAAATCGTGTTTACCACACACTTTAGTCTATGTCCGTGATTATTAATGTTATTATTGTCCAATCATTTAGCAATATTTTTGATCAGTGTTTAATTTTTTTCAGTTATATTGTTTTTATAGTGAGAATAATCTAATGAGGGCTACCGCGCTTGAATTTGCCATAAGAGGCGCCAGTGAAGTACCCTACACTAGGTACAGAAATTTCAAATGTCACTGAACGTTAATGTTTTTATGGCTTTTTAACGCAGCGTTTTTAGTGATTTATATAAAAATTAGCCGAAACACATTTAACACAATGATGGCAAAAGGGGAAAGTAGTAATTTACTTGCTTAGTCGGGAAACTATTGTACCTATCAGAAGTGTCTTATGACATTAAAGTTAGGTTATATCAAGCATGAGCATGATGAAAACAATGAATGTGAATGATTATTACTTACGGTTCTTTGTAGTAGGCTCCTCTGGTAACGCATAATCGTCAGGATTAAAATGTTTCTTACAAACACGCCAATGTTTCGAAGGAGTAAAGGTATCCCTGCGAATCGCTAATAACCACTGGTTTAGGCGAGTTTTGTCTCTCGGACACGTATGTCCGCCTTTTGTTTCCGAACAAAATGGAACTGCACAACACTGAGGCATAATTAACAAGTTTATTTTATTTACTGGTGCACGAAATATTTATAACAAAACCCTATAAACTTGTTCCGCGTCTAGCAATAACTTTTGACAGCCACTTTACTCGCCAGTGGTGCCAACTGGTGTCTAAAAACGGTAGCCCTCATATTATCCTACTGAGAATATTTTGTAGTAATTTGTCTTTGTACATTGACGTGTTTTCTGGTTTTGATTTGTCATCAGTTTTGTCTTTAATTTTAAAAAATGTACCAAAAACGATTTTGATCAGCGTCAGTTGAAGTAATTATCATACAAACTAAAGAAAAAGCATGTAAAAATGATATGGTAAGTAATAATTCGATACGGAAACTTTTACAACAATTGTGTTTTCATATTTAAAACTTTAACAGTTTAATGCTGATGCATATAAAGTTACTTTATTTAGTTCAAATTGACACATTTGTCGAAAAAAAAGTTAAGAAGTTATATTTTATTTTGCTTTCTCTTTCTTTGGGACTTACTTACTACCACATGAATAATTCTTCGTCATCTAAAAAATGTAGTTAGTTACCTAGTATATTATTGGAAAAATAAACCTCTGCGTCTGTGACTTTATGTCAAAAGATTAGTCAGAGGGTGCAATTTGACAACTAATATGAGACAAAAAAATAATAATATAATTCCTTAACGTTTCGGAAAACCATTCTGTTTCCTTTTTAGAAAATGCCACAAATAACCCTATGGGCTCTCGTGTCTATTGCTAAGCAACAGGTTTTCCAAAAACTGTCGAATTATTTTTAATTTATTCTCACTCTGTTGTGATGTTACAACTGATTATTAGCAACTACCAGATAAGTCTTGTTATTATCACAGTCGTGTATTACAAATTAGTTAACACTATTTGAAGAAAAAAATATTTCACATTTGAGAAGAGAAAAACAACTCGATTTAAACATATTTTATTATAAAAAATTACAAAACTATCAGGCTTTTAAAAAAACCTATTGGTGTTTGAATACTACTAGATTTACGAATGAACGTTAAACATTTTGCTTTTTTTTCTTCGTGGAACTTTCGCAATCAGAAACCAAACAATGCATTTTTAATTAAGCGCTCAGAGAAGTTCTACACTAAACAATAACCACAAAGTGCCATTCAAAAACTAATATATATAGAACAAATCAAATAAAACTGACAAATCAGGCAAAAAGTACACTTGATTTCAAAAAAAAAACTGGTACAACTCTTGTAATCGAAAATCTTAATAGTTTAGTTGTGTGCATATGTCTGTAAATAGGGCTGGCCAGGCATGTCGAGAGGGGGGTGGAGAAGAGGTGATTTACCCCGGACCTGGGTTTCTTGGAGGCGATCGGTTTTCTTTGTATTTTTAAACTTATTAAACCTTTCTTTTATTTTATTCAAATGGAATTTTAAAAAATAATTAGAAAATAACTTTTTCAAAACATTTTCAAGCCTGCCATATTATTGTTTAAAAAAATAATATTTGTTACGGATAATTCTACTAATGGTTGTAATTAAAATACTAACTGAATAATGATAATTCTATTTTTAAAATAAGAACACAAAAATACCACTTGAGATTAAAAAAAATGTAAACAATGCAAACTGAACATAAAAATACAATAAAAAAATAAAATAAATGAACTTCAATTACGTAATACAGAATTAACTAATTTTTGTCATTGCCCCATTAGCGTCTAAAACTGCCTGAAGTCTTGCAGGCATGGACAAAATCAGATTTCTTGCAAGGTCAACTTCTTGCGACAAGTTCTCCCAAGCGTCTTCAATTATCTCTTCCAATTCTTGGGCATTATTTGGATGGTTATTTAATTTTCTTATATGTTTCACCATTAGTCCTCATACATTTTCAACTGGATTTAAATCCGGACTTTTAGATGGCCATGGTAACAACTCTATGTTTTTATTAAGAAACCATTGCCTGACACGATGGGCCGTATGTATGGAGCAATTGTCTTGTTGGAAAATAAAATTATTTTCCGGAAACACGTCCATTACTGACGGCAACATAATATTGTCTAATATGTCAATATATTTAATAGAATTGAGATGACCACCACTGTTCCAACACACACCTAACCCATTTAGGCTCATCCAAGCCCAGACATTGACTGAAAACCTTCCTAATATTTGTGGATCGAAAGTATATTTTCCGTCGTATCTAGTGGAAGGAGGCCTATATACGCGAACATGTCCATCGTTACAGGATTTAAAAACCTTTTCGTCAGAAAAGACAACTTGTCCCCAGAAGTTTTCATCATTGATTATATGGTTGAGTGCAAAAATAATCCTACCCTGCTTCTTTTCTTCTGAAAGTTTGTATTTTTTAGCCGCTGAACAACTCTTCAAGTCGCTTTGTAGTTTTATTCTTCTGCAAGCAGTAGATACCGAAGCAGGGAAATTTGTCTCTGAAATTGCATTTACTGCAGTCTGAAAAGGGTTTTCTATTAGGTAGTTTATAAGATTTTCATCTTCTTGATTATTGCTCTTTCTGGGCCTACCGGAACCAACTTTACGGGATACCGTTTGGTTGGTTTCCCATTGTTTTGTAACACTCATTATCGTGGTTTGACTCACATTGTATTCAGCAGCAAGTCTTCTTATGGACCAACCATCTTCAATTTTAGAAACAATTCGAAATTTTTGAATATCTGTTAGATGTCGAACCATTTTTAATAATGACGCCACTGATTAACGTCAAAGTGACATTTGTAAGATTATTAATATCAATCAAAGAACGAATGATTTACATAGTTAAAAGAAAGTGTACCAGTTTTTATTGAAATCAAGTGTACCTATCAGAAGTGTCTTATGTCATTAAAGTTAGGTTATATCAAGCAGTAGCATGATGAAAACAACGAATGTGAATGATTATTACTTACGGTTTTCTGTAGTAGGCTCGCGAATGTTTCGAAGGAGTAAAGGTATCCCTGCGAATCGCTACCAACCACTGTTTTAGGCGAGTTTTGTCTCTCGGACACGTATGTCCGCCTTTTGTTTCCGAACAAAATGGAACTGCACAACACAGGCATAATTAACAAGTTTATTTTATTTACTGGTGCACGAAATAATTATAATAAAACTCTATAAACTTGTTCCGCGTCTAACAATAACTTTTGACAGCCACTTTACTCGCCAGTGGTGCCAACTGGTGAGTCTAAAAACGGTAGCCCTCATATTATCCTACTGAGAATATTTTGTAGTAATTTGTTTTTGTACATTGACGTGTTTTCTGGTGTTGATATTTGTCATCAGTTTTGTCTTTAATTTTAAAAAATGCACCAAAAACGATTTCGATCAGTGTCAGTTGAAGAAATTATCATACAAACTAACGAAAAAGCATGTAAAAATGATATGGTAAGTAATAATTCGATACGGAAACTTTTACAACAATTGTGTTTTCATATTTAAAACTTTAACAGTTTAATGCTGATGCATATAAAGTTACTTTATTTAGTTCAAATTGACACATTTGTCGAAAAAAAAGTTAAGAAGTTATATTTTATTTTGCTTTTTCTTTGGGACTTACTTACTACCACATGAATAATTCTTCGTCATCTAAAAAATGTAGTTAGTTACCTAGTATATTATTGGAAAAATAAACCTCTGCGTCTGTGACTTTATGTCAAAAGATTAGTCAGAGAGTGCAATTTGACAACTAATATGAGACAAAAAAATAATAATATAATTCCTTAACGTTTCGGAAAACCATTCTGTTTCCTTTTTAGAAAATGCCACAAATAACCCTATGGGCTCTCGTGTCTATTGCTAAGCAACAGGTTTTCCAAAAACTGTCGAATTATTTTTAATTTATTCTCACTCTGTTGTGATGTTACAACTGATTATTAGCAACTACCAGATAAGTCTTGTTATTATCACAGTCGTGTATTACAAATTAGTTAACACTATTTGAAGAAAAAAATATTTCACATTTGAGAAGAGAAAAACAACTCGATTTAAACATATTTTATTATAAAAAATTACAAAACTATCAGGCTTTTAAAAAAAACCTATTGGTGTTTGAATACTACTAGATTTACGAATGAACGTTAAACATTTTGCTTTTTTTCCTGGTGGAACTTTCGCAATCAGAAACCAAACAATGCATTTTTAATTAAGCGCTCAGAGAAGTTCTACACTAAACAATAACCACAAAGTGCCATTCAAAAACTAATATATATAGAACAAATCAAATAAAACTGACAAATCAGGCAAAAAGTACACTTCATTCATATTCAAAAAAAAAACTGGTAAAACTCTTGTAATCGAAAATCTTAATAGTTTAGTTGTGTGCATATGTCTGTAAATAGGGCTGGCCAGGCATGTCGAGAGGGGGGTGGAGAAGAGGTGATTTACCCCGGAACTGGGTTTTTTGGAGGAGATCGGTTTTCCTTGTGTTTTTAAACTTATTAAACCTTTCTCTTTTATTTTATTCTAATGGAATTCTAAAAAATAATTAGAAAATAACTTTTTCAAAACATTTTCAAGCCTGCCATATTATTGTTTAAAAAAAATAATATTTGTTACGGATAATTCTACTAAGTAGTAGTAGTAGTAGTAGTAGCTACTTATTTTACTAGGCAAGTAGGCCACAATGGGCCCTTTTTACCTAGGAACCTACAGTTTAGCGTGGACTCCGAACCACGGTCCTCGACTGTCAACTAACCCACCGCCTGGGCCTGCCCGCCTGCACCGCTCGCAGAGTGGCAAACCTCCTGGGTAGGTCTCTTCGACCCTCCACCCGGGCTTGCCTCTCCGCCTGCATCAGGCTAGCGGCCTTCCCGGGATTGTCTGTTGACAGCCTACCGACTGTTAGATGAGCTATCGTTCATCCATCCAATTGCCGGACTCGATCAGTGCTGCTTTACTTCACTGATCGAATATCGGAAATTAAACGGATGTCCATACCTCATCCCCCATAATTCTACTAATGGTTGTAATTAAAATACTAACTAAATAATGATAATTCTATTTTTAAAATAAGAACACAAAAATACCACTTGAGATTAAAAAAAATGTAAACAATGCAAACTGAACATAAAAATACAATAAAAAAATAAAATAAATGAACTTCAATTACGTAATACAGAATTAACTAATATTTTGTCATTGCCCCATTAGCGTCTAAAACTGCCTGAAGACTTGCAGGCATGGACAAAATCAGATTTCTTGCAAGGTCAATTTCTTGCGACAAGTTCTCCCAAGCGTCTTCAATTATCCCTTCCAATTCTTGGGCATTATTTGGATGGTTATTTAATTTTCTTATATGTTTCACCATTAGTCCTCATACATTTTCAATTGGATTTAAATCCGGACTATTAGATGGCCATGGTAACAACTCTATGTTTTTATTAAGAAACCATTGCCTGACACGATGGGCCGTATGTATGGAGCAGTTGTCTTGTTGGAAAATAAAATTATTTTCCGCAAACACCTCTATTACTGACGGCAACATAATATTGTCTAATATTTCAATATATTTAATGGAATTGAGATGACCACCACTGTTCCAACACACACCTAACCCATTTAGGCTCATCCAAGCCCAGACATTGACTGAAAACCTTCCTAATATTTGTGGATCGAAAGTATATTTTTCGTATTATCTAGTGGAAGGAGGCCTATATACGCGAACATGTCCATCGTTACAGGATTTAAAAACTTTTTCGTCAGAAAAGACAACTTGTCCCCAGAAGTTTTCATCATTGATTATATAGTTGAGTGCAAAAATAATCCTACCTTGCCTCTTTTCTTCTGAAAGTTTGTATTTTTTAGCCGCTGAACAACTCTTCAAGTCGCTTTGTAGTTTTTTTTTTTTTATTTAATTATACAGCATCGACGACTAAGGTCATTAGCTGTGTACACAAATTACAATCATTAATTATTTTATATAACTCAGTTTTTAGAAACTGCAACATATACATTTAAAACTTTGTATAGGAAACATCAATACAAGTGATGTATAAAAACCTGCGACATATACTAGTATAGAACAGGAGCACAACATGTTGAAAGGATAATAATAAATAACAAAGATAAACAAACAGGTATAAATAAATAGTAACAAACCGGTAAAAGAGAATATATGCGTAAGCAAAACATAAATACGCAAATGTTAAAAGTAGCAACAAGTGATTCTGGTCGGTTCATATTCTACGAAAAAGATCAGTTCTCTTCATATATTCCAAAACGCTTTTAATCTGTGCGCGATTATTGGACAGGCACTGTTCTATGGAAGCTGGTATATTTGAGAGTTGTCTAAATGGTTGAAGACTATTACAAGTGAGTAGAATATGCTTAACTGTCAATCTATTGTGGCAGGTTGGGCACCTTGGTTGCCTCTGCCCCCTTAAAAGATAAAATAAAGTAAGATGTGTGTGCCCAATCCTCAACCTAGTCAAAACTACCTGCTCTCTTCTTGTTAGTCTACACGATAGTGTCTACTTTTCTATGCCTCTCTTGATGGATCCTAACTTGTTTTCTGTGCTGTCCCACTCCGACTGCCATTTACTTTTAATTATGGTGGCATATTTCATCTTGACATCAGGTTGCCTGATAGGAATGTCGTCCCATCTGACACTTTCAGCTGCCTCACGAGCGGCCGTGTCAGCAAGCTCGTTTCCTTCAATCCCCACGTGTCCTGGTGACCATATAAAACAAATTAGCTTATCTCTCTTTGCTAGCCAGTCAAGCAGAGAGAGGACATTCTGTACCAGTGGATCTACTGAAAATACATCCTTGATTGCTTGTAGAGAACTAAGAGAATCTGTGCAGATAACAAAGAGATTGTGGTCAATCATTTCACTGTACCTAAGTGCCTGCCATATCGCATACAATTCTGCTGTGTATATACTGGTCATGGCGGGCAGTGACCATGAATGACACCGCCCCAGGTGTGTAAATGCACTACCCACACCTCGATCTGTTTTGGACCCGTCTGTATATATTTTTATTGCATCTGGATATTCGTCTAAAATTTCGTAAAATTTCTGCTTTAAAATTATATTGCAAGAGTCTTGTTTCCTGTACGCTGAGACATCTAATCGACATACCGAGACTGACATCTTCCATGGTGGTATCTCTCCGAATGATAGAGGTAATACTCTAGGCATAGTTGTGTCCAATCTTTCTAATAATTCTTTGGCTCTTACACCCACGAGACGTGTAATGGAGCGTCTATCTTCGTATACTTCATCTAATTCGTTGATAAATAATACGGAGTGGACAGGATGATGGGGTAGAGATCGCATTTTTTCCGTGTAGTTCAGAAGTAATCGATCCCTTCTAAATTTGAGAGGAGGAACTCCTGTTTCACAGCATAGAGATTCTAGTGGGCTAGTACGAAATGCACCAGACACGAGTCTCAAGCCTGTGCAGTGAATAGATTCCAGGATCTGTAGACGAGACTTACGGGCAGACGAATACACAATACATCCATAGTCTATTTTGGACAATACTAGAGACGTATACAGTCTGAGTAAGACCTCCCTGTCTGCTCCCCAGTTTATGCTCGATACACAGCGAATAATGTTCAATGCTTTCTTTGCTCTTTCTGCAATATATCGAATATGTGCCATCCATGTGAGTTTGGAATCAAATATTATACCTAAAACTCGTACGGTCTGATTGACAATAACTGGAGTATTTCCTATGTAGAGCTCGGGTTCATTATGAGGTTTTCTTAACCGACAGAAATGGACACATTCAGTTTTAGATAAGGAGAGTTTGAAGCCTAAGCTTTCTGCCTTTGTTACAACATTATTTATGTTCTCTTGTAGCTTTTCCTCCATATCAACCATAGATTTGGCTGAGTAGTAAATCATAAGATCGTCCACGTATAAACATTTCTTGACTGGTTAATTCACTGACAGTAGCAGTTCATTAACTGCCACTAAAAAAAGTGTGCCACTTAACGTTGAGCCCTGCGGCACGCCGTTCTCCATGGTGAATGAGGAAGATAAAGTATTTCCCTGAAATTGCATTTACTGCAGTCTGAAAAGGGTTTTCTATTAGGTAATTTATAAGATTTTCATCTTCTTGATTATTGCTCTTTCTGGGCCTACCGGAACCAACTTTACGGGATACCGTTTGGTTGGTTTCCCATTGTTTTTTAACACTCATTATCGTGGTTTTACTCACATTGTATTCAGCAGCAAGTCTTCATATGGACCAACCATCTTCAATTTTAGAAACAATTCGAAATTTTTGAATATCTGTTAGATGTCGAACCATTTTTAATAATGACGCCACTGATTAATGTCAAAGTGACATTTGTAAGATTATTAATATCAATCGAAGAACGAATGATTTACATAGCTAAAAGAAAGTGTACCAGTTTTTATTGAAATCAACTGTACAATAATTAATATATCCAGTCACAGCACATCACATAAACAAATCGTCCAAAGATGACAATTGACAAAAGCAAAACCCAGCGTGGCAACGCGAAATCACTAATTATTACCAATAATAAATTGAAATGTAACTAGATTGCCCACAGTAAGGCGGCCCCCTATATAGGGACATTTTCTCAATATCGAGCAATACCAGTTGGAGATCCAGATTATATTAAGAAATTCGTAACTGCTTCTTTTAATTTTATAAAATTAATCTACATAAAATATTAAGATACCTGGGTTTTCTTTTTTTTATTCAGAATTATTCTTGACAGAAATAGGTATTTAATTGATCACATTATTCAAAGTGTGACATGCCACTTACTGCACACGGGATAAGAAGTTGTCATTTTGCAACCTACAGTACGTTGTACTTTAATACAATTTATCCTGAGTACTCATTCATATTTTAAAGTGTACGAACTTTACTCTACTCTACGAGCAGGCTTAAGTAGCTGCAATGAAGACTGTGTATTTCCTTAACCTATACATAAAACTCCCAATTTTAATTTTCACTAAATTAAAACAATGTACAGAAAGAAGTATATTCTTCAATAAAAATGCATCTTATGTTTTGAATTAAAAGAATTAATTTTAAGAATATATTGCTTTTAATTCAAAACATAAGACACAATTTTATGAAATATTTCAATTTTCTTACCAGTGGCAAGTATTATCAACTAACCATTTTCAAATTTAAGTTTATTGAATTCATTCTAATATGTGCATATTTATTTTTCTTTTTTTGTTTATTTACCAATTTAGATAAATGATATGCAGAAGTCATCATTCAGTATAAATAAATATTCATTATATCATGTAAACTTTGGAATATTATTTATTATTTTTTTTCTTAGGACTTATTATCACATGAATAATTCTTCTAAGTTTCATTATCTAAAAAATATAGTTACCTAGTATGATACTGAAAGAATAAGTCTCTGTGCCTTTGACTGCGTCAAAGGAACAGTCAGGGTATTTGTTGACAATTAGAATAAAACAAAGAATAATAACATAATTCTCTGACAGCTCGGAAATTAAGTTTGTTTCCTTTTTCAGAATTTTGTAGCTTCTGTAAAAATGTCTAGCGTGGAACTTAACACATATTATTTTATTTGTTTATATGATATCCATAGATACTTACATAGAACTATTGATAACAATACAATATAAATTTTTTCTACTGCCTACATAGAAAATACTATTTTGCTCCCTCATTTCAGGGAGCAAAGTAGTACTTTTCCTCTCTCGGGATGAAAATACTTTGCTTCCCTAGGGAGGAAAATACTTTGGCTCCCTTTGGAAGCATACAAGTAAAAACTTCAAATAGCTGTAATAGTAGTGTATAGACTTATTTTATTGATACACAAACTTCCTGAAAATGAATGCTTTTCTTTGAAACAGATTTTTTATTACTTATTTTTATTTATAAAAATTGAAAACAGTTTAAATCGAGGTTTAAATTAACATCAGTAACTAAATATTGTTAAAATTTATGGTACAATTAGTTAAATTACTAATGGAGATTGCCCCTGAAGAAATATTGGCTCTGCTGGTGGAGATCAGTTCCTGTTTGTTGTTTTCCAAAGTCTTGGTCGCTGATGAAGTACTTGTAGAAACAAAATTTTCATAAACAAGACAACGTTTTTTGGTACTTGAAGTAGTACTTTCTCCCGTAATTATTTGGCTGGCTACCTCACATTTTTTAGAAATACAATCATCTAAGTACCCTTCTGCTACTGCGTTTGTTCGTCATCCCCCATGTCTTTTTAGAGTGAGAATGCCACTTCCAGCATTGACTAATAACGTAGCTGAAGTACGGCGGAAACTGTGTCCAGTATAGCCTTTAGAATCATTCAAATTTAAAAATATTGCTATTCTGTATGGAATTTTGGCAATTGTGTTTTTGCCAATTCCCTGATTTGTACATTTCCCTTTAGCATAAGTTACAAAAAAATCTAGAATGACATGTTTTAGGGGACCTACAGTCCAGATATTTTCTATACATATCCAAGACAATTACTCCGTTTAAAATCTCATTTGTTATTGTAAATGTCCTTTTGATATTAGTTTTTGAGTTAGGTATTTGCACCACCAAAATGTCGCCTTTATCACTGATATCCTCAAGTACCATTTTAACTAATTCATCGCTACGGCATACCCCAGCAATTCCAAATATAAGCACAACCTGAAAAAGGAAAATGCACATATGATAACTACCTAAAATGTCACTTAATTGTCATACATATACTTTCTAATAAAAAATGCTGCGTTAAGTTTTTATTTATTATTCAACAATAACGATCAATCTTACCTTCATATGTAAGTAAGTTTCATCTGGAGCTTCTGCAATAAACTTGTTGATATCCTTCCTTGAAAAAGTATTGGCTTTCTTGGCTTTATATCCAGCAGATTCCCTTTTAAAAAAAGCTACTAATTTAGGAAACTTAATGTCGATATTGTCTTTAATTTGGAGTGTCGATCGCAACATGCTGTATTTGCTCCATAATGTTGAAGGATTCAGATCGGCGCATTTTTTGGAAAAGTAAAATAGGACCACTTCTTCACATATTTTTCTTATTTGCCTAGTCTCCATCCAACAATTAAATAGCTGGTACTCTTTTTCATATTTTTCACGAGACTTTAACGGTAATAGATTTAACGAAACCACGTTTGCTTCTTCCAGAATATCTTGAGGAACTTCATCTTCACATTCGGAATACATTATTATAAACTTTTTGGAAGTTTGTTTATTTTGAAAACAAGAAGCAACCTTAACAACGTTCCATGTACTTTGATTTTTAACAATATTTACTTATCTAAATACCTATTATGACATTTTGACATATTTGGTTTTTTGATTGTCATGCATAAGAAAATATAATAAAATATATGTAAAACCAATGTAAAACACTGTAAATAGTCGTAGAAAAAATCATATGTATTACACAGGAGCAAAGTGCCATTTCTTTTTCCCTTGTAATACAAATAGCTATTGTTTAATTCTTCTTTTTAGCATCGGTAACCATTTTATAACCAAAATTTACAGAGCAATTGGATGTTGAGGTAAATTGTTTTTCATTTGGTAAATTTCATTTTTATTACAGAGCGAATCGGCTAATATATTAAAACATTTATAAAATCTTTCCAAGTTAAAAATATCTGATATAGCCAGCACATAACTTTATTATACCAGTATATATTATCTTGATCTAAAAAAATCATTCTATTTAATTTTTCACTTACCTAAATTAAATTTTAATAGTGTACCTTGAAATGTTTCATTAATACTTTTAAATAATTAATTCTCAGTGTCGGTCAATACTGTCAATAATAATTCATGTCATACATTTTAATAATTTTTCCTTATTGACATTGACATATTTGTAACTAAATTAGATATTTCAACAAATTTTTAAAGTAGGCTTAAAATTTACTGTAACTTTTACAATTTTGGAACCATTTTGTTTAAATTTTTAAAAAATATTACGATAAAACAACGAATAGTAAGTCTTCCTTAATAAACTTATAAATATAAGACAACTGACAGGGTAACCCAGTATATGGTATATTGCAAATAGCTTAACAACCGCCAAATATAAGTATAAAGTATTATATATAAATGCTAATGTTCGATTGACTTGTGCAAAAAGTGTGAAACATACTGGATGTTCTAATAATTCTTTAAAAACTGATGTAATTTCTGACTAAACAGAAAGTTAGACGGCTGATAATGTTATCACAGTAACAAACTATATTGATATTCGTAATACACAAAACGCAATATTAAAATTAATCGGTTTAAGCATTCCACCTCGTATATTGACGTCCAGTTGTTTCTTTCACTGCAGAAAGAGATTTTTTTGCAAAAAAAGTTGCCACAACAATAAATCATAATTTATATATTTATATAGCGAGTAACCAGTTTATGTGAGACACCCTGTGCATAACTTTATTGTATACACTTCAACATTCTGTTCCTCATTATTTTTGCGAAATAATTTTCAAAAGAATCGTTATATGGAGGTGTTTAATTTACACATTTAAATTTGATATAAAATTTTTACAAATAAAACTTGATTGCTGAAATTTGACAATATAAGCTGCTTTCGTTCGTGCCAATGATTCGTGAACAAAGTGATCATGATTCGTCACTGTATTTCTGAGAGTTCTCTAAATACCTTGCACACAGAGTTCATATTTGAACACATGGCTTATGATCACGTAAACATGTTTGCATTTTCTGGCACGAACAAAAGTAATTATGTTATGCGTATTTAATGTTTGCATGAATTGCACGACAGTACGATATCAATAACTGGAAACTTACAAATGAAATAAGTATTGGTCCACTCCAGAGATTTTGCAAATAACATGGAAACTAATTTTATTATTCGTAGTCAAAATTGTACCCAGCGCATTCGCCAAATATTAGAAATGAACAATATTGTTTTCTGCAATCCAAAATTTTATTGATTGAAAAATCGAACTTGAGCTTAAATAATGTTGTTGCGTGATATTTTTGGCAATGATAAATTTTAGTTATGCATTAAATTCGAAATAGTTATTTGTTCAACAACAGTTGTTGTACAAATAGAAAGTATAGTTGCACAAAAAACTTTCTACACGATTATACATACTGTTTGTTCTACTCCTGCAAGTGAAGAAACTTTAAAAAACTAAACTAGCTGCATGCCCTTTTTGTGCTTGTTTCTTTATAATTTTCATTTCTTTATTACTCGCAAACATAACGAAACAATTTTAATTAATAAAATACAATATTTACGCAACGATTAAAATGTAAATTTGTATCATGGACACAGGAAACTAAAAATGTGTTACAATATGGATTTGTTATATTTTTTGCGACAGATGGAACTAACTAGTATCTACTTAGGTACATGATTTGCTGTCATTTCTCTCTCAACAGTCTGAAAATATAATTTTTGGGGTGACAAATTATCACCAGGCTTTTTGAAAACTCATTTACTTACTGTATGTCATCTTATGACTACACAAATTACGAATCTATACTATACGCATTACCAGCTCTTCTGAAAAAATACAGATGTCGGATTCATTAGGCCCAGTTATCTTTTCAACCATGGTACCCTAAACGCAGATTTGATCAGATTTTCGCATTATCATCTATCGAAATTTTAGGAACTTTGTGTATGACGATTCTTTAATTGACTTTAATCAAGTTAAATGGGATAATACATTTTATTTAGATAATATAGAACATAAAATTCAGTTTTTCAGCAAAATATTGGTTAAAGGATAACGTTAAATTAATAATAAAAAGAACGTAAAAAAGCCCTTAGTAAGTATGAAACATCTAATAGCTCTAGTGATCAGTATTTCCATAGACAAATATGTAACTTTAGTATAAAAACAATTAAACGTGAGAAGGCCGCTTATTTATTATATTAGCAAAATACTTCTAGTTCTAAAGACCTTGACTTAAATTTAAAACAACGACAAAATACTGATATATCTACATCTTCACGTAAACCAGATTATGTACATAGTTATTTTTCCTGAATTTTCAACCCTATAGATAATTGTCCGGATTCTACTAACTGATATTTACCTCATACGTTTAACAAAAATTTAATACTTTAATTTAAACTTTTCTTAATTAATTACTGATGTTTAACCTGTTATTCACAAATCAAAATCAAATTCTTATGGGAATGACGAAATTAGTATATAATTATTTAATTTTGTTCTGTGGCATATAAACAACTCACTCATAACTAGATATCGAGAGATGGCGATTAATTCCAGAGACGTCTTTTACTTACGTGTGCATGTAGACAGATTATTACACTGTAAACACCTAAGGAAACATTCCCAAACAATATTAAATGATAAAATATTCTTACATATGTATTATGCAATAAATCGCTTTTCTTTATAAAAAATGGGAACAAAACATGAAACATTTTTATCAGGTAATTGGACGGTTTGCTATAAAAAACAATTAATTACTGACCGTCATCTTGAGGGGAAAATGCTTGGAATCATCGAAAATCCATAGCAGATGCGAGGTCACTTGTCTATCACGTTTACGCCCACTGGCCGATGTTGATAATAAATCAATACCTCTAAATAAATAGTATTTATAAAACGTCTATGTAGATAATACGTACATAGACACGAAAACAGTGTGAAATTAAAAACAACGAGGGTTAATTAATACTCTTAAAATGTCTTGTCCAGTTCCCTCAGAGGATTAAGTGAACTTGTGGTTTAATGGTTTCCCAGAGCTGCAATTTATCAGCACAGAATTATATTGCACAAGCTGTAAAAAGGGGCTTTCATGCAACACCAAATCAAAATTTAAGTCACACATTTCCTCAGACAATCATAAAAAGTATGAATGGTAGTGTTATTGACAGTGACAGGCAAACAAGTTTTAACTTACACTTAGTGGAAATTATGGTTGGTTGTAATATATCGTGGAAAACTAGATAATCCACTATTAGGCAAGTTTAGCAAACGCGTATTTGTGGACAGTATAGCAATGTTCAAGTGCCATCGGAAACTACCAGTGGCGGTCGGTCCATGGAAGCAAGGAAGCAGTGCTTCCCTGGGATTATTTAAAAAAACACATAAATAGAACCTAATTATTATTTATCACATATATTAATCATTAAAATTTACTTTTACCCAATTTCAATAGATACGGCCCTGCTTTTTATGCAGCTGAGATAATGTTGCACGCTAAAACCGTAACGATGACGCACTCGATTAATCGAGCCAACACGAACTCGCGCAATTTCGATATATGTAAGCAGAGACAACTGTCTCTGGTAAGTAGGTAACTTATTGAAATGCATCCCATCCCACTTCATAATCTTGATATCTGAGCTATATAGCATCGTAATACGTTTTATTTTATAGATTTTAATCTCGATTTTAATATCGATTTTAATATTATACTTAATATTAATCTTCCTAGTATTATTCTCAGCTTTTGTGCTATATTTGTAAAAACTTTTTTGGTGTTTCTAAACCTGTGGTGCGGCGACAAGTGATTTTTAAAACGTTGAATATTAGTGCGCGTGTACGCAGATTTAGAATTACTTATTAAATTTGGAAGCTGGTTCTAGCACTGTGGAAAATATTATTTGCGTTTGTGTGGTGTGCAATTTGTTGAAAAGGGGATTTTCAACATATTCGTTTCAAGATAAACTGGATATTATTAGAAATGGGAAACCAACACCTGATTTAAAATTCTTAAAAACGAAAGTTAAATCATGCTATAGGTACTTTAATATTGAAGTGTACAGTGCTAATCAGTGGTTAAGGGGTTGTGAAAATTTGTGTAAATTGTTTTGTTGGCCATGTGTACTGTTCACAAATGAAAAAGGTGTTTGGAATAAAAATGGTTTTTCAGATTTAAACATTCACAAAGTGACAAAAAGGCATGGTAAGTGCGAAACTCATTTGGGAGCGGTGCTAAAAGAATAAACATTTGGAAAATCACGAATTGAGCATTCATTAGATCAGCAGTTGAAAGAAAGTGTTAAAAGGACTTATTGATATTGTTTGTTTTCTCGGCGAAAATGAACTTAGTTTTAGAGGTCATACTGAATCTCGAAGCGTTGCTAATAGGGGCAATTTTATCAATTTAGTTGATTTATTAGCAAAATACGATACAATTTTAAGTAACCATCTGGAACACTCCACGATATTTCGCGGTACATCAAATCATATTCAAAATGATTTGATTCAGTCGATAAGCAATATTGTTTTAGAAAAGATCAAGCAAGAAATAAAAAAGTTCCTTTTGTTGCAGTTATGTTAGATGAAACAACCGATATTACGAATATTAGTCAGTTGTCAATCGTAGTACGCTACATAAATCCAAATGGGAAATTCCAAGAGCGCTTTTTAGGATTTTTAGACGTAGCAACGCCATGAACGGCCGCAGCTTTATATACTATAGTTTGTCAGATAGTCGATGATCTACAGTGTGGTGCTAAACTTATCGCCCAAAGTTATGATGGGGCCGCTGTAATCGCTGGTGAATTGGGGGGCCTGCAGGCCAAAGTAACAGAGACTTTTCAGAATGCAATATTTGTACATTGTTTTGCGCATCGATTAAATTTAGTTCTAGCTCAATCTGCAGCGTGTCTTAAAGAGTGCAAAGTGTTTTTTTCAAGTATTAGTGGAATGGCTGCCTTTTTTTCAAAATCATCAAAACGGACACGAGAATAAAAACTTTTCAAGAAACTTAACCAGTGAAGAGCGGCTTTCAAAATTGTCCGTTAACAATAGAAAGTGACTTTGTGAAGATGTCAAAAAATTCTAACTTTTACGACGAAGTTATTTCCGACATCGCAAAAAAGGAGAGGCGGATTAAACTACATTGTAAATAGGTAGGTATGTGCATGTTAACTACTTAACAAACTCTCTATTTCGCTGCGGGTTCAATCCTCGCCACCGGCGCTGGCAATGTCGGTGGATATGGTTGTGTGTCTGCGTTTTTTTCATAAGTGTAACCCTCGCCCGTACAGCTTCGGCTTTGGAATCGGGGGTTGTCTAATTTTTGTGGTGTTTTTATGTTTTATGTTTATTGAGGAGTGGCGGTCCTACAAGTGTACTTTTTTCTAGATGTCATAACTTTGCAGCTTTCGACATTTGTTTTAAAATGAGTATACGGAAGCCACGTCCCTTTTCTTAAAATAATTTTTGCCTCGCTTCGCTCGGGGCCTCGCGCTACCCATCACTCTATATCACAAACTGCTTCCCCTGTATCAAAACTCACCGCACGCCCCTGTACTACACTAAGAAAATGCATTTATTACAAAAATGTAACAGTATTAAACAAAAAATGTATACTAAACTGATGACAAATGCACGTGGATTAAACCAACAATGCATCGGTTGACATTGCTGAGACAGTAAAGCAAAAAATTCGAAACCGTTTTAAGAAACAGTCCCAAATTTCTTACGATGTCAAGTATAGTCGACCTTTTAAATGGCAAAGAAGTAGACTTTTCTACACAAGACATAAATGTGGAATCTCTGAAAAAGTTCAGATATTTTAAATATACATCAATTACATCTGTCGACGTTGAACGGTTATTCTCAGAATACAAATACACATTACTCTCGTGATCGCTAGTTAAAAATACATGTGTGTTAGTGTTATATTCATCAATACTTGCAGCCCTCTTTTTTATTAAATTGGATTGTTACTAAACTCGCAAAAATAACTATAAGGTATGATAATTGTGTGATATAGGTATGCTTGAACATTTTACACGGTAATTCGTCATGTGGAAGCAATCCTCAAATTGACGTCTTTTATCGCTGCCTCCCGATATCTACTCATAACATACATTACTGTTTAAGAACAGGTTGTTTTCTTAGCAAATGGAAAATGGAACCCTTTTTAAAGATAAATTAACTTAATAATTTTACTGATCTCAGACCCATTACTATACCAACCTTATCAAACATATTAGAGATCATAGTTGCACGTTGCATTAAGTTGACATACAATGCAATTGTTAAATCCATTCCAAAGCACTCCATGTTAACAAATATGTTGTATGCATTTTAAAATATCTAATGTAGCCAGCACATAACTTTCTTATACCAGTATACAGGGTGGGGCAATAGTGCGTCCGATTTCGATATGTCGAGTTCTATGATAGCTAGAAACTTGATTTAAAAACATAAATAAACTAGACAAAAATGCCTATAACCAGAAATTATCTTTGAATATACAGGGTGAGCCAAGACGATTCTACATGGTCAACTAGTATTTTCTTAAATGGAATGCCATGTATATCAGAACATTTTTTGAAACCTCTTTATGACCTCCTTCCACTCCTGCATTATTATTAGAGTTGGCAAAAATGCACCCCAGGATATAGGCGTACGCATCATAATAAGTGCAATAAAAGAAATTAACTAGTAATAAAAGCAATAAACTGTTATAACAATGTATGTACAACTTACCCTCTTAACTAGCTTGGTTATCACAAACTGGAAAAGATCTGTAAACACTTTTCAGAATTATGTATGTTTCCATGGTTGTCTCTGAAAGTAAAGTTCGATGTGGTGAAAAAATATGCTTATATTTTGAGAACGACCGTTCGACATCTATTGATGTAATACAAGCATACTTAAAATAGTCTTTGAACTCACTTAAAGGATCTGCAAATGCACCATCAGTACCATCACAAATTTGTCTTGATCTGGCCAAACCGGTGTCTTGCTTTAACACACGTACGAACTTTTCTCCAACGGGCTCATTTTTTGCGTCACCTATAGAGTGTAGCAGTCAATTTATTTCGTCCACTATTTGCAGTGACTCCGCTAACGATAACGCACTGTTTTGTAAGTTTTGTATGGTGTCAAGTAATCCTTTATAGTTCTTGTGAATAGTTTTTAAAGCTGTTTCAACAGAAACATCTTCGAATTTTGTCTGGCTTTCCTTAGTATATGTAGCCTCGTCTAGATTGAATTGTAGTATCACAGCTTCTATTTGTTGTAAATATTTAGCATAATAAAAAGCTGCCTTCACCCATGTTCCCCAACGTTTAAAAATCAGCTGTGGTGGTTCGGAAATACCGGCATACTTGCTATGAAATGCGCGAAGAGGTTTAGGAGATTTAAGAAACACTTTTTTTGTACTTGCTATTAATGCATCTACCTCTGGATAACTTTGTCGAATAGTTTCTGCCACAAAGTGTAAAGCATGCACTTTACACGTAATATGTACCAACCTACAACCGTGTTCTTGAAGAGAACGGCCTACCAAACGCATTGTCGCGGAACCATCAGTCACAAACTTTAACACTTGATTTTTGACAGGTCAAATTTTTCTAACGTTTCCAGCACCACCCGCGTAAATGTTTGGACAGTACACTCCGTTAGACTTTTTCTAGCTAGTAACAGTAGAAAAGTCGACTTGAAGGTCCAGTACACGTACTATACCATTTAAAATAGACTTTTCTTTTACAATCTGTCGTCACGTCAACACATAACCACAGCCGTGTATTTTTTAATACACATTTGACTTTATTGAAAGTGTCTTTGCTTACAGTTGGTACATAGTTACGCAACGTTGTGCGACTTGGTAACGTCACCTTGGGATTGTATTTATTCCAAAACTCCTGAAATGGTTGTTTATCGAGTATGTGCAGCGGAACATCACAGGCAATCAGCATTAAGGGTAAATCGAACATTAACTGTGTTGTCGAAGGCACGCCATAGTTTTGTATTGCACAGAATTTACGTGACGTTTACAATCACGTTTGTCCCAGCACATCAGGTCTGTCTCGCACACTTTACAAATTATTATAGCACCATTGTAGAATAAATCCGGGAATTCACGCCTTACAATGAGTAGACACACCTTCCCCTACTCCAGACCCCATAGGAGGGCTTAGCCGTACCTGGATGGTAATTGTCGTCCTGGCTCGATACCATTTTTTGTCAACTTTGTCCCTCGTGTTGTATTGTTTGTTTGTTTTTATATATATTCATATATGAAATAAATAAAATAAAAAGTAGCTTTAATTAGAAATGTACATAAAATAGGAAATAAATCTGATTAAATTGGAATTGGGAATTCGATGATAAATTTATTCACTTTGTCAGCGTATGGCTACCCTTGGGCAAGCATACTTTATTATTAAATTAATATCAAAAATAAAATACAACAAATAAAATTATCAACACAACGGAGAGGAATAAATTACGTTGTACACACTACGAGGCATAACAGCAGACTAAAATCAAATGTTAGTGTTTGCTAAAATAGTAAACAAGTCTCGCTTACGTATTTGGGTATTTCTCTACCTGCCACCGTCCATGACTAGCGGTCAATTATTATTGACTCTCTCCCAACCGCTTGGATGTAATGATTTTTTTTTTGTTATAATTATGTCATTTACATACATATTAAAAAAATCACTACAGTCACAATTATCGATTTTAAGAAGAAATATGTTAGTAAAGCTATGATACATCTGTGTGATGACATTCAGCCATTTTCACTTTCTAAAAGTATACAGGGTGGCCAACAATATTTTTAAATTTACAACTATTTGAACTGAATTTTCTCAATTTCTTCAAATATTTTTGGACAATGTGATGTAAAATTGAAAAACGAACATTTTTTATACGGACATCCCTATGGCTATTTGTAACCATTTTCGATTTATTGAACAATAACTGCAAAATTCAGCATTAAAAATTAAAAAAATCGCTGTCAATTTGGGGATCAGAACGTTCTCATCGTACTAAAACTCGACGTGTGGTGGAGATTATAATAAAAGTAATTTTTGACGTTCCAAAAAAATCACATCTTTTGACGTTTCAAAAAAGTCATATTTTGACGTTTCAAAAATATCACATTGGTGGAATGTCACTAATATTTTTTTTAGACCGAGTTTATTCATCAACGAACTCAATCTCTTCCTTGACCTCTAGAATGTGTGTACCAAATTTGAAAGCTTTATCTCAAAAACTGTAGCTGCTACTGCGAACACTGACACACAGACAGAAAATTTTTTTCTGTCTGAAATTTTGTGTATCGTCATAATTCGTCGAGATTCGTCCAGAAATGCAATAAAGATTTTCAAAAATTTTTTTCACGAATACATAACCCTCACTTTGAGGGTATATATATATATATATATATATATATATATATATATATATATATATATATATATATATATATATATATATATATATATATATATATATATATATATATATATATATATATATATATATATATATATATATATATATATATATATATATTCATATGTAATTCAAGAGAAGAGATTATAAAAAAGTGCATCATATTAGCTTATTATAATACCTTCTCTTGAATTATTTGAAAAAAAAACCTCATTTTTAATTTTTATTGCTGAATTTTGCAGGTATTATTCAATACATTGACAACAGTCACAAATAGCCATAGGAATGTACGTCCAAAAAATGTTCGTTTTTCAATCCTACACCACATCGTCCAAAAATATATTTTTTAATATCAATGTAATCAAAATCTGAAACAAAAAATTAAACCAAATATGATTGATATTATTTAAAAACAAATTAAGTTCCCCTTCTTGATAAAAGTTAAAATATAGAGTGGAATGAAAAATAATATTAACTGAAAATTTTTTTGTTAATTATTATTTACTAACTTTTACAAATCTTATCACAGATAAGTATAACATATATCTTTTTAAACAATTATTTTCCCGCTATTTGCCCGAACGCTGAAACTTGGATTACAAAAAAAGATAATATGCAACATTATGTTCAGTACAACTGACTCAATAATGTTATTTTTAATTTCAACTATTCTGTCTAGTAAAACCAAAAATAAATAAAACATAAGGTACTCACCAGTTGACACTCACTTTAAAAAACCTCAAAATATCTACCGACAAGTGTTTCTGCTTGCCATAGCGTCATCAGGGTAGCCGGCACATTTAAAGAATCCAAAGCAAGGAAACTTGTAAACCTTAATGTAATAAACATTAATGGCTTCAGAGAACAGAATAATTGAAATTATATAGTGGAAATACCCCTTAGGGTCAATGAAATAATTTAAAAACAAATTAAGTTCCCCTTCTTGATAAAAGTTAAAATATAGAGTGGAATGAAAAATAATATTAACTGAAAATTTTTTTGTTAATTATTATTTACTAACTTTTACAAATCTTATCACAGATGAGTATAACATATATCTTTTTAAACAATTATTTTCAACTGGTGAGTACCTTATGTTTTATTTATTTTTTGGTTTACTAGACAGAATAGTTGAAATTAAAAATAACATTATTGAGTCAGTTGTACTGAACATAATGTTGCATATTATCTTTTTTTGTAATCCAAGTTTCAGCATTTGGACAAATAGCTGGGAAAATAATTGTTTAAAAAGATATATGTTATACTTATGTGTGATAAGATTTGTAAAAGTTAGTAAATAATAATTAACAAAAAATTTTCAGTTAATATTATTTTTCATTCCACTCTATGATTGATATTAATCAATAAATGGCCAAGATATGGGAGTGCAGTGGTGAAAAGTGCGACAAACTGTATGCATATCAAATTTCGGAACATGAAATGCCCAGAAAATCCTTTGAAATCTCCAGTGAATTATACCTTGTGTGTGAGGAACGGAAACTAGCAAAACGCAAAGATCTGAGAATATATGTTACTTTGCTTACAAAACTAAAAGCGTAACAATCCGATATAACCTATTTTCAAGTTGATTAATATTGGTGGTGGTAAAATAGCCATCTATTCAGTATCCACATGAATGTGAAATATGTATATTTGAACGAAGTATTCATGTGAAGGGTCATTTACTTCTATGGCCCTTTAAATATCGCATGGGAATTAATTACCTTGTGTGTTGATTGTATGCCCATTTTTAGAAGATATTAAATATTCTGGCATATTCTCAGTTTGTCATCATAAGTTAATTAAGGTATTAACTGTAGAACTATGTTGCTTATGCAGCGGCGTCACACACGCTATAACGACACCAACGCATTTATGAACGCAATTCGCCACAAATTCAGGCTCTTGGTTTGCTGCGCATATCTCATATGTGTAATTGTGTAATTATAATGTGAGGTGAGGTGTACACTACAGGGTTATTCATTATAAATTACCCATCCCATATCATCGTTGTTATTGCTATAAAAAAATTGTTTTAAATAAGAGTTGTGTGGTTATGACTGAATTTTGTTAAAATGCCATCAAAAGTACAGTAGCGTGCCGAATTCAGGGGATACAAAAAAATTATATATTCTTTTAAATGGAATACCCTGTATATTATTAAATTTTTGGAATGATCCTTTGTTTTTGATTTCAAAAATATATTACCCCCTACCATATACCGTTTTGAGTTATTAAACGTCGAATATCTTAGTTAAACTAGTTACTGTAAATATGGTGAAGTTAACATTATTAAAGTGACCTATGAAAATGACAACTATTATGCTTGATAAGTGACATTTCTTTAATGAAATGTTCAAAACGGTTTACAGTAAGGAAGAAAAAAACCAAATATTTATACAAAATAGAAAACAAAGATTTATTTATGAAATTTAAATATAAACAAATGATAACTCATAAAAGATGTTCGATGTGTTCACCATTATTGTCAACGCATCATTGATAACGGCTTCTCATGTTTATAATTGCACCGTAAATGGCTTCATTATTTACATTCAGATTGTTTATCGATTCCTGTCTTTAATGACTTGAATACAATTATTATTATTATTATTATTATTGACAATGTCTTTTAGAAATCCCTAAAAAAATGAATCCATAGGAGTCAAATCTGGACTGTCAGGTGGCCATTTAATAGGTCCATTATTCCCTGTCCATATTGAGAATACATTATTCAAATGATCTCGAACGGGTAGGACATTATGCGGAGTTGCCCCATCCTGTATCCAAATCACATCATCAAGTTCGGCTTCTGGAAAATTCTGCAAAAGAATGTTTTCTGCTTCTGGAGTAATTATTTCCAGATAAGTAACTCCAGTTAAAGTATAATCATAAAATATAGACCCAACAATGTTGCTTCTGAAAATTCCACACCAAACGCTAACAGTTTCTCTTCCTGATTTTTTGATTTATTTTACCAATCTTTTTCTGTTGTGCTTGTTTTCCCACGACCTTCGATTTTTCCTATTAAAAACTCCTGCCGTAGAAAAGGATGACTCATCAGTCCATATTTTAATAAAAAATCGGGATTTTCATCCAACTTTTGAATCATCTGGCGGCAAAAGTCCAGCCTTTTCTTTTTTATGAGCCTCTGTTAAAACTTGTACGGGTAAAATTTCATATGATCTGTAGCTGTTATTTTTTAACGTACGTTGGATTTTGGAATAACTATAACCTAATTGATCGATGCATTATTTATACTACATTCAGAATTTTCGAAAAAATAATACAATGTTTCAAAAAAAGTCTATTCGTGAATAAATATGGATGGACTTACATTCGAAATGAAGCAGTATATCTAGCTGTTCTTTCTGGTTTGCTTGAACTACACGCTTTTTTTCTACCAAAACTGGAGGTATTATTCGCCTTTCGGTAAATATATTTTAAAGTATTTTCTGATGGTGTTGGACGATTTGGATACAACATCCTATATGCTCTTTTTGCTGTATGTTTATTTTTGTTATTTTGTATATAACAAGTAAATATTTGGACTTTTCCTTCCTCACTGTAAACCATTTTGATTATTTCATTAAAGAAATGTCACTTATCAAGCATAATAGTTGTCATTTTCATAGCTTACTTTCATAATGTGTACTTTTCCATATTTACAGTAACTAGTTCAACTAAGATATTCGACGTTTAATAACTCAAAAACGGTATCTGGTAGGAGTAATATATGGTATGTTTTTTAAATCAGGAACAAAGGACAATTTCAAAAATTTAATAATATCCCATTTAAAAAATACATTAATTTTTTGTATCCCCTGAAATCTGCATGCTACTGTACTTTTGATGGCATTTTAACAAAATTTAGTCATAACTACACAACTTTTATTTAATTTTTTTTCTATAGGCAATAATAACGATGATAAGGGATGGGTATTTTATAATGAATAACCGTGTATATTGGTTGCGCTGTTCTGTTCAGTAATTATAGTAAATGTCGAAAAAGAAAGAAAAAACAGCTTAGGTCAGTGGCGTCCTGTTTTTCTTTGGGAAGAATATCTTTTGACACTACCCACCGTCCGCCTCTGGTTGGAATGGAAAGATGAAAATTATGGTGAGAAGTGTACCTATGTACGTAACGTTCGTTTTCCAAGAAACTAAGCATTTTCAGATATAAGTTTATCTGACAAATCCACATTATTTTGGCGTGTTCTATCGATTAAAGTTTGCCGATAAAAATCTGGTCCACTCTGTATATATAATATTATAAAAATATATTTGTAATCAAATTTCTGATTTTGTTCACACAATATAATATTTTACTCTTAATGCAGAATGGTTTTCGAAAAGCTATGGCGTTAGCACAAGTAACTGATGAACTTCTAAATGTAATTGATCAGGTCAAGGTTAGTCTGCTGATGCTGCTCCATTTCTCGAAGGTCTTTTATACTACTAAATCAAAAGCTGATTGCTCAAAGCTAAAATATGATAGTTCTACAAATTGTACTGTATATTATCTTACAGACAGAAAATAGAAAATTGAGGGCGCTAATAATGTCTACGATTTTTCAAATATTACAGCAGGCGTTCCTCAAGGATCCATTTTTGGCCCCTTTTTATTTATTTTATACGCTGCTAATTTATTGAAGTCACTCAAATAATGTAAAGTGAAAATTTATACGGATGATTCACAATTGGATCCCCTTCTGCAATAAGAAATCAATTATCAAAGGTCAAGTTTGGAGTAAAATAGATATGAGTCATTCCATATGAAATCGTCTAATCGGTAAAGCCAGCTTATTTCAGATTTTGCTCGAACTTTGTGAGAATCTTTTTTAGGGTTCCAACGAAGGAAATCCACCGTCGTTTAATTTTCGCATGCGTCAGTTCTCGCCTGCCCGAATTAAAGCTTTTAAAAAACGTTTTTTGGAACCGTAAAGAAGATTCTCACAGAGTTATAAAGAAAATCGACTTACTTTTCAGTTGACATTACTAATCAATAGAGGACAAAATTTGTTTTTTTTTATGTTTGGTTCTATTTTTACAATTTTTGTTACAAAAGGCGAAGTTTAGCCTGTGGCTACTCAACTTAACCTAACAATTAAAATATACAACATAAAAAGTAAAAATTAGAGGAAAGTACAATTTTAGAAAGAAAAAAAATGTTTAGCCTGATCAGCAAAAAAATAATAACAATCGCATGTTATGAGCATGTATGAAACATTTCGTAGTACCTATATGTGCTTGTATAATAATTGTACAAAAAAATAAATAAATAAATAAAGAAAAAAAAATTGTTTTAATATATTGAATTAGAAATAATTGACTGACAAATCACAGGAGATTATTGAAGGGAAAAATAGTGTAACTTGAATTTTTTCCGGAAATTGCTTACAGGGAGAGACTTTAACTGAGATGTTATATTATTGTAAACAGTTACAGAATTACAAGAAAACGATCTTTGAAACATGGCTGAATGATATCTTTGTAGTGAGAGGCAATTAATAAATCTAAGATTTGCGTCATGAATATTGCGCCTAAAAACTAGCTTTTCTCGGAGATAAGGGGGAGAATCATTTATTAAGATATTCTAAACAAATATGGACAAGTTACAAGTTATTATACAAGTTTTCAACTCGAAGCCAGCTAAGCCCCTAAATCTGCAACAGCTGTTCTTAATTTTTTGAAGTCGGTATTGCGTTAGCTTATCAAGGCAAGAATAACAGACTATATTCCTATAGGTTAAAATTGGGAGAACAAGAGATTCACATAATTTCTTTCTTAATTTGAAGTTTATAATGCTAATGTTTGTGTATAACAATTTTAATACAAAATATGATTTTTTAACTAGCATAGCCACGTGGTTTTTAAAGCGCAAGTTGACGTCAAATATTATTCCTAAATTTTTTACCTTATGAACAATATTAAGCAGTTGATTATTTATTTTTAATTTAAGATTTGTACTAAGACTATTTCTAACTTTGTTTGAACAAAATAAAATAGCAGCACATTTGTCAGCATTCAATTTTTCGAGTACTGTGAAATAGAATCTAGATCACTGTTTATTTTAATACGTGCACTGTAGCGAAACGAATACTCCAATTGAGTGTCATCTGCATAACACTGTATATTACAGAACTTAATGGAGGTAAAAATATCGGCTGTGTAGATTAGGAAAAGCACTGGTCCTAGCACGGAGCCTTGCGGAACTCCGGATGTAATGGGACAGCTATTTGATTATTGATCATCAAAAACAACTACTTGGGAACGGCTTTCTAAATAAGACCTAAAAAATTTACAGATATATTATCAAAACCAAAATAAACCAGCTTGGCACACAACAGGCTGTGGTCTAAGGTATCGAATGCCTTTGAAAAGTCAAGAAGAGTCAAAACAGTAGCATTACCATTATCTAAAGACCTAAACATATTGTCAGTTATGTTGGATAGAACGGAGGTAGTGCTGTGACTTGAAAACCTGATTGTAATGGGGAAATAATATTATTATTGATGACGTAATTATAAATTTGAGATTGGACTATTTTCTCTAATATTTTTGATAATGTTGGTCAGTAAAATTATTGGGATCATTTATTTTTGGAGTGAGTTTTATTAAGGAGATTTTCCATTTATTAAGAAAATAACCTGTTTCTAAACAGCAGTCTATAATATGGGTGATATGTTTACATATTATTACAGAACAAAACTGAATCATTATTATACTAATTTCGTCCTAACCATAAGCATTCGATTTAATTTGTCAATAACAAATTGAACATCAGTAACTGAAGGTAGTTTAAAATGAAACATTAAATTTTCGTTAATTCTATGTAATAAATACCAATTAGTATAATCAGGATAATTATTTAGGGTTGAAAATAGAGGAAAAATAACTATTTACTTCATCTGGTTTACGTAAAGATGTAGGAATATCAGCATTTTGTCATTGTTTTAAATCTAAGTTTCTTATAGTCTTCCAAAGATCTTTAGAACTAGAATTATTTTGCATATATAACAAATAAGCGGCCTTCTCGCGTTTAATTGCATTTACGGTAAAGTTACCTATTTGTCTATAGAAATGCCAATCACTAGAGCTATTAGATTTTTCCTACTTACTAAGGGCTTTTTTACGTTCTTTTTATTAACTGTTTAACATTATCCGTTAACCATGGTGCATGTGGTTTAGTTATTCGTGATGTTAGTAGTAGATAGTAGCAGAGTAACAAAATATTTTCGCTGAGAAACTGAAATCCTCATACACAAAGTTCATAAAATTTCTATATGTAATATCCTTAGGTTTAGGACGAGTTAACGTCATGTTTAACTCGCAAAAAATAGTGCGATGATCTGACATCAAATCTGCGTTTAGGGTACCATGGTTGAAAACATAATCGGCCTTATTAATGAATATGACATCTATAATTTTTTCAGAAGAGCTAGTAATGCGTCTTGATTCGTTAGTAATTTGTATCAAGTCATAAGATGACATACAGGAAGTAAATGAGTTTTCAAAAGCCTGGTCAATATTTATGTCACAAAAAAAATTATATTTTCAAATTGAGGAGAGACAGATGACAACAAGTCGTCCATGTGATCCACTGAATTATTTAAATTATTTGAAGGTGCCCTGTATAATACGCCGAGGAGTAAATTAGTTTACTTATTTTAATATCCAAAAATAAATACTCGAATCCCTCTAACTGAGTAAAATCCAATCGAAATAATATCGTCTCTTATATAAATATTTACACCTCCACCCCACCATACCGATCTTTGCAAAAGAACTAAAATTAGGAATGTTTATAACATTAGAAGATATATTATCATTCAGCCATGTTTCAGAAACACAGAAAATGTTAAAACTATTTTCTATTATCAGATGACTAAGATGCTCAAATCCTGTAAACAATGAACGAACATTTAAGTGGCCAATTTTTAATTTTTTATTATATCAATGGAAAAGGTTATTTCTTATACTTTTTAGATTCTTTGTTTCATTTCTAAGATACATCATTTATATACTTTTTTTTTCATACCCATGCATAAAATTTAAAAAAATTGCTTTAACTACACTTTTAACTATTTGCCGGATCAAGTGGAAAACTACTTATGGCAGCTAGTCTATATCTATATACCTATACAATACAATAAGACCCATACTGCACTTCCATGCTTTTATATGTGAAAATGAAAGCAAGATGGAATTACAGGTGTCTAACATGTAATGTCATTGTTGAAAATTTATTTCTTTAAATGTTTATACATAATCAAATATGTCTTTAGTAACAATAATCCACTGTTTCCTGTTTTTCTGATCATTATTAGGTGCCCATGTGGTTTATCATCTTGTGGTAAGAAAATTAATGCAACAAAATTTAGTGATTACGTAAGCACTATAGTTGAAGTTTATGTAAGCGAACATAATTATTGGTAGTACATGCCCTCTTCACAAAGTTCTGTTCTGTTATAATTAGATTACAATGGCGGTTCTTCTATAGGGTCATTTGGTCAATGACCTCCCACATACAAATAAAAAAATAGAGCAATTCATTTTTTTGAAGTTTAAAAATATATAATATATATATTTTTACGAATATTAAAAATATATATATTATATATATATTTAAATTTCAGAAAATGAATAGCTCTATTTATTTATTTATTTATATGTGGGAGGTCATTGACCAAATGACCCTATAGAAGAACCGGCAGTGAATACAATGCTATTTTACCTCTTGGTCAGCTATCTGAAGATGCCCAAGAGTCTAAAAACAAAGATTATGAAAATATTAGACTGCATTATTCTAGACAGGTCAGCGACCAGCTATGCATATCCGATCCATTTATAATGAGCATTAAAAAACAACCTTCACAAAAAAACATAGAACTCTATGAGGAATTTCTAGATTCACTGAATTAAAATTATTATTCCTCGTTTTCTGTAGTGATACAGTTTAAATTTTTTATAATCTTATTCCACAACTGTTTATTTTATTTTTTCCCCAATCTTTGCGAGATAGTTAACATTTCTTTGTATTTATAATTAGGAATTGAATTGAAATAATTATGGATTACGCTTTTCATTATTATTTTACTATACACAATACGCTACAATCAATATACAGGGTGGGCCACATTTTAATCGAGAATCAATAGAATACGCCAAAAATATGCATGTCATATATACTTATAGCTAAAAATGCTTAGTTTTCGAAATAGATGGCGTATTTCTCCGGAAATAAATGGGATGTTGTTATTAAATTCAGAAGGTGTAAGTTGCGGACACCTCGAACCATTGTTTTCATCCTCCCATTCTAAATTATGTTAATAGAAAAACGCAAACCACGTAATTTTTTAGACGATTCTCAATTAACGGCTAATTGATAAGCAGGGGTTGGATGATTTTAAAATGGGTTGCATTCTATCAAACAAATTATAAGAAGACTTTTTTTGTGCATTAATGATAATAGATGTCGAAAAAGAAAGAAAAACAGCTTAGGTCAGTTGCGTCCCGTTTTTTTTTTTGGGAAGGATATCTTCAACACACAACCACTTTAACTAGCTGGAAATAAACAAATTGTCAAAATTTTCCTATTTTTGTACAAAAATTCATCTCTTCGAAGAGTTTTCCATGAAATTACAGAATTTATAAGAAAATTGGTAATAAAGAGTCCCAAAAACCCCTAAGTACTGAGATTGATTAAATTTTGGATTTTGAATCCACCATATTAGATCTGCTATTTTGAATTTTGGAATCCTGATGCCATATTTGGAATCAGTGACTCAAGAAACCCTTAGTTTAATAAAAATTGTCACAAAAGTAAAATTATTATTTAATGAACAAACTAATAACATTTTAATGGCTTTTCATTGCTTAAATTGCTAAACCCCTTTACTATTCCACATACCAAATTTTGTAAGAAGTGGTCTAAAAATGACAAAGTTACAGATTTTTTGCAAAGAAATGTCCGTTTGCAGCACTGTGCGGAGGTTCGAAATATTTGACATAGATAAATCATGTTCAAATTAAGGTTTTAAAAGCCACTAATATTGATAGTTTTCTTCGAGTTCAACTAAAACAATGAGGTTGGATTTGCTTTATTTTGAGAAATGTAAATTTTTTGTTGCAAATAGAAAATTTGGTTGAAATTTTCACATATGAGGAATTTTTGGTTGTTAAATATAATTTAATACTCTAGATGACCAAATCCTTTGGGCACTCGGAAAATCAGTTTCAAACGTGGAATGACATTGACTGGTGACGGCTGGTGAAATTTAGGCTATGTCGTATTTTAATATTGGAGCAAGGGATCCAGGTGATATTTTAGGGCGTAACTACCAAGAATAAATAAAGAAGTTTTGAAAAAAAATTGCGATGGAATAAAAGTTAAAAAAAATTTTGTGCCTACCCACGTTATTTTTTAAACAATTTGTAAATTTTTTTTCCGAATCAGGTGGAAAATATATCGACAAATTTCAAATTTCATAAAAAAATATTGCTTTTTTACAGTTACATTCTTTTGAGATCTGTCGATTTATTTTCCACCTGAAAAAAAAAGTTTTGCAAATATTTTACAAATTGTTTAAAAAAATACCCTGGGTAAGCACACCATTTTTTCCACTTTTTTTTGTACATTTTAGTCGCAATTTTTCTTCTGTAGAAGTTCTTTATTTAGTCTTGACAATTATGCCTTAAAGTATCACTTGGTTCCCATGCTCCAATACTAAAATAGGACAGCCTAAATTTCACCAGCCGTCACTGAAACCAATACATTTGTATCAAGCGACTCAACAGTTACTGGGTAATTATTCGAATTGTGTCCCTGGAATTGTTTTATTTGGAAAATAAAACGGGTAAATATGTTAAAAATAGTTACAGATGTTTATGTTTTTGTTTAATTTATTAGGAGAGATTCTTTTCTCTTTGGCAGTACAATTGGAGGATCTTTTTCTATTTTCCATATTGTTATTGCGGATTTAAAAACCAAAAAAATACATAACAAATAAATACAATAAATTTAATTTTTCATAAGTTTATTTTAATATTTCTGTAAAACTTATGTACCATTTATTTCACAGGTGAATAGTTTATTGATTTTACTTATAAAGTGTTCACCCTTCGTCAACGTTAACATGAACATGACTAAATGAGTAAAATATTTGGTTAAAATGCATGCGACAACATTACCGACTTAATATTTTTACCCATGATAATGGCTCTATTAAGCTGAAGTTTAAAGTGGTTTGAACAAAGCTTATGAAACTAAAGCAGCAGTTCTGTTGACTGGATCAAGAAATCTAAACTTATATAACCGAGCCTTCAGATCTTATCTTATTTTCAACGAAAATTGACTACTACTGAAAAAGATGCACTTCCAACAAAGTAAATTTATATTCCTAAAATTTGATAAGTAGGCACAAATTGCATTCTAAACAACTATTTCAATGACATTTTTTTCATATATTGAAAAATAAAGGTGGTTTATTAGTGACAAGTTTTATAAATTGACATAAAATACTCTGTATAACACCGAATGAACTCATTTTTGATATATCATGGTTTTACACTAAGCAAAACTGATTTTCAGAAGTATTATTGCCAAATTCGAAAATGTCTTATCCATTACACCTCTTGTTACATCTATCTAGGGACACAGTTATGTCGCTGTGTCTGATACAAGTAGTAAAACATTTTCACTTTTAACGCCATTATTGCTCAAAGCATTTACCACTATTTCCTCAGCTGTTCACGCATTGGTTTGCAACACCCATTTACTACATATTAACAGTGGAGGTGTGCCCTGAATAACACTTAAAATACAGATAATAATATTTAAGATTTTATGTCCATTGAAATCAATAGCTTCATCAACACAAATCTACACGTAATGACTTTTCCGCCCTTCGTAATATTGTCGGTATAGTTGTTGCTATTTATTTTTATCCTCGCGCCGTTTGTCTATACACTCTGATGTTTGTAGGTAAACCAAATGAATATTGAATAAACACGCTCAGGAACTCGTTGCGCACGCACTGCTCTTTCCTATGGGAAGCCGGTGCAGGATTCCCGGAAATTTACCGCCAACACTGTCACACATTAATTTGAAACCTTGATTTGTCCTTTATTGCAGAAGGCGGTTCAGTTATGTTTATTACAAATTATTGCGTATATTACTATGTTAAAGATGCGTAACAAATGCCTGTAAAACGATAACTTAGTAAAATTTATATCGATTTTTCTCAAAAAATATTCTAATACAGTTTACGGGCATGGTTGCCGAGTAGGTAAAGCGCTTATAGTTATTAAGATTAAGAAACCATATTAAGTAATACAAAAACATCTTGTGATCCGTAAAGGCAAAAAAATTTTTTTTTTTAAAATGTCAAATAGGTGATCATAAAAAATTGCCATAGTATCAACACCAAACTACGAAAAAAAAAAAGAAAGGAGCGCTGCGATTCTTCTTGCAGGGAGAAACCCCGTTTCACATAGCTAAATTTAAGGAAAAGTAGCAGGATGTAAATTAGATAACTGTAACAACTTATAATTCGCTAGATGTTGTAAAAATAGGCACCTAATTTAAAGTCAAAACTAGATTATATTATAACAGGGTTTTTTCCACCGTATCATTAGTATACTAAAATCACTTTAAGAGGATAAAACAAAAGTTAATAGCCAACTACATTTATTCAGAACTACAATTTATGACTTTTTTCTCCGGGCGGGGAAGTGAGTAGTTAACTAGACAAACCAAATAAATTTAAAACTAAATGAATCAAAAACAACAAAAATCTAGATCGCAATTACCAATTGAACTCATACCAAAACATAAATTCAATTTAATTAGTTTTTATTAGGCGCCACCATATTTTTGTTTGAGTTTAAAATATACAAGTGTTCTCCTTAACTAATAAACAACTAGCTACCTTTAAAATATGGAAAATAGGCAGTTCATTCTTACACGGTCAACGATAATTAGCCATAAATAAATGTACAGCACATTAAATGAAATTAGTCTAAATACACCGGGCGGATTGGCCAGTTTTACTATAAGTCAATTAGACCATATATTTTTCACTCGCGAGGCACTTACAACGTACAAATTGAGATTGAAGTTTGCGAAAAAAAAACTGAAAAAATTGTGTGCCTCACTAGGTTATTTTTTTAATAGTTTATAAAATATTTGCAAAAGATTTTTTCTTTCAGAATTAGGTGAAAAATATATCGAGTTCAAATTTTATCAACAAATATTGCATTTTTATCAAGGTCTTGAAATTTTATTTTATATTCATTTTTCACTGCAAATTTTAAAAAGGTGTAACTGTAAAAATCATAATTTTTTTATGAAATTTGAAATATGTCAACATATTTTCCACCTGATAATGAAAAAAAAAATGTTTTGCAAATATTTTACAAATTGTTAAAAAAGTAATCTGGGTAGGCACACAATTTTTTTCACCTTTTCTCGCAAATTTCAATGTCAATTTTTTTTCTGCGAAACTTCCTAATTAAGTCTTTGCCTTAAAGTATCGCTTGGGTCCCATGATCGAATGTTAAGATACGACAGTCTAAATATCACCAGCCGCCACTGCCTTGTACATAGAATTTGGGAACTGACTGTCAATTTGATAGGACAATACTGCTTGTACAATTTTTCGTTAAATATTTCAATGATTAAATTTAATTGTGCTTTAACAAAAATATTAAATAAAAAAAAATTTAAACTAGATATATTGTTGTTCGAGTCAGCAACTAGCTATTGAGCATAAACTACAAAAATGTTTACTAATACAATATGAAGCATTTAAATATTAGTATCCAACAGAGTTCATTATTTGTTTGTTTTTATATTTTAAAATCGTGTTGCCCTACAAAAAGTATGTGCCAGTGACATGAAAAAATACCTCGGCTGGGCTTAGGGTAGCTATAGTTCAAGTTTTCAGCCTAATGGTAATTTGACTTGGTTTATTTGGAACAGAACTAACAGATTTTATGTAGTAAATTTTAATTATTACAACTTACAGCCATACATGCTGACTGACCAGCGCGGGTTGCAAAATGTACCGTGTAAGCCGTTATTTTTTTTATGAACGTGTTTAATTTTATGTCATCACTTACAATATAAATCGGGTCAATCTAAGATTTACAATAACCGAAAGTTATTTTAAATTAGTACACAAAATTATTACAATAACAGAGGGATATTAGATAAATTGCCAACAAGGCAAGGATAAATCGATTCTAGTTGATATTAATGATGGCTGTTTCAAAGAACAACCAATGTGAACTGATCACCGAAAAGCAAATTCGCCCAAGGCGTAAATTAAGATAAATATGGTACAATATTATTATGAAAATTACATCAAAGGTACGTTAGATCAATATAGCAATTTTTTTAATAATGATGATCATAGAATTACACAATAATACCAGAAAACAGATAAATTTTACCAGACCGCTGAACTACAAGTGTTGTCTTCAGAACGCTACACTAGTAAGAAGCAAGTAGCACCATAGTGTTCTGCTACCTAAACTCGATTATAGTTTAGAAAGACAAATATTTGAGAGTACAGTATGAGCAATAAAGACAAATAGATATTTAGGCATTTTTTATAAGTGCAAAAATCTACCAAACCAACTGTTTCAGTAGAAATCAGTAGCGCCATCTGGACTAGACGGGCAGAAACAATTCTTCACAGAAAACGACAAACTGGAAGGAAATGGCTTTGTATTTCATTACACTGCACAATCTTGCTTCTTTACGCAGACTATTAACAAGTAGTTATGCTGCATCTTGTAAATATATTTGTGATATACGTCCCTGTCAATATAACATTCAAATTAGTTGTTAGGTTAAATAGTGTCAGATGTCAAAAAACTGGTGATTTATGAAATGTTTGTTGTCATAGTTGTCAATAATTTTTATTTTATTATTTAATTTTAAATATACAACAAAATAAAAGTACTAAAAGAGGTCATTATTATCTTTATGCAATACCATCCAATTTTTCATTTTTGATGTATTTCATAAATATTTTGAACGAATTTCAATTATTTTATTTTTCATAATGTAGCAATGTTGTTCTTGCTACTGTGCCCTGATAACTGACAGGCGGTGAGTTTACAATATCAATTATATTAAAATTGCTAAGAAAAAATTAATTGAAGTAAGAATAATCCTACCAAAATGAAAATATTGTGGGCAAATAAAAATTAAATAAAAGTGTTTATTACAAATTATTTCGTGAATCCATCTTAAAATTGTAACGTGTGAACAAGGCCGAAAAGCTGCCAACCAGAATAAGGTATTTTAAATTTCCCGGACTTGGATTTGTCCCTGCAGGAAAAACGGACCATAGTCAAATTATTCAGGTCATTTTCTTATAAAGGTAATATTTACAAAGTCGCACTCATTATTAGTTGTTCGTTGTCCAAGCCTGTATATTTATGCATATATTTATGAAAGTGATACAAAACTGAAACACTCTGTTTATTTTTCATTGCCTTTATGATACGTCATCCCAAGGAAATTCAACCGCCATTGTTTCACTCTTGAGCCTGATGTTGTGGTGTTTCCGGGCCCCGGAGTGCCGCTTCCGGTTACGGGGATCAATTACATGATCGGTTTGTTTGTTTTGCCATTACTTGATGAAATCTATGCCGGCAGGTAAGCAGCTAGCAGCGTTCTCCTTGAAAGGTTGGCAGTCCGAAAAGTTACATTTATTTTTAAAATCAATAAACGCACCTATATGTCTGCTCTGGAATAGATGTTTGCTTAGAAAGTAAATTGGATTTTCAGTATTTTTAACAATTCAGTGCAGCAAATAGATACATTAACTGTAGAGTTTTATAAAAAATTTAACCATGTTGATGCACATATATATTTTATATCAATTAATACATCATATTTGTTTTATTTCTGTGTTAAAAATTACAACAAAAACTTACTTTTGAAATTTTAAAACATGTTTAAGTAATTTATGTTTCGATATTTGTATGCGAATGTATAAATAGGTTTGTACCATGATTACCTTTAAGAAGATGCTCAAATTTATATGATAATTACATAAAGAGTTTATGCCGGGGGGTCCTCACAGGAATTCAATAAGATCTATAAATGTATCGATTTATAGGCCTGCCCTAAGGTAAGCGATAGAGTTAATAATAAGCTTACAGGTTGAGCTCCCACGGTACAAAAGTTTACTGGACAACAGAATTTAACTCATAATATGATGGAAAACATCAAATCGGTGCAGACTAATTCAATTTTTTTAAATCATTGGTCGGTATCTCGTATACTGCTCAACACTACTTGATGAAATTTATGCATATTAGAAAAAACAATTCCTGAGAATCATACAAATGAGTAACTCAGGGAAATTACAAAAATTATCAATATGTGAAAGTGATGACAGAAAATATGGATAAGTGTCAACTCTGACAAATCGACGTTTTCGCCACACATGCAATGAGGGCTACTGCGCTTGAATTCACCAAGAGAGGCGCTAGTGTACGGAAAGGTCAATGTCACTGAACGTTCATGTTTACTATGGCTTTTTAACGCTAGTTTATAGTAATTTTTATAAAAATTAGCTGAAAAACATTTAACACAATGATGTCAGAAGGGGAAAATAGTAATTTACTTGCTCAGTAGGGAAACGATTGTACTTTTTAGAGGTGTCTTATGCCATTAAAGTTAGGTTATATCAAGAATGAGCATGATGAAAACAAAGAATGTAAATGATTATTACTCACGATTTTCTGTAGTAGACTTCTCTGGTAACGCATAATCGTCAGGATTAAAATGTTTCTTACAAACACATAAATGTTTCGAAGGAGTAAAAATATCTCTATCAACCACTGTTTTAGGCGAGTTTTATTTCTCGGAAGCATATGTCCGCCTTTTGTTTCCGAACAAAATGGAACTGTACAACACTGAGGCATAATTTACAAGTTTTTTTATTTACTGGTGTACGAAATAATAATAATAAAACCCTATGAACTTTTCCCGCGCCTAACAATAACTTTTGACAGATCTTACTCGACCAGTGGCGTCAACTGGCGAGCCTAAAAAGTTAGCTCTCATTTTGTTGGTATCCAAGGTAAATTCCTGAGTTTCATTTATTTGATTTTCGCTAATAAATAATAACAAGAAAACGACATAACAAATATAAGAAAAAATCCACACCAAATACAAAACACTGATAAGGTTTGTTCATTAGTGTTGCTAGAATCAGTCGATTTTAAAAATCATGTATGAGCAGGTTGTTTTGATGTCAACAGAACTTGCAAGCAGATAACTCCAATGGTCCTTAAGACATAAACGAATAGGACGGTAGACTTCAGCTCCACGTGCTGAAGGAAACATCTAGGACGGCGGCGGGTCCAGCTCAACGTACTGAGGGACCACGGCAATAAATAATCACTAGACTGTTGATGGCGGTACAAGATGGTAAAATGGCTACCAACACCAGGAGGTATAGCTCAGCGCGCTAAAAAGCTCAAGATGCTACACCAGACATTCGGCCGGCGCACTATGGGCCGATGGTGGAGGCGCCGTCTCAAAAATCTGTAACTTTTTTTATTTGTTACTATAGACACATGAAATTCGGTATACAGATATAAAGAAACGTCTGACTTTCAGTACTGACGGTAAATAATTTTTATTTTGTTTTTACACATTTCATTTTATAATTATATAATGATAACATACAGCGTGTAATTTATGTACATAATTATATGTAAATAAATATTTATTGTAATAGTTGCAAGGCTTCTTCTTCAAGTTCCACAATCTTGCGTGACACAGATTGTCTTAAGCTCGGTATATAAGGGTCTGATGTATACAATAAAGTATGAAAGACATCTTCGTTAGTAGCTTTTCGGGAACATTTGCGAGAATGATGTAACCTGAAACGTTTATAATCCTTATTTCTGGATTCCTGTGCATCTTCGGACAACTGGACAAGTGGTAAAAGTTCATTATATCGAATTATGTTTTCTCCATGAATGAGTACTTTATGTACAGAGGAGGGCATATAGTACCATGGATATTTGCTCACATATAATTCGGCTGTTCTAAAAGCATATTCACCAAACTTTTTGGCATTGATTGCCATACCACTTGACATTGTCTGAAGTAGTATGCGAAATCTCATAATTAATTCTTCATCAACTCCAGTAATTTGTGCAGTGCAAGTAGAATTGGCAAAGAACCTTCGAGCGGTATTTCCGTCATTACTAGTTTCGCTGATTTGTCGAGGTTTATCAATTAGTAATCCTAATTCTTTCCGAAACTGCTCCTGTACATAAGCTTTTTTAGATTGCTTTTGCTTTTTCATGTCCTCTGAGGTTACTGACCATTTTTTAAATGATAAATTATATGAAACATGAAGTACTAACTCCATAAATCGAATCCATGCATGTAAAGATGAGAGTCCAAATCTATAATGCTCTTCATTCTCAGGCCTCTGTTTAACACGTTCCAAATCGTTCAGTTCTGTTGGTTTTGCAAGATATATATGGCATGTGGCACTTGATGGAGTATTTATTACTACTTGTGTAACCTTTCCATCTATCATTGTAAAGAATAGCTCATGTTTAATAGACATCTGCTGTTCATTCTTCACTACAAAAGAAGAGAAAAGAGTGAATATTTGAGATTCCACTTCATTGACAACAGATCTTGTTTTTGTTGAGAATTCACACATTCACAGAATCAATTTTGACTATTCTCTTTCATGTGTGATCTAGAAGAGAGTGCAAACTTTAACACCAATTTCAGTTATTTGCATGTGCTCTGGATAACATTCTCGCTTTGCTTCTGTAAGTTTGGTATATGATGGGAGTACAATACAGTCTTAGTCTTGTAAACAGGTTCTAAGGTATGTATATTGGTTTTTCGTTAAATCTAAATCAATGAAAAGAGCCAAGGCCTCTTGATTTGTGAAAGGCTCAACAGAAGTATTACGTCTTAATAATGTGTGGATAAAAGCCTTCCTTTCTTGTGATGCAGAACGTAGTTCCTGTATAATTTCTGGTTCCCATGTCTCACCAATTGAACGTAATCCCTGAGTATATGAATGATAAATCTAATCAAGTCCAGAGTCTCGAAATAGTTTTATTGCTTTTCGTTTCTGTGTCTTCTCTGCGGATTCATTAAATGACTTACATGGTCTCCCTCGTGGGTTTTCAGATAAGGACGTCGATGGTTCTTCGTCTTCTTGGAATGGTACAAAAAATTCGCCATCTAATCATTTCTCGTTGCTGCGTAAGAACACATCCCTTTTTCTTCCGGCTTTACTACAGTGTATCTTAAATTCGGGCAATAAGTGTCTGAATTTTGATGATAACACATTGCAACTGCTCTTCAGAAAGATCGAAATGCTCCTTAACATACCGTTCTGCTGTTGATATATGTTTTCCGTGCTCTATAAAAGCGTCACATATGTTACGTTTAGTAATTTTAAAATTGCTCATTGTTTACTGTCGTAGGTACAGCTGACAGCGGCAAATTATTGATTACTATTAATTAATGCTGCTTGTATACATTAATAATAACCTAAAATTTTAACAAACCCAAGTTTATATACTTTCCTAAGTACAATGGTAACAGCAGAATACACATATCCCGTGTATAGGTGAAGAAAAAAAATATTTTCTCTTTGGTTGATTTTTCATGGCCAAAAAATATTTTTTTCAAATTATATCGTAAACCATTTTTATCGATATACCACTTCGTTTAATAAGTTCAACAACTAAAAATATTTATTTGATTTTATCTAACGGCAAGTCACTCGTAAACATATTTTGTCAAACGTGGAATATGGTGGTGCTACTGAAAAAAATCAGATGGGAACGTCCCAATATACGATTTCTAAAATCTAATTGGGGCACGATACATGGCCAAGAAAAATCACATTCCAGTGTAAGAAATTGTTTCTCGAGAAGCATCACTTCGCTTGAAAACTTGAACTGCAACTTTCTAATAATATAAAAACTGTTGTTTTACCTCTGTGAAAAAGAGCAGATGTTGTATCATGCGGAGAATGCACGTCAAAAAAAAGATATGATCCTTGGCTGCCTATATGTTTGTCAAAACGAGAAGAGAACATTTTTTGTTTCACTGTTCCTTTGCTAGGTTTAAAAAAATATATATTTCTTAATCAACAGACGACAACACGAATTGTCTATTTTCAACGCGACTTTATTTTCTGCAAAATATGTCTAAAAGCGCCGAAAAATAAACTAAAGCTGTATGGCTTGCCAGCAAGAGTGCGGTGAGCAGATATACATCCAGGGCATAGTATACTCCGAAAGACAAGAAGGGATAAGCTACTACTTATTTCTATTCAGGGTCACATTAATTACGTATGAATAATAGTACTTACTCTATACTTCTATTGTCCCTTTATAAGTTTTAAAACGTGGTCCCCTAAATTTATTATGAATAGATAATAATTTACAATATAGGGTAGTAAAATTGAAGTATTTGCTTGAGTCATAACTTTCACGTCGTTCTCGAAAACTATAACTCGTATGATAAAACGAGCCATTTAATCTACTCATTCGATCTTATAATAACGTTCATATTCGTAAAATTATAAGGAACGGAGATATTCGCAAAAAAACACTTCTTTAACTCTTTTACGCAGCTTAAGAAATTGTAAGTACAACATATCACCAAGGACTTTTGACACGTTGTTTAGAATGACGAAATTTAAAGTGTAGAAAAATGCAGCTTCCTTGGACCTATTTCTTTAACGGATACTAAAAGTACTGGGCCATAAGAAAAATCACCCGGGGCTCTATATGTTCTTGTCTATATTAAAAATTGTCTGTAACTAAAACTGATATATTTGCACTTTCGGTTACACACAATCTTTAATATGGACAAGGACGGATAGAGCTACGAGAGATTTTTCTTAAACTATTGAACACAAATGTTACTATTCACTATTCTGTGTACTCTTGATGAAAGCCTAAGAAGCCGAAACACGTGATTTTAATAAATTTTTAAATATTTAAAAAGCATATTTTCTTTATATAAATATTTAAAATACTTAATTTTTAATTATTTGATAAAAAGTAAAAATTTACTTACCTATATCACTTTATCTTTATCAAAGAATGTTCAGTGTTATTTACTTTTGTTTTGATCACATTTAGATCTAAATTTGTGTGAGTTTATTTAAGAAGGTAGAATAAAAAGGTTTTAAACAAAGGTTATAAGGGTTTATCCAGTTTTATTGACTACCCCAAAAAACCACATTGAACTGCTATTCCTAGTTATTTTATCTTATAATTTTTTAAATGAAATGCATTGTTATTATATGGAATTTCGCTTTTTAAAATTAATTCTGAATTGATAATTCTGGCCAGAAATTTATTAGTCACCATTGACGGATAATAAAAAAAAAACTGATTTTCAAGTGCCCATTAAAATAATTTTAAATGTTTCTTTTAATTTGGAAAAAAATTGAAAAAAAAAATTTCATCCATGTCATATTTTCGTCGGTGATACCTAAACAAATTGAACCTATCTAGATAAAAATATAGGTGTTTCAGGTGTCCATATCTGAAAAAATTGCTATCATTATTTCTTTATGTCAATGTAAAATAACACTTTAGAAAAACCCCTAATACTTTTATTCAAAACTATATCCTATTATTTTAAATAAAGTGGCATATTCAGATAATAATTTTGTCAAACAAATAATATAAACACTATACACACTTAGTTAACTGAAAATAATAATAAAAAGTCAAAAAAGGTAATAACATATTATGGACTGATTTGTTTTTATTTATATTATCATGATCTACATCCACCTATTAAACAAAAATAACAATATTTACATTTTTCTATAAGCAATAAAAATAAAGATACTATTATATACATAATGTATAAGTAGCTATCATAGGTATTGTAACGTCTTTAAAATTCAACAAGCTTCACTTGTATTAAATATTAACATTTCACTATTCACGGTTGATCTGGACCTCCTGAAGGGTGCCGCCGCGTAAAGTGCTCACTGGTTTGGCTTGAGGCAACGGCCAAACGACCGCCTGAAGTTTGCGATTCAGCTGTTTCAAAGGTCGTCGGAATCTAGAACAAAAGTTTGCGAACTATAAATGGCAAATACTAAAGTTAACAAACGAAATTAATAAAATTTAAGTTACTGGATTAATGGAGAATGTCATTCAATTTGAGACTATATACTATTATACGACAGAATTGTGGTATACTCAGAAATCTGGTTGAAACACTTTATTAAAGAATTGCTCCTCCAATATTATTTATTATAATTATTTTTATTAAAACAAGTTACTTTTGAGAATCGATAAACGCTGCAATTAATAGCACAGTTAATGATCTAGATTTGCAAACGCTCTGAACAAACATAACTTTTACTTAAATAAATAAAAACTTAAAATTATTTCATGATCTTGATCAAGGATGTAAATTTGCAAAATTCTAAATCCAGCCACCACTAGGGCCATTTAAAAAAGTAGAACATTTTCAATAGGATAATTGAAATTGTCACACAAACAAGTATTTTGAAAAACCTTCATTATAAATCAAAAAAGCGCTACAAATTGAAGAAAAAAAAGCTGCGAAAACAAAAAGAGATGGCTAAATCTTATTGTACCACTGAATTTGTTTCAAAAAGTAGACCATTGATGTGCTATCGATTTTTCATATTGTTACGTCCATAAACTGTCAACTGGTGTCGGTGGTGTTCCCAGAGATGGCATTACTAGTATTAAAACGAATTAAATAGCCATGGAACTACTCTAGATTTATAAAGGCAGAACTAGAATTATTCCCGGCCTCACAGGATAATCCCGTGAAAAAAATGTTGTCCAGAGAAACGAATTTTAAATTTGTATTTTAGGTTCACTAGAGAAGTGATTTAACTTGGGTAGACATCACGAATTTGGCGCGACTGTTTTTTGTGCGCATTTAAAAAAAATGGCGGATGATTTCAGTATTATTTTGTATTTCAGGAACTATAAAGCCTATAGACTTCAGTCTGGTGGCAAAATCTAGGTATTAGGGGTCAAAGAATACAATAGTGGCAGAATTGAACCCTTCAGATTCACCCTTCCACCATTTTACAAGATGGCGGTTCAATTTTTATGTAACCTTCTACAACATTTATAGATTTTGTGTTTGTTCCAGGTTTCCCCTTGATGTAATTACTTGAACATGGGTGATACAGGCGGCAGTAAAGCGTCTCTAACTTCTGTGTTACTAAAAACCAAATATGAAGAGTCCTTCGATAAAGCAAAATGCGTAATATGTCAAATTAACACGAATGAAACAGTAACCTCAAGTGAAAATGAACAGAAGAGAATCCGAGATGCCGCTGAAATACGGAAAGATGATGTTCAAAAACGATTGAAACTAATGACTGAAGATGACAGAGTAGTTTATCACTGTAACAACAAGTGCTACAAATCATATACACTGAAAAAAACCTTGGATAAAATCAACCAAAAAACACCTCAATGTAGTGAAGAGCCCGAGTCTTTTGCAGAAGATACTACAGTTGAGGACCAAGGCCATCTACTCAGAAGATCGTTGACTTCTGCGCGTCCACCAGCTCATTTGAAACCTGAAGACCTTCCGTGTGTTATATGTGGTTCAGCCAGAATAAAGGTCAAAGGGACGGACGACAGGAAAAAATACAGAATATACGAGTCCAAAAGAGCAAACACATTTTTATCAGCAGCTAGTTATTTCGGAGACGAAGTGTTTAGTCGAGTAGCTGATTTAAGCAGTGATACGAGTGTATTTGCAGCTGATTTGTATTCTCACCCGAACTGTATGCGTATATATATTCGGAAGTATGAGTGTGCCATAATTTCGCAACCACATTCTCGTCAATCTTCGGATAAAAATAGCAGAAAAATATTCAAAAGACAATGGTAGTATCGTTGAAGAATTAAATAGCGCAATGTAGGAAGCTGACCCTCGTACTGTGCCACACGTTGACTGGGCAATTCGAAATGGTTCACGTCGAGTCATGGTTCTGTCAAATAACACAGATGTTGTTGTGTTGCTACTTAGATTTGTTGAATTGTTTTTAAATCAGGGATTATCGGAGCTATGGGTACGTTATGGAACTGGAGAGAGAAGACGCTTTATCCCACTTCATGTTCTTTATAGAAAACTGCCTCCAGGATTGCCCAATGTTTTGATCAAGGCTCACATTCTTACTGGTGATGACACCGTAAGCAAAATTGGAACAAAACTTTGAGCCCTCACTGCTGATCCAGTAAAATTCCTGAAAGAATTTGCTGAAACTGAAGAGAACGATTTCGAAAAAGTTGAAAAATATCTTGTGTGTGTCTGGAAAAGGAGTTTCCACTGTGAAACATTTGACGATCTGCGGTACAGTGAATTCAAGAGATCGGTCCCTCTACTGACCTTCCGCCGACATCTTATTCCATTCAAGGTCACATTAAAAGGACGTTTTATGTAATCAGGAATTGTTTAAATGTTTTAAATCCTGCCTACGTAGAGAAAGATCCATGTAGCTTTGGATGGGAAGAAGTTAATGGAGTTCTGAAACCTGTAAACTTTTTAAATCGTTTGCCCACCGAAGTTACACGGGTATGTTCTTGCAAAACCTGTGCAACAAAAAGATGCCCTTGTTGAAATGCTCTACTTATTAGTTCCACCTACTGTAAATGTACTGTTCAAGATTGTACAAACAAATCAATAAACAAAAATAAATTTGAACATAAGGTGACCTTGATATTAGTTTACACTTAATGTGATTTTAATCAGCTTTTAGTAATACTGTATTTGTGTTGATATTACATTGTCTTTCATTTCAGCATTAATGTTTACATATTGCATTTTTATATCGCAAATGGGTTGCCAGGCCAAGTATATAAAAAAGTAAATAAAATGTGTTAATGCTTGCACATATTGATATATATTATTACTTGTCTACTTTGAAAATGGTGTAAGGGTTAATCTGAAGGGTTCAATTTTACCACTGTTATATTTTTTGACCCTTTATACCTAGATTTTGACACCAAACTGAAGTCTGTAGGCTTTATAGTTCTTTAAATACAATATAATATTGAAATCATCCTCAATTTTTAAAAATGGCGCACAAAAAACAGTGGCGCCAAATTCGCGGTGTCTACCCAAGCAAAATTAGTTCTATAATGAACCTTAAACAGAAATTTGAAACCCGTTTCTCTGGACAACATTTTTTTTACGGGGTTATGCCTTGGGGACAGGAATAAATTGTTCAAGAAGGGTTGGGAATACTCAAGAAAGTTCTAGACCATACATGGCTGGAATATATAAGGAGACAAACATTTCTATAGTATTTGATGGCTGATCCTGTGGTTACACTAGGTCTATACAACCCGCCCTAAATGTTTATTTGTGTTTACAGTTATCCTTCATTACGTTATTGTTGTTAATTATTAGGTAGTTATTAGGTAACAAATGTTACCTCGAATTTCAATCAACGAATCCACGGTGTGGCATGTTTGTGTGGATAGCAAACACATAATGATCTGTTATCTAAAGTGGATTGGTAATGGGTATTTCTGGATTATTTGAGAAGCTTCTATAGTGTTCCTCTCAAGAATTAGTGGTAATACGGAGAATTAAGCTACTGAACAGTGTCTGAGGACTATTTCTGGACCGACTTTAAAGTGAATTTTCGAGAAATTTCTAGAACACGGATTTGCTAGCCACACTGTTGCAATAAATGGAACAATCAAGAAAAGCTATGGAAGACCAAGAAAGAACTCGAAAAGACGAAAAAGAAAAACAAGAAAGAAAAAAACAGGAAGAAAAAATGACACTGTTGCAATAAATGGAACAATCAAGAAAAACTATGGAAGACCAAGAAAGAATACGAAAAGAAGAAAAAGAAAAACAAGAAAGAATAAAACAGGAAGAAGAAAATTACTTAAGAAAAATGATTGAGCCTGGAAATAAGACGACAGGAAGTAAATGAAGAGCGGAAAAGAGAACGCCAGGAAGAATTAAGAAAAATGTTTGAAGATAAAAAAAAGTGGCAAGTCGAGGAAAGAGATGATTTCAAAAGAAACCTAGATGAACAGCAGGCAGCCATTTTCTCTCACTGAAAAATTTAAAGATGTTCTAGAAAAAGTCGGTGATGTAGCAGGAAAAGTCTGTGAAGCCGAAGGTCAAGTTAATGAAGTTAAAGAAGACATCAGTGAAATTAAAGACGTCAAAAACATTTAGATAAAAGTGGCATTTCCCATTAATGCGATCAAGTCATACCTTTTAGTTCTCTACTAGTTAGCCTATACCCTAGAGGCAAGACATTTGCTGATCAGCTGTAGGTTTATAATGTCGACGTTTGGTTTCAATCGCCTTAAACTATACGTATCTGCTGCTTACTTTGCATTCTTATTTATTCATATACTCAAGATTGCAAGATTTAGACAAAATTATCTTTTGAAAATTGAATGGAAAGAAAAAAAATAATGAATATAATTTGATACAAATTTCAATTTACCGTCTGGCTAGACTGGCTGGAACTGAGCGGCTGGGCGGTGGTACCAACAGTTGAGGTAGTGGTGGTATTGGTAGAAGTCGATGTGGCAATTTGACTAACAGTGGTGGAAGTCTGAGTGGTGACGGAAGGCCTCACCGCGGAAATAAGTTGAGTGATTCTTGCCCTAATAGGCGGAGTTGGAGGTTGGGCGACTACTACTGCTTCTCTTTGTTGCTGGGAATTGCGAAGGAGAAACTGCTGGAAGTGGGCCTGTTGTAGAATGACTGGAAGTTCGTAATGGTGGAAAAAATAGACCATAGAGTGCTGGAAAAACCAAAACGAACATTAGAAATATAAGGTTATTTATTATTTATTTTATATTAAAAACGAATTTTAAAACAATTTCTTATTTGTCAATAGTTATAATTTAATAAACGATTCGTAGCCGGGATTCACCCTCAAATAAGGACTATCAGAGTCAAAATATTTAATTGAATATCGTATCATTACTCTGCCATTTACTAATTTAGCAAAAACTTAAAATAATTTTTAAAAAATACTATTTTTAATATTATACAACGAGAATAATGTATCAAACCTACCTACCTTACGTCCTTCATAGGCGTAAGCACATTTTTTTTTCAAGTTTCGTAAAATATTTCTGACAGCGGTTTGACATTCATTCAGAAATATTTATTATTTATTTGAACAAACGTGACCTAAGTTGCATATGAACACTTTTGTATTTAAAAATCAAGACGTTTTTGTTTTTCGTTACTGCGAATACATTACATTAAAAATTTAAGCTGTGTATGATTCATTGATTTGAAAAAATATGTAAAATATCTTCTATCAATCAGCGCAAAAACGAAAAAAGGCTACGCTGAGTTTTTGAGGATAATCTGTTTTAACATCCTGTTATATGTATAGGAAAGGCAACGTTTGTTTTCTGCCTTAAAGGTGACTATTCATTTAGTAGGGAACCGAGACATCTGAATTTCACGCCTTGTACATGGAAAGAAAACTACTCTATATCAAAGTAATCGATTATTCTTGAATTTTTATACTTGTCACTAAAATAATATTACTTGGCATAATAAATTATTATTGTTTCAATAATATACCAATTTTAAATCAAGAACAGATATATTTTTGGCTTTCATTAGCGTAAGTCTTTAAGTCAATATAAGTTTGATTCCTTCGAAGTATATGTATGTCTTAAATATACTTTTGATAGTACACTTCTTTCGAGTAGTGTTAACCGTGAGTAAGTATAAGGGCATCTTGAAGTAAATTCTTATTTAAATGTTTTTCTTGACATAAGAATACTACTCTTGGAATAAAACTACAAACAACTTTGTTGGAAGAATTATACATACTATTAATCCAATAACTGTTATCCTTGATTGAATACTTGCTAATCTCAATGTGAAGTATTCTAATGTGAGAACAAGTGAATCGCGCAGTGGTGGGAGGTAGAAAGCTATACATTTGCCAAACAAAGATGACATACCTTACCTTACGCGTCATACATGTTGATTATTATGAAATAATTTATATTTATAAAGTTACATTTGAAAAAGAAGAATATGAACAGTATGAACTGTGAAATAGAAGTTAATGAGTCTACAATGAAAGGGCTATTAGCAAGTTGGGAACTGGAGTTCTTAATTTCAATATTAGAAGGTATGTTTAATAATTCTGGTTCTACTGCATGCAAGCTATTTTAATTATGTTACACTTTACATGAAATGAATACACAACATCACTATATTGTATACAAGAAATGAATACACAACGTCACTATATTGTAGGTGAAAAGGTATTCATTTGAAGTTTAATGGTTGTGTATAGATTTCCTAAGTTATTTTTCTTTTTGATAATTTTTGCTTGTGTAATATACAATCTATAGTTAAGATCTGCATTTTTATTGTAGTGGCGTTTTATTATACAATACATATACAGGGTGACTGATAAGTAGGCTTATTCCTTTGAGGGTGGGTTAGTAGAACTCATTTGCAATTGATTTAGAGATCTAATAGTTTTTGAGATATTTTATTTTTAAAATAAAAAAATTATAAAACTTTTTTTAATACTTTAGTTTTCTGCGTTAGTTTACATAGTTATCTAACAAAAGTTAGGTTAAATAATTTAATAAGATAAAAAGTCGAGCTAAAAAACTACATTTGTGAAAAAATTTCAACCCAATCGTACATTCATAGGAATTTATTTTTAAAACTTGATAATGCATTAAACATGCAAAATATTTAAAAACTTCTATACTTTATATATTATTTTTCGAATGAGGTTTATATGAAGTTTAAAAACTATATTTTACTTCCATAAATAATACAAAAAATACTAGGTACAGGTAGAGCGTCCATTGTTTTCAAATTAAAGAGATACAGGGTGTTTCGAAAAACATGTGCCATCGCTTAAACGTAGATTCTATACTCAAAAATAAGACAAATATACCTAATTACTATCAACATAGGTCCATTTTTGCTTCGTTTCTGAGATACTGAAGTTTTATTTTTCTTTGAGTTAACTGTAAAAAATATATACGCCACTGATTTTTTTTAGTTTTTGATGGGTCAATTATGTAGAAAGTTAATTGCCGAAAAAATGTCACCTCTTGACGTTTTTTAGATATCGGCATCATGTAGAAGATAAATGCAATTTTTAAAGTCTTTTTAAGTCTATTAAACAAAATAATAATGCTATTAAGTACCCTACATAAAAAAATTGCATTTATCTCCTACACGAAACCTAAATCTAACAAAAATCAAGAGATGACTTCTTTTCAGCAATTAACTGTCCACATAACTTTGCCATCTAAAACTAAAGAAGTCAGTGGTGTATATATTGTCTTTACAAAATTAACCGATATAATAATAAAACTTCAACATTCTGCATTTCAAGTACGAAACAGCAATGGACCCATGTTGATAGTAATTATTTATCTTATTTTTGATTGAGAAATCTCCACTTAAGCGATGACACATGTATTTTGAAACATATAAGGGCAAGGGAAGTTTCTAAAAAAAAAAAAAAATAAAATATCTCAAAAACTGTTAGATTTTGCATTCTGCATATTATAGTTAAATCAGTTGCAAATGAGCTCTACCAACATCCCTTGAAAGGAATACGGCGACTTACCAGTCATGCACCCTGATGTGTACCTATATATAACATTATTAATCAATGACTTTCTGAAGTTATTGATATTAATTTATTATCAGTGTAGGATTAAAGTTCTTTGTTCTTGCCAAAAATGCTAAGCTAACATATTAATTATTACGTATTTTAGTTGCTTATTTACAGTTTGTACATATATATGCATGGACATTTTGTGAATGGGCTTAAAAATTTCGGTTTCACAAAACTTGTTATGCCATACCTGTTTGAAAGTTCGAACATACTTTTCTATTATATAGTTAGCTACAATGATTTGTTTAAATTATTTATACTTTAATAACATAAATAATTGTTTTGTAGGTCAAGAAAATGAACTAACGGTGGACAATTTACTAGAAATTTCAGAAGAACAGATTATAGAACTTATTCTTCAAATCGGAAAGAGAATAAAATTTATAAAACACTTAAAAGCTTATGAAGAAATAATGTGCCTTCCTGTGGTAAATTTCTCATATACAGTGTGTTCACGAATGGACTTATACTTGTAAAATTTTTTGTTTATGGTTTCTTAATAAAACGTCATTCTTCATAAAAACTTCTAATTCTGAAAAGTTCTTAGCCAATCCCAGAAATTTAAATTTGATTCAAGCAATTTATCAGTTTTATTTAAATATTGTCTAAACAATATTTATGGCATTCTCTAAATTTTTCCTTTTCTTTTTTTGGAACTTATTACCACATGAACAATTCTTCGTTATCCAAAAAATATAGTTACTTACCCAGTATGTTACTGGAAAAATAAACCTCTACGCTTGTGACTTTACGTCAAAAGATTATACAGAGGGTGTTTTTTGACAACTAATATGAGACAAAAAAATAACATGATTCCTTAACGTTTCAAAAACACCCTCTGACTAATCTTTTAATCACACACATCCACACACAAACACATATCCACACACACACATCCACACACACACATCCACACACAGACACACATCCACACACACACATCCACACACACACACACATCCACACACACCATTACAGGTTTGCACATATTTCTGACACCCCAACATAGGTTATATTTGTGGCAGCATTGAAAGTAGGGTTGCCTACTTATAGGAAAAAAATTTACCACTAATTCAATCTGGTTTACACTCCTATGCACTCCGTAGTAAAAATGTTATTGATAAAAATCACTTGTGGTTACGGTCTCCAGAATTCGAGTGTGCAAAATAAGTTACCACAAATGAAGTGTGCAGAAGTGTTTGCCACAATTCGAGTGTGTAAGGAGTGCTTCCACAAATTGAAGTGTGTAACAACAGTTGTCACAATTCGAGTGTGTAAGGATTACTTCACCATTCACACAAAAGATATATAATTTTGTTTGGTTAGCCGGTACTTGCATATAGATAAAAAAAAGGGAAACCCTAAATTTTCATTATGTCGACGTTTTGACAATTTGTATTGTCTTATTCAGGACTAATGATACTAAAATTTCCAATCCTGCTCTCATAATAAGCAATTATTGTTTAAAAACCTTATCGTCTTTCTTTAGAAAATGTCACAAAACCTATCAATGGATACTCTCAGACATCAAGTAGGTAAAATACAGTGTAGATACATCTACCTTCAAAATATCTGCGAGAGTACCCAATGATAAGTTTTGTGAATGGTTTTTAAGAAACTTGACGATCATTTTTTTAAAACAGATGGATATTATAAGCATGGCGGGAAATAGTATTTCTCATTAGTCCTAAGAAGATAATAACATTTTTCGAAACGTCGACGTAATGTAAATATAAAGATTTTTTTCTATCTATATTCAAGCGACTAACCAAACAAAATTATAAATAACTTTGAAAAAATAAAATTCTGTAAATTTCGGAGCTAATAAAGAATAGTGTACATATTGAGTTTTCATTGTTATAATAAATCATATCATTGTATTGAATGAAATAATTTGTAACAATAAATTGGAATGAAAAATAATATTAACTGAAAATTTTTGTTAATTATTATTTACTAACTTTTACAAATCTTATCACAGATAAGTATAACATATATCTTTTTCAACAATTATTTTCCCGGCTATTTGCCAAAACGCTGAAACTTGGATTACAAAAAAAGATAATATGCACATTATGTTCAGTACTACTGACTCAATAATGTTATTTTTAATTTCAACTATTCTGTCTAATAAAACCAAAAATAAATAAAACACAAGGTACTTACCAGTTGACACTCACTTTAAAAAACTTTAAAATATCTACCGACACGTGTTTCTGCTTGCCTTTAGCGTCGTCAGGGTAGCCGGCACATTTAAAGAATCCAAAGTAAGGAAACTTGTAAACCCCAATGTAATAAACATTAATGGCTTCAGAGAACAGAACAATTGAAATTATATAGTGGAAATACCCCTTATTAGGGCCAATGAAATAATTTAAAAACAAATTAAGTTCCTCTTCTTGATAAAAGTTAAAATATAGAGTGGAATGAAAAATAATATTAACTGAAAATTTGTGTTAATTATTATTTACTAACTTTTACAAATCTTATCACAGATAAGTATAACATATATCTCTTTCAACAATTATTTTCCCGGGTATTTGCCAAAACGCTGAAACTTGGATTACAAAAAAGATAATATGCACATTATGTTCAGTACTACTGACTCAATAATGTTATTTTTAATTTCAACTATTATGTCTAATAAAACCACTGTATATTTTAACTTTTATCAAGAAGAGGAACTTAATTTGTTTTTAAATTATTTCATTGGCCCTAATAAGGGGTATTTCCACTATATAATTTCAATTGTTCTGTTCTCTGAAGCCAATAATGTTTATTACATTGGGGTTTACAAGTTTCCTTACTTTGGATTCTTTAAATGTGCCGGCTATCCTGACGACGCTAAAGGTAAGCAGAAACACGTGTCGGTAGATATTTTAAAGTTTTTTAAAGTGAGTGTCAGCTGGTGAGTACCTTGTGTTTTATTTATTTTTGGTTTTATTAGACAGAATAGTTGAAATTAAAAATAACATTATTGAGTCAGTAGTACTGAACATAATGTGCATATTATCTTTTTTGTAATCCAAGTTTCAGCGTTTTGGCAAATAGCCGGGAAAATAATTGTTGAAAAAGATATATGTTATACTTATCTGTGATAAGATTTGTAAAAGTTAGTAAATAGTAATTAACAAAAATTTTCAGTTAATATTAATTTTCATTCCACTCAATATTTTAACTTTTATCAAGAAGAGGAACTTAATTTGTTTTTAAATTGTAACAATAATTATTTTTTAGAATAAATACTGAACAAAAATGATAAGAAAAAAGAAGGGGAAATGAATTGGGGCCTGACCAAAAGAGGGGGGAGGGGTGAGATAAGGGGGGGTGCAAAGAAAATTAGCAAAACGGCAAACAATTATTTGGGTTTAGTATAGGTATCTGCAAGAATTTATTAAAAATAAATATAGCGAAAGGGAAAAATGTGGGGAGTAGGAGGCCCGAAGAGGAGGGGATTAGGATTTTTATTATCATTCTAACACTGAAGTTGTTTCAACATCAAAACATTAGACGTTACATTCGACGCATATTTCGCCAACTAAATTAACGACATCTAGATAAGATAACAAAATCAGTTTGCAGTGTTTGGTGTTTGTGGAAACAATTCAGATGCCATGCTTGTGTACACGGTGATTCTTGTAAGATGCCCACTCTTCGGGGGTTAATTTTGGCCTTATAAAAAAATATTTCAATACCTATTTAACCGTTTCGAAATGATTTTTTCCCAGGAATCCAACAATTTGTAGGAAAAAAAATTGAACGTCAAATAAAAAAGTTATAGGTGAAACTTATATTTTTTTGAAATGGCACACCCATATATTTTTAAATATTCTGATAGAGTATTTTTTTCTGATTTGTCTATGTTATTTTTAACCGTTTTTGAGTTATTAATGTTTAAAAATCACATTGTTAAATAATTCATTAATTTTTGTGGGTAGGTCATGACTCAAAACAAACTTTATAATTTGACAGTTCTTTGAAAGTAATAGAACTGTCAAATTATAAAGTTTGTTTTGAGTCATGACCTACCCACAAAAATTAATGAATTATTTAACAATGTGATTTTTAAATATTAATAACTCAAAAACGGTTAAAAATAACAAAGACATATGATATATTTTTGAAATAAGAAAAAATACTCTATCAGAATATTTTAAAATATAAGGGTGTCCTGTTTAAAAAATATAACTTTCATCTATAACTTTTTTATTTGACGTTCAGTTCTCTTTTTCTACAAAATTTTTGGATTCCTGGGAAAAAATCATTTCGAAATTGTTAAATAGTCTAATGATTAAAAATCTTATGTATGTTTTCGCCCTAACTTTACCATCTGATCAAAGTCATTTTCTGTTTAAATGTGCAGCAGTAATACTCCAGAACAGAAAGGAGAGTATACAAAGTGCATATAAAAGAATGATATTAAGACACTAAGACCTTAGTCAGGTCTTAGTGTTCTCGAACGTAACACAGAGTAACTCAAGGAGTTAAACAGAAAGTAACAGGACGTAGTAAGAGCAGCTTTCTTTCGTGCTAATTATTCGTGAACAATGTGATCTGATCATGATTCGTTCCAGACCATTCTGACAATTCTCTAATTACCTTGCACACAGCGAGCTCATGTTTGAAAACAGGCATCATGATCATGTAAACATGTATGCATTTCCTGACAAGAAAAAGAGCAGCTATTTGCAAAAATTAGACAAATGAATAACTCGGGGTATTTAAAAAATGTATCAATATGTGAGTGTCAACTTTGACCAATCGACATTTTCGTTACACATGAATTTTGTTGGTAATCAATCAGTCCTCATTAATTACGTCATGTTATTCAAAATCCTTGGTGACATTAAATTTAAAATAAAATTGGTGGGTAAGGTGAATATTTTCAGTTCGTACTTCTGCTATTCTGAATAACCTCCAACGCCCAAGTCAAATTAATAGTGCACTGCAAAAAGCTGAAAGCATCTATCGTACGCCATTATTTTAAATTTAATACAGGCAATATGCTCGCGTAACGCAAAAGGCTTGGTTTTAAACTGACCTATAGAATTAAATATTTTTTAAAATTACTGTTAATTTAAATAAGCAGTTGGTGTGACCACAGTGTTACAACGCCATGGAGGTCATTGAATGATAAATTCACATTGTAATTTCATAATATCATAACCACTATGTCATAGATGGTGAAGAAGTAATACCCGTCAGTTATTTTGCTAAATCGTGAAAAATATAAGCTACCTACATACATATATTAACTGTTTACTGAAACAATTGATACTTTTTTTTGTATTCTTCGTGGTCATGACAATAATTATTATGACAAATAATAACTAGGTACAGTAAGAAATTTACAGATTTCTATTGACGAAAATCATTTTGATCGAACGAAAACTATAAACTCCAACTATAGTACATAATTAACTTTTCAATACCCAGATGTCAGGATTTTGTACAGTTTTATATATTATTAAGTCATTAATGATTATTCCAGTCGATTTTCTTCCTAAGTGACAATAATATCATATCTAATTTATTTTGATACGAGGTTAATTAATTTTGGCATAGTTGTTGAATGCAAATGCATCAAAATAAATATTTGAAGCACAGATATAAAAATGATATTTATAATAAAAAAGAAGTGAAATGCAAAAATCGCATTTAGAATCTTAAAATTAATTTTTGCAATTCAAACGGGTATGTCACTTGATTTGATACTGATCTTACGCATACAATCTTAAAAAATTGTAGTCTACTTGTGTATATGCCGTATGTCACAAATTAATGTTAACATTAATAAGAGTGTATTTAAATGAAATTTTGTTCGTAACAAACTCTAGGATGTAGTAGCGTGTATGTATGCCACAAATAAATGTGAAGTTGAAATGCACATTGAGGTTTTAAATAGTGGTATACAAGTGTATGTATGTATTCCACAAATTAACATAAACATTAATAAGGGTGTATCTAAATGAATCTTTTCTTAGTAAAATCTAAAAGCCAATAGCGTGTAATATGTATGCCACAAATAAATGTGATGTTGATAATGCATTCGGTATTTTAAATAGTGGTATACATGTGTAAGTATTCCACAAATTAACGTAAATATTAATAAGAGTGTATCCAAACTTTAGGAAAGTCTAGATTTATATATATATATATATATATATATATATATATATATATATATATATATATATATATATATATATATATATATATATATATATATATATATATATATATATATATATATATATATATATATATGTATATATATATGTATATATATAAGTTATAGAGACGATTCCCACGAGAATATGTGTAACGGCCGGCTCATATCACCGTTCCACGAAGCAGATAGTGGGCCAGCCAGCGATGTCAGCAGTTCCAGCATTTAACATTACAATTAGATTTAAGTCAGTCTGTTTTTAGATCTTCAACTTGTACTTTCGTTTTATACGTTTTATATAAAATAAATTAATTTTTTAAAAAGGGTTTTTCGGCAATCAAAACTATTAGTGGCGCAGTCGGTAGGATAGTCAAACGGTGTTAAGGAATATAATATCGGTTCGTTTTAACGATTTATTGACTATCGGAAAAAAAATAATTTTTTTTTTGGACATTTTTGGTGACCCGTTCGCGAGTGAAAAAAGTGTCCTAAGTGTGTAGTGTCCAGCTAGGTGAAAGGGATTAGTAGCCTAGTGAGAAACGAGTTCTGAGAGGATATCAGCACGCTCTGTTTGGACCTAACCACATGGAATTATTGATAGTATTGCTGTAAGTACATTTATGTCTTATAGAGGCCCTTCTGATCGATATAATTCTGAAAGTTCTGAAGATTCTGATTCAGGCTCAATTTTCTTGAATCGTTCAATAAACCGATCACAGATAAGATCATCAATCGATTCTAATTTAAATAATTTATTTTCTCAAATTTCTACAAACGAAACAATCAAAATGCCAAATACAGTACAAGTTTTAAAACAGGAGTACCTGAACATGATCCCAGAATTTCATGGGCAAACCGAACTCTTGTCTCGATTTATAGAAATAAGCGAAAAGCTAGTAAATAAATTTTATAACACAGCTGACGAGACAGACTTTCAGAATGAATATCTGATGTCTAGTATCTTAGCAAAAATCAAAGGCGAAGCTGCTATTAATATTTCGTCTTGTATAATTAATAGTTGGAATGATTTAAAACTTGCACTTCTCAATGCTTATGCAGATAAAAGGGACATTTATACGCTTAACATAGAGATGACTGAGTGTAAACAAGAAAATGAATCTCCTTTTGAATTTTATACTCGTATTCAACAACTATTAAATTTACAAACATCTTATATCACAACACATAGCCAAGGCGCTGAAAGTGTAATATTAATAAATTATCACAGAAATTTAGCATTAAGGGTTTTACTTAGAGGCCTCAAAGATCCGTTAGGCTCTCTGATGCGAACCAAAAATCCCACTGATTTAAATAGCGCTTTAAGCATGTTAACAAATGACTTTCAAATAGAAACTACTAGTAGCAAAATGTCAAAAATGAAAATATCAAATAATAAACCTGCAATCTCTCAAAATAGACCAAATTTCCAAAATAAGTTTCAAAACAATTTTAGAACTAATTATCGACCGCAGTTACAATTAACAAATTCTTCACATAACCCCCAAGTAATGCAAAGGTCAGCACCTTATAACCAAAATGCTGGCCCATCTACAAATCAAAATGTTTTTAAACCTAACCAAACGAAATTTTTGCCAAAACCCGTGCCAATGAGTGTATCAACAACTAACACTTATAGGGCTGGTCAAAACCAATTCCAAAATCGTAATTATCATCCCAATCAATACCAAACTAGAAATAATAATAATGTGCGACCGAACTATATTGTCGAGGAATTATTCAATATTGATGACCAACCAGTCGTCGAGCTTCCTGACGAATATTATTGTGACGATGGGCTCGAAAATACTCAAAATGAGTTTTTTCACGAACAAGCCTCGGAACACGAATTTGTGGAGTCGAACAGCAACGACCTCCAAATTTCGAACTAATGAACATGAATTATAATGAAAGTAAGCTTCCTTTTATTATTTTTCCTGAAAATAATTTAAAGGTTTTAATTGACACAGGAAGTACGAAATCATTTGTTAAACCCGAAATCGCACACAAATATTTTAAAAAATTTATAAAAAATGAACCATTCAAAATTTTTACTGCACATGGTACGTCAGTAGAAAATTACAGTACTTTCATACCATGTCCAACAATTTTTAACGCAAAAAACACTCCGTTAAAATTTTACTTGTTTAATTTTCACAATCATTTTGACTGTTTACTAGGGATCGACAATTTAAAACTGTTGAATGCAAATATTATTTTAGACAAAAAATTTGTTAGTAACACCTAACAGCCAAACGAAAATTCTATATCACGAAACGCCAAACGATAACTTGAATAACATCACGGTACAACCTAGATGCGAACAAATAATTAAAATCAATGTAAAAAATATAGAAAATGGCGATGTTATAATCCCATACACTAAATTCTCGAACTTAGAAATACCAGAATGTCTCACCCACGTAAAAAAATTTCGAAGCCATTTGTACAGTTCTGAATCCATCGGATTCTCCAAAATCTCTCAAAATTATGGAACCAATTGAGGTCATCGACTTTAATAAATATGACACAAAAATTGATACTCATACTAATCTAAATCACTACTATACCGAAAAATATGAGCTTGATATTTCTAAGATCAGAACTGAACATATGAATTCGGAAGAACGCAATACGATATTAACTCTCGTTAAGGAATATTCCGATCTTTTTCACATTGACGGAAACCGATTGACATTTACAAGCAAAATAAAACATAACATTAAAACCACGGACGAAATACCCGTCTACACTAAATCCTATAGGTACCCCGAAGTACACAAAGCCGAGGTACGGAACCAAATTCAAAACATGCTAGACCAAAAAAATAATTCGACCTTCTTGTTCGCCATGGTCTTCGCCGATTTGGGTTGTCCCAAAAAAGATCGATGCATCGGGACACAAAAAGTGGCGAATTGTAGTGGATTACCGGAAGCTGAATGAGAAAACAGTAGGTGACCGGTACCCTCTGCCGAACATTACCGATCTGCTGGATAAACTAGGGCGTTGTCAATATTTTTCGACATTAGACCTAGCCTCGGGTTTCCACCAGATCGAAATGTGCGAGGAAGACATAGCCAAAACAGCGTTCAACACCGAGCAGGGGCACTATGAATACGTGCGTATGCCTTTCGGGTTGAGAAATGCTCCAGCCACCTTTCAAAGGGTGATGGACAATATTTTAGGGGGTATACAAAACGAAAGGTGCCTTGTGTACCTCGACGACATAATCATTTTTTCGACCAGTCTACAAGAACACGTTAACAGGCTCCGGGAGGTATTTGACAGGCTAAGAGCGGCAAATTTCAAAATACAGTTGGATAAGTCGGAGTTTCTCCGAAAAGAAGTGGCATATTTAGGCCATGTGGTAACCCCGGACGGGATAAAGCCAAATCCCGACAAAATCAGGGCTATCAAAACTTATCCAATACCCAAGAACCCTAAACAAATTAAAGGTTTCCTTGGATTATTGGGGTACTATCGCAAGTTTATTAAAGACTTTGCGAAGGTAACCAAGCCGTTAACGAAATGCTTAAAAAAAGGACGCCATTATTAATGTTAAGGACCCGGATTATATCAGTTGTTTCGAGTTATGTAAAAACCTCCTAACTAACGAACCTATATTGCAATACCCAAATTTTGCAGAACCGTTTATTTTGACGACAGATGCGAGTAATTTTTCTTTGGGATCAGTACCTCGCAAGGCAAAATCGGCTCCGATCTACCGGTGGCCTATGCTAGTAGGACGTTAAGTGAGTCCGAAATTAATTACTCCACTATACAGAAGGAACTTTTGGCCATAATTTGGGCTACCAAATACTTCCGGCCATATCTATTTGGTAGGAAATTTAAAATAGTCACAGACCACAAACCATTAACATGGCTATTTTCGCTGAAAGAGCCAAACTCTATGCTAGTCAGGTGGCGTCTGAAATTAGAAGAGTTTGACTATGAGATCGTATATAAAAAGGGTACGCTAAATAAAAACGCGGATGCGCTTTCTCGAATAGAGCTGAACATGAACGAAGCCGGACCATCTAATGCACCAATTTTTAAATTTATGGAAGAATTCAATGAATCATTAGAATCTGATCGCGAAAATAATACATCGGTTGTCGCTGAAGCGGGCGACTTAGACGATCACGAAAATGCCGAGGAAGATGACGCAACAATCCATTCGAACCACGAAAACCCGATCGTTGCCGTCCCCATTGCCGATTGCCCGGTCAATTACGGTAAAAATCAAATAGTAATCTCCCTTGTCAATTTCGCACCAGCAGACCCTTCCGTTATCAGACTGTATAAAACAAAACAACGCATACTCGTTCAATTCTCAAAAAATAATTTAGAACAAGACGTTATTAAATTTGTTAAGGAAATGGTGGCCCCAAGGTAAAATATTACGTATATTTCGAAGACCCAATATACGAAGAGTTCAGCGCGATCCTTCAAAAGTATTTTAAAAATTCCCTGATTCAAATAGTCAGATGTACACAAAAACTTATTGACGTCACAACCGATGACGAAATTAATCAATTAATTCAGAATAATCATGAGGGTAAAACCAATCATCGAGGAATCGATGAAACTGAAAAAGCGGATTAAGAATACATATTATTGGCCTAACCAACAAAAATCTATTCAAAATTACATTAACAATTGTGACCTATGTCAAGTAACCAAATATGACCGTAGACATCTGAAATTAGAATATAATATCACTCCTACAGCAACAAAACCATTCCAAATATTACACATAGATAGTATTACCTTAGAAAACTGTAAATTTCTCACTATTATCGACTCCTTTTCCAAATATTCGCAAGCTTATAAGCTCAACTCAGCGCAAGGTATCGAAGTAACAAATAAATTAGTTAAATATTTTACACACCACTGCATTCCTGAACAGGTTGTTTCAGATAATGGTCTAGAATTTAAAAACTCAGTAGTTCAAGAACTACTTAAAACTCACAAAATCGAAATACATTTCGTAAGTTCTCAACACCCAGAATCTAACGGGTTAATTGAACGGTTCCACTCAACCTTAATAGAGCACATTAGGCTACTTAATAACCAAAATGAGTACAAAAACGATCCTATAGAAATTAAGGTAGATTATGCACTTTTGGCTTATAACAACACGATCCACTCAACTACGAATATGAAACCCTACGAAATAGTAACTGGGCACGTAGGCGGGAACTCCCCTTTTAACATCGATATCGAAAATCAATTAGTTAATAATTATATTGAAAATCATAAAGAAAAGGTCAAACTTTTATACCAAAAATTAAACGAGGACATTCAAAAGAAAAAAGAAAGTGTCATTTCCAAAGCTAACGAGAACCGCGAAAAACTTCCCGAAATCCCGGAGAAAATTTTCGTTAAAAATAAACAAAAACAAAGTAAACGCGTAATAAATATAAACCTCAACAAATCTCCGACATTAATGAGGAGCGTAAGACTGCTAAAATTCTTCCAACACATGGCAACACTTGTGAAAAAAATTCACATTTCTAACATTAAAAGACCAAAAAAGAAGGGAAAACCACAAACTCACACCTTAAACACTATTTCAGGTCCCTCGCCCTCGGACAAGGAACAGAGGTCACAAACATAACGGAAAATTTAGGCATTCTCCCGATTAATTTGGGCCCTGCCAGACTTCAGAAGAATGAACACACATTTGTCCACTATTACGACCTGCAACCTTTATATGATGAATACTCAAAATTAAACACTCAATATAATGATCTTAGATTAAGTTATTCTAATAATAGTATATTTAGTAGAGAATTAGATAATTATAATAAAATCGTAAAATATAGTCGAACGCTAGTACTAAGTAAAATCAATAACATTAAAATTCATAACAGAAACAAAATTTCTAAAAGAGGTCTACTCAACGGGGTTGGTTCAATAGTCAAGAGTTTAACTGGAAATTTGGATGCCTCCGACGGCGAAAAGATATATAGCATTTTAAATCAGATTCAAAACAATGAAAGGAATCTGCATAATCAATTAAAATTTCAATATTCTCTTAATCATCAATTGATTAGTAACTTTAACGAAACTATACAGGATATTCAACATAATGAGGTAATGTTAAGAACGAAAATAATACAGCTAAGCCAGTTCATTGAAAATGGTGCTACACATCAGGATGTTCTTTTTGCAAAAGACTTATTTAATCAACTATCTATCCTTTACAATGCAATTCTCAACACTTTACAGGATGTAGAAAATTCAATAACATTTTGTAGATTAAATACATTACATCCAAGCATTATTAAGTCCCACGACTTATTTCTAGAAATTCAGAGAATATCGTCGCATTACGGAATTACCTTGCCTTTTGAAGTAAATTACAAAAATATTTTAGATTTTGAATCCATTCTAAAAAATTCACTGTAAAATAGACTCCAACAAAATTACTTACTTCTTATCAATTCCTATTTATTCTGAAATAGAATTTGATCTGTTCTACATGCTACCTATACCAACAAGGCGTGAATCAGAATATTTAACAATAATTCCTAACGCGAAATTTATACTTAAAGCAAAAAATAGTAACTTATTTAAGCCTCTATCTGACAAGTGTACCCAAGGCAAATGGTATCATTGTCCAAGTAATATACAAGTAAATTACAGAGCACCGTGTGAAGAAGATATCTTGTTATACCAAAATTCAAGCCGCTGTCACCTTACCCAGCTAGAAATCAACGAAAATCACATCGAGATCAATCAATACTTGGCCGTCCTCCCAAAAGAACAAAACATCGAGGCCCAATGTGAGAAGTCAATCGAAACCAGATCACTAATGGGTATCTTCCTAATCAAGCGAGACTCTTGCAAATTACACTTCAGAGGACAGGAGCTAATTTTCCAGGAAACAAGTTATGGGAAGCCACTAGTTGTCAACTCTATCAGTCTCCAGTCAAGAAACCATTATAACCCAAAGTTCAAAATCGAACTCAAGAAACTGAACCTCAAGGAGCTACCGACCAATACAATAATTCCAATCCAGGAAGAATCAATCAATAACTACCACATTCCAAGCCTCTGGACAGTCATATTGTATATTCTACTAACAGCTGGTATATCGTACCTCTATCTCAGATGGAAAAAGAACAAAACGTCTAGCAGAAATAAAAAGGCTATCAACGAGACCGATGTACCTGTGGTAATAGAATTGGAAAACAGGAAGATCAGCCTCCCAGGGGATGCTTCCTTCTAAGGGTGGAGGAGTTATAGAGACGATTCCCACGAGAATATGTGTAACGGCCGGCTCATATCACCGTTCCACGAAGCAGATAGTGGGCCAGCCAGCGATGTCAGCAGTTCCAGCATTTAACATTACAATTAGATTTAAGTCAGTCTGTTTTTAGATCTTCAACTTGTACTTTCGTTTTATACGTTTTATATAAAATAAATTAATTTTTTAAAAAGGGTTTTTCGGCAATCAAAACTATTAGTTATATATATATATATATATATATATATATATATATATAGTGGTGAGAGGTATGAAACTTCTCATATGATCTGAATGCTACTATCCGACCGACATCCTAGATGTCTCTGTGGCGGATAGCGACTTGCATCACAGCAAGTACCGAGAGCGGCGACCCCTAGCCCAGGTGGACTAAACTAATGTTATTAAATATGATTTGAAGGAAACAACTACTCAGCGGGCAAATACCCCGACCTGCATTGAATTACACTTTCAAATCATGATAGATCGATAGCCAATATCATTTGTTAATTCCTAACCAGACATAGATCGATTTCGAACTTATTTGTTCTCTTCAGTATGCCATAGGTTATGGACCAGACAAATGATAGTGGCCAACCTGCTAGTTATATACTAACTATGGTGAAGTGAATAGTGGTGAGAGGTATGAAACTTCTCATATGATCTGAATGCTACTATCCGACCGACATCCTAGATGTCTCTGTGGCGGATAGCGACTTGCATCACAGCAAGTACCGAGAGCGGCGACCCCTAGCCCAGGTGGACTAAACTAATGTTATTAAATATGATTCGAAGGAAACAACTACTCAGCGGGCAAATACCCCGACCTGCATTGAATTACACTTTCAAATCATGATAGATCGATAGCCAATATCATTTGTTAATTCCTAACCAGACATAGATCGATTTCGAACTTATTTGTTCTCTTCAGTATGCCATAGGTTATGGAACAGACAAATGATAGTGGCCAACCTGCTAGTTATATACTAACTATGGTGAAGTGAATAGTGGTGAGAGGTATGAAACTTCTCATATGATCTGAATGCTACTATCCGACCGACATCCTAGATGTCTCTGTGGCGGATAGCGACTTGCATCACAGCAAGTACCGAGAGCGGCGACCCCTAGCCCAGGTGGACTAAACTAATGTTATTAAATATGATTTGAAGGAAACAACTACTCAGCGGGCAAATACCCCGACCTGCATTGAATTACACTTTCAAATCATGATAGATCGATAGCCAATATCATTTGTTAATTCCTAACCAGACATAGATCGATTTCGAACTTATTTGTTCTCTTCAGTATGCCATAGGTTATGGAACAGACAAATGATAGTGGCCAACCTGCTAGTTATATACTAACTATGGTGAAGTGAATAGTGGTGAGAGGTATGAAACTTCTCATATGATCTGAATGCTACTATCCGACCGACATCCTAGATGTCTCTGTGGCGGATAGCGACTTGCATCACAGCAAGTACCGAGAGCGGCGACCCCTAGCCCAGGTGGACTAAACTAATGTTATTAAATATGATTTGAAGGAAACAACTACTCAGCGGGCAAATACCCCGACCTGCATTGAATTACACTTTCAAATCATGATAGATCGATAGCCAATATCATTTGTTAATTCCTAACCAGACATAGATCGATTTCGAACTTATTTGTTCTCTTCAGTATGCCATAGGTTATGGAACAGACAAATGATAGTGGCCAACCTGCTAGTTATATACTAACTATGGTGAAGTGAATAGTGGTGAGAGGTATGAAACTTCTCATATGATCTGAATGCTACTATCCGACCGACATCCTAGATGTCTCTGTGGCGGATAGCATTAGTTTAGTCCACCTGGGCTAGGGGTCGCCGCTCTCGGTACTTGCTGTGATGCAAGTCGCTATCCGCCACAGAGACATCTAGGATGTCGGTCGGATAGTAGCATTCAGATCATATGAGAAGTTTCATACCTCTCACCACTATTCACTTCACCATAGTTAGTATATAACTAGCAGGTTGGCCACTATCATTTGTCTGTTCCATAACCTATGGCATACCGAAGAGAACAAATAAGTTCGAAATCGATCTATGTCTGGTTAGGAATTAACAAATGATATTGGCTATCGATCTATCATGATTTGAAAGTGTAATTCAATGCAGGTCGGGGTATTTGCCCGCTGAGTAGTTGTTTCCTTCAAATCATATTTATTTTATTTATATATATATATATATATATATATATATATATATATATATATATATATATATAAATATAATAGAAAGGTTACTGCAGGACGGGATATAAATAGCGAAAAAGGATCATGAGTAAGGCCCGCAAAAAAAGAAAGGATGAATCCGCCGACACATGTGTTTCTGTGTTTCTGAGTCACTATTCGAAATCATAACGGCTATAAGTTGTAAGGATAGGCACAAATTAGGTTCAACAACACAAAGGAAACCACTGACAGGAGACAGTTGCTCATTTGTAGCTGCAATTGAGAGACCCCGTGTTTACAGGGCAACAGACAATATTGCCACGGAGGCAACTATAGCCACCTGCGTGGTATTCCCTACCCAAGGTTAGATGTAACAAAAAATCCGCAGTCCCGAAGTAACCTTTCTATTGTTTGTTACATCTAACCTTGGGTAGGGAATACCACGAAGGTGGTTATAGTTGCCTCCATGGCAATATTGTCTATTGCCCTGTAAACACGGGGTCTCTCCAATTGCAGCTACAAAATGAGCGACTGGCTCCCTGTCAGTGGTTTCCTTTGTGGCTGTTGAACCTAAGTTGTGCCTATCCCACAACTTATAGCAGTCATGATTACGAGTAGTGACTCAGAAACGTCATGTGTCGGCGGATTCATCCTTTCTTTTTTTGCGGGCCTTACCCTGATCCTTTTTCGCTATTTATATCCCCGTCCCACAGCAACCTTTCTATTCTTTGTTACATCTAACCTTGGGTAGGGAATACCACGTAGGTGGCTATAGTTGCCTCCGTGGCAATATTGTCTGTTGCCCTGTAATATATATATATATATATATATATATATATATATATATATATATATATATATATATATATATATATATATATATATATTTATTTTTTTGTATTCTTCGGGGTCATGACAATAATTATTATGACAAATAATAACTAGGTACAGTAAGAAATTTACAGATTTCTATTGGCGAAAATCATTTTGATCGAACGAAAACTATAAACTCCAACTATAGTACATAATTAACTTTTCAATGACCCGATGTCAGCATTTTGTGTAGTTTTATATATTATTAAGTCATTAATGATTACTCCAGTCGATTTTCTTCCCAAGTGACAATAATATCACATCTAATTTATTTTGATACGAGGTTAATTAATTTTGGCATAGTTGTTGAATGCAAATGCATCAAAATAAATTTGAATCACAGATATAAAAATGATGCAGTCATTCTCACATTTCTAATATTTATGAAACAAATAAAATTTGTTCCTATAATGCTAAATAGAGGGTATGATTTTTATTTTGCAAGGATGCATCTATCTGCAAATATGCGCAGTTATTTGTTCTTTTATTGCCTTTCCGTTTTATCATGGATTACAGAGACCTCTATGCAAAATAAGTATAATATTTAGTTACTGTAATGGACTTTCAAAGTAGGTACCTTTTTTTCCAAGAAAGTATTTCATTGACATCTATAATAAGTTCTTAATACTACGTGAAGGTATGGATAATTATTCTCAGTCGATTTGCATATCAACACTCCCATCCATATTTGAAAAATTTAACGTGGTCAATTTAAAATTTTTTGGAGAAAAGTTTAAGTGACATGCGTGATGTCGACCTGTTTAGAGTGAAGTAAAATCAAAAATTGGGTGGGCCAAAGAAAGAGAACTACAATACACAATACTACATAATGACATTATCAAAATCTTTGTATAAACTGTTTGAGGACACAGAAAACTCCCCTCACATATTCTTAAATACTTCAATTTAAAAATTCTTATCCAAATTCGTATATTACGAATAAAATATGAATTTTTATATTTAATATCACGTAACAAAAAGGTCTCAACAGTTAAGAACTTTTCACTATAGTTAGGACGTAAAGCATTGTAATATGTGGATATAAAATGTGTAAACTAATAGTGGAGACTTTTCACTACAAGTACGTAAATATTCTCATTTTGTAAATATAAAATGTGTAAACTAATAGTGGAGACTTCATACACACTACTAATAGTGGAGACTTTATACACACTACTAATAGTGGCGACATGTTTTCTGGAACATAAAATTAGTACATTAGAATATATAATAAAATGCTCCTGCAGAGGGCGCTCTAGCACAGTGAGTTTTCGAGTCGCCACAAATGATAAAAATCATCCAAACGAGAATAGACTTATTTGTGACGACTTACACACATTTTTGTCGAAGTTGGTACGATTTCCACTAAATCAGGGTCGTAGAACACGAATTTGCTATTAAAAACTCTGGCATACGCGTGTGCGTATGCCACAATTCGGGCGTATGCTAGAACTGAGTTCTATGTACACACATTTTACCACAAATATTACGAAACACACACAGACATCCACACACACACACACATCCACACACACACATCCACACACACGCACCGACAGACATCATTCGGAAAATAGTCAGAATGGATTCAGGAGGGCTCAAAACGTATATATCAATCAAAATCTCGAGGTCGAAAAAATTCATGATTACTATACCTCCTTATGCTGGGTATAAGAAAGTAAAATGCTAAGGCTCCTTTATCATATATCTTGATTTTCGATATAGAAATAGCTTCAACAAAAAAACCATTACTATATTCTAGTGTGAATAGAATCAGTCACATATTATAAAAATTGTTAGACTTACCACTGGGTAATAACGTCCTGGTAAAATAAAAAATCACTTTCAAATCCATCGAGGAATAAGCAAATAAAAACAAAACGTATTATTAAATTTATTATAAACTGTTTATTAATAACGTGTACAAAGCACAAGTTTTAATATTCTTTAATAATAATCTAGATATCAGTATTACTTCTGTAATATTTCCCGAAACTCAAAATAATAATTTATTGTTAATTATTACATATTAACTCGTAATGTTGCTGTCCGGCGCGGCGTCGACACAGTGAGCGTAGCAGTTATAGTAAGAAAACCGAGTTTTTAGCTTTTCTATTCAACTCACCTAACTTTCTTATATTGAAGTTAGAGACAAACTTTATTCATTAAAATAATTATGGTCTTTTCTGCACAACATTGCCACAGACTTTTTTTTAAATCTCAAGAAACAATCGCTATTCGAAGAGTTAAAATTTCACTGTACAAAAACGACAAGGTCTTATAAATTTGTATTTTTCTACAAGACGGCTCTACAGAAAGCAATTTAACAGTCAGTTTCATCGCAGGCAATCATTTAGCAAAAAAAATTTGCTCAATAACTTTTTTAATAACGAAGATATTACGTGAGAAGTATTAAAAAATGTGTGATTCTGATTTTTTGATTTAGGGGCAAAATTAACTTTGTTCGCAATTCCGAATCTCATGGCGACCTAAAAAATCGAATGAAGTGGATAATTTTCTATGAGAAATAATTTTCAGTTTTTTTAGGTCCTCGAGTAGTTAGGTTATTTCTTATAAGCATTTCTCAGACTAATTAGTTTTAATGGAGTTCCTCTAAAACCCACATATTCCAATTTTTTAGCAGCTTATAGTGGCAAAAAAGCCTTAACAAAGTCTATGAATATGCATGTAATAGGATTATTTTGATCTAAAATTTTATACAGATCATTCGTGAACAAGGCAATTGCGTCATCTGTAGACAATCCATTTCTAAAACCGAAATGTGTATTAGATGTAAAATTCAAGATAACGGACAGTTATTCTTTTTTAATTACATTTTCAAATATTTTAGCAATATTCTAAATTAGAGTTATGGGCCTATAGTTTATCATTAGCTTTGTATATAGGTTTTATGATGCCTATATCAAATAATTCAGGACAGTCGCCATTATAAAAAATAATCAGATTTGTTAGTGACGTAATAACTTACGTTTTCTAGGACCACCGAAGTAACTCCATCGATCCCGATGCTTTGCCTGCCTATAGTTCAAATATGGTATTCTTTATTTTCAGTGAGAGGTATACAGAATTAGGTAAGTATTGGATGTTGTCTATAAGGTTTTTTTTCCTTTAATTTTACAGGCTAATTCTTTTCTATACTGTAGATAGTGGCTATTAAAACGATTAGCAGTTCTTTTTTTGTTTTTTTTGTTGCATTTCCGTCCTCCAATTTTATTTCAATTAACTTATTGATACTAAGTTCAAATTATATTTTTTATATTTTTCTTTAGGAAAAAAACTGCGACGAGATCCCTAGCTAGCTAATATAAAAACACCATATAAACAGTATTTTATTTCATTTAGTTTATTGTAAAAATAATAACCTGACAGAGAATCATGAGAAATGCGAAAGGAATTAAACTGGCAAATAAATAAGAGAATGTCGCAATTCGCTGACCGGAAAAAGTCCTGCGAGACCCGCTCACTGACTCTAATACCGTCTTAGTTATCAAATGATTTTTCTTGCCATGGCAGGCAACTGTAATATACCAAAAATAGTGAAAAATTAATATTAATAGTAATTGTAAATTGCAGTATCTAATAATTAAACATCTTATAAAAAATATAAAAAAGAATACTTTTTGGATATTTCTTTTTAACGATTAAAAATGGCAATGCAAATGTTAATGCAAATTTTTAGATGTTAATTTTAATAAATTGCCATACAGAGTGTTCCGGAAGTAACATAAAATCTCCAGGTCATGATTCTTGAGTCAATTCTACATTAGCCAGTACAAACATTATGCTATATTTGAGGTTAATTTGTAAGCAACTGCATTGCGAAAGTTTAAAAACATAGTATGGAAGCTACTGAATTACAATAGCTTACAAAACTGCTAATGTCTGCTAAAAGTCTTTAGGTCTCTGAAGAAACCATTCAATGTATTATGAATACGAATTTTGCCGATCTAAGTTCTATTAACTTTGCAAGACATCAAAAGACTTGCGCCTAATGGGGTGACTGGTTTAAGAAAGACCTTCAAAGAAAAATTTGTGATTTACATTCCAAAAACGTTTTATTTTGATTTAAATAAGATTTTGGATTACGCGAAAAAAGGAATTGGATTACACCAATTCTAAAAGTAACCTTTCGAAATTTAAAGGGGAGGGAAGACGACTTATTATTTTACATGCGGGATATGCTGTGGAATATTTGGATGTTTGTGATTTAGTTCTGGATTCTGGCAATACAGACAGATACTAACCACAAAGCAATTACTAGGGATATACAGATTGAGCATATTTTAATTTTGGTATCGTGACAAGAACAATGAGCGCGAGGAAGACACTACAATGCCACAATTGGAAGTATAAGGTAAGGATAGAAACGACCAAGAAAGGACGACCCACACACTTCTCAATGGGTGTGGTCATTTCTATCCTTATTTTATGCTTACAATTACTAGCATTGTATCGTCTATTCGCACTCATTGTTAGATGTGAGATACCAAAATTGATTTTGCTCAGTCTGTATTTCGAAAGTAGATAGAAAATTAATTAATTCCTTCATTGTCCAAATTAGATGGGAAATGTGTCATGGTAATGGATAACGATCCATAGCATTCAAGGCTTATCCGCAAAACACAATGTTTTTCATCTAATAAAAAATAATGCAGGGGTTTCCAACAAAACAAAATATATCTTTCAATGACGGACTTAAAAAATGGACTTGTGGGACTTTATTAAACCATTTAGACGTGCAGTGGGCAAAAAGTATGTGATAGACGAAATTTTAGGCAAACATGGCTATGAAGATATTCTGCCCCCATACCATTGAGAACATCACACAGACATAAGACATTAGACCAAGCACAACAAGGAACTCACATCGAAAGATAAAGCTTCGATTTTATGGCGGAAGGCTTTGTCCATCTTTACGACGGACATGCGAATTAATTTAATTAAGCATTATGAAAATTTAATACAAGAGGACTGGATAACATTGATGTGGGATGCTAATGTTGAAAAACTTTCTCTCATCATTTCTTTACAAGAATCTGATCTGGTTCTGGTAGTTCGGAGTCGGAATCAGAATTTGATGCTGGTTCAGGAATGATGACCGAAGAAGGGGACTAAGGCTAGATTTTGGCACAATATGCTTTTAAATTCCAAAGCATAAACCGTGTATAAGGTGCTATATTATTTCCAGATTTTTTGTTATATGGCTTTCTAAAATGTTTAGCCTCGAATAATATTTGTGTTTTTTTTGGTTTAAAAATTATTACAGGTTTTTAGATATTCTCCAATAGTGTTGGTATAGCGTAGATATAATGTTGCAAAGAAGAAGGTTGAGACAGCAATGATTGTTAAAGTACGCGAGTAACGGGTGACTAAATAATCTCTCCATCTTTCTGCGGGTCCGATTCCATCTTCCCAGATGCTCTCTTTCTAGCACTATTTATAGTGAGGCGTGCCAGAAAGAGAGCATCTCGGAAGGTGGTGGCTTTAACGTGATGACGATCGTATATATCGTATTGTATATAGGTATACATGGTGAAAAAATAGATATTTTTGCAGAAGCACAATTTTAACCCTTTCATTACGGCGCTCGATTTTGCTACACGGCACAGTGGGGCCAAACCAGACAATTCTTGGCAACAATTTTCAAACTCATGAAAGCAACCCAAAATAAGCTCGTGAATGCAGCAAAAATAACGAAAAAAATTTGACTGAATAGTTGGGGTAGTTTTGATAGGGTGGAAATTGAATTTACCGCCTAAAATTCTGAAACTTTGGATGTGTATAGAAATTGGCCTCCAAAATATTAAAAAATTAGTGAAAAAAAATCCCTATGATGAAATAGGGTGGTTTTTAGAGGGCGAAAACACGAATATTTTGAAACTCACGTAACATAATGCAATATTCCAATAGAAGTACTATCATAAACAATAAAAATGGTCAATAAAAAAAGATTAATAATTTATTGTGAATAAAACTAAAAATGATTCTTCATCATCATCGTTATCGTCTTCATTTTCATTATCATCTTGATATTCGGAGACAGGTGGTGGCACTAATAAATCTACAACTGCTCTTGGCAAGTGTCGAAATTTCTTTTGGATAGTTTCCGCTTGCTCGTAATAATGGGATCCGAACTCAACAAAAATAAATTAAAAATATCCTCATTGGATTTTTCGCGACTGACTTTTCTAGAATAATGTTCACGAAACTTTTTAAAATCTTTATTTCGTGCTTCTTAAGCCTCTTTTAATAACTGGCCAATGGGTAACAAAGCAGAGAATATAATGTCTGGCCCGTGAATAAAAAATTTATGTAGTGTGGGAGGCATACAGTACCAATCATACTTTTTCACAAAATCTCTAGCAGTATTATGTGTATATTCTCGGACCTTATCAATATTAATTGAATGTCCACATGATACCACAGATTTTAGTTCGATTTTCAAAATATTGTTTGAGAAAATTGCATTGGTCAGCAAAGTTATTTCTACCCGACTCTCTCATGATATTAAATAACTGTAGTCTTGATAACTTCAGATTTCTTTGATGGGAACCTGGAAAAAACAAGAGCCAATATATAATTCTATTATGTTTGTAAAGTTGCTAGATCTGCTTTAAACTTGATTATTTCAGAAAGCGGCGAAAGGCGGTAGCAATTTTTTTAATTTTCCACTTCCTTAGATCCTTAAGATTATATTGATAAAGTTAAGTCAGTTTAGAACAACTTAGCAGTCAACTAAAAATGTTACGGAATTTGCTATTAGTTGTTAAAAATTGTACTGTTAATACGTGCCTTATAATTGCCAAATTGTATTATAATAAACATTTATTAATAACAACTATTATGAATTAAAGTACATACCTGTAGGCAACTCATCCATGGAAAAGGAATTTTGTGTCTGCTGATTTCTAGGAATAACAATAATATGAAACTTTATAACATTCGTGGCGAGAATAAAAACACATGCGGGTCGCATGTGAGTCTGATATTTACCGAGGTGGTACGAGCCGTATTGGATGTCTAAAGCTATAACTACTAAGCATTTAGTTGCGTCATTTTATAACTATAACGAATATTTAAGTGGATTCATTATAAATGATTTTTGATTTTTTCATTTATTGCCAACTTTTGAGGTAATCTGCCCCACTGTGCACGGGTCGTCAGAGCGGCTGCGGTAACCGCTTGCGTCAATATCCGCTTCCCACAGTTAATCCCCAATATGGTACTTGTTACTTTTCGTTCTAAGAAAAATATGGAACGCCGACTTGGACAACAGTAAAAGGCGTGTGCTATTTTATGTAACCGACGCAGCTTCCTATATAAATGCATCTGCAGTGCGCTTAAAAAACGCATACCGCTGAATAGCCCTTAACAAGAAACCAATCAAATGTCTTTACAGCAGAGGTATCACTAGCAATGAAAGCGCCTGTGAGCCAGCTAACAAAAATCTATTCGATCTTTTAAAGAATTTTTCTCAAAACCTTCTTGGTTTTCGTCCAACGGGACTGAGACTTTTGTACAGTATACTAGGCTGCCAAAATCGAGAGGCAGCTAAAGGGGGAGTTTTTCCATTTATTTTTTCGATATTTACATCCCTTCACGAGTCATAAGGACTTTTTGGTTTTGTCAGTTTATACTTCACATATTTAACATCTATTCGATCTTTTAAAGAATTTTTCTCAAAACCTTCTTGGTTTTCGTCCAACGGGACTGAGACTTTTGTACAGTATACTAGGCTGCCAAAATCGAGAGGCAGCTAAAGGGGGAGTTTTTCCATTTATTTTTTTCGATATTTACATCCCTTCACGAGTCATAAGGATTTTTTTGGTTTTGTCATTTTATACTTCACATATTTAACATCTATTCGATCTTTTAAAGAATTTTTCTCAAAACCTTCTTGGTTTTCGTCCAACGGGACTGAGACTTTTGTACAGTATACTAGGCTGCCAAAATCGAGAGGCAGCTAAAGGGGGAGTTTTTCCATTTATTTTTTCGATATTTACATCCCTTCACGAGTTATAAGGACTTTTTGGTTTTGTCAGTTTATACTTCACATATTTAACATCTATTCGATCTTTTAAAGAATTTTTCTCAAAACCTTCTTGGTTTTCGTCCAACGGGACTGAGACTTTTGTACAGTATACTAGGCTGCCAAAATCGAGAGGCAGCTAAAGGGGGAGTTTTTCCATTTATTTTTTCGATATTTACATCCCTTCACGAGTTATAAGGACTTTTTGGTTTTGTCAGTTTATACTTCACATATTTAACATCTATTCGATCTTTTAAAGAATTTTTCTCAAAACCTTCTTGGTTTTCGTCCAACGGGACTGAGACTTTTGTACAGTATACTAGGCTGCCAAAATCGAGAGGCAGCTAAAGGGGGAGTTTTTCCATTTATTTTTTCGATATTTACATCCCTTCACGAGTCATAAGGATTTTTTGGTTTTGTCATTTTATACTTCACATATTTAACATCTATTCGATCTTTTAAAGAATTTTTCTCAAAACCTTCTTGGTTTTCGTCCAACGGGACTGAGACTTTTGTACAGTATACTAGGCTGCCAAAATCGAGAGGCAGCTAAAGGGGAGTTTTTCCATTTATTTTTTTCGATATTTACATCCCTTCACGAGTTATAAGGACTTTTTGGTTTTGTCAGTTTATACTTCACATATTTAACATCTATTCGATCTTTTAAAGAATTTTTCTCAAAACCTTCTTGGTTTTCGTCCAACGGGACTGAGACTTTTGTACAGTATACTAGGCTGACAAAATCGAGAGGCAGCTAAAGGGGGAGTTTTTCCATTTATTTTTTCGATATTTACATCCCTTCACGAGTCATAAGGATTTTTTGGTTTTGTCATTTTATACTTCACATATTTAACATCTATTCGATCTTTTAAAGAATTTTTCTCAAAACCTTCTTGGTTTTCGTCCAACGGGACTGAGACTTTTGTACAGTATACTAGGCTGCCAAAATCGAGAGGCAGCTAAAGGGGGAGTTTTTCCATTTATTTTTTCGATATTTACATCCCTTCACGAGTTATAAGGATTTTTTGGTTTTGTCATTTTATACTTCACATATTTAACATCTATTCGATCTTTTAAAGAATTTTTCTCAAAACCTTCTTGGTTTTCGTCCAACGGGACTGAGACTTTTGTACAGTATACTAGGCTGCCAAAATCGAGAGGCAGCTAAAGGGGGAGTTTTTCCATTTATTTTTTCGATATTTACATCCCTTCACGAGTTATAAGGACTTTTGGTTTTGTCAGTTTATACTTCACATATTTAACATCTATTCGATCTTTTAAAGAATTTTTTGCAAAACTTTTTTTGTTTTTCGTCCAAAGTGACTGAGACGTTTACACAGGATAGTACACGGAAAACAAAACTTATGAATTACTTGAATCCATAAATAATTGATGTTGACTGAAATTTTTTCTTTCTTGATTTAATATTGCGATCTATTAAATTTACCAATTAATGTAAGGATAAATTTCATTTCGTTCAACAATTGTATTACTTAAATAAAACTTTTTCCTTTTCTTTTTTAGAACCTACTACCACATGAATAATTCTTCGTTATCTAAAAAATATATTAAGTTACCAGTATGTTAGTGGAAAAATAAACCTCTGCGCTTGTGACTTTATAGTCTGGTTCACATGTACTTTTTTTTCTTAAATTTTTCAATAGTCTCCGAAAATTACGACCATGGTGTCATTCGATTCGTATTGTCACCTAGAAAGTTTAAGGAAAGGTCCGAAAAGGGGCTGAAAAAAATTACAAAAGTTATAAACAATAAAGTAAAAAAAAAGTGGGGGTTTGGTTTCTTTTGAATATCTCGGAAAATATTGAAAATTTTCGAAATTGCAAAAAAAGTTCTAAAAAGATCAACAAATTTACTAAAAAAAAGTTCCGACTCCCGGAACTGTAGCTATAATATTTATAATTTTTACAGAGCCCTGAAAATAGAGCCAAAAGCGGGCAGTCTGGCTTCCGCGCACGTTGCGTCACTCTGACACAACAACAAAAAAATTATTTAAATATATTAAATGTGAATATTAAGGAATAAAAAAATTCATGGAGTGTTGGGATACATAAATAAACAATAATCAGCGGTCAAAAAATTTTTATCTCAATTTTAACATAAATTATGCATTAGTTAATTAACTATTTTTTTCTAAACTGAAAGTTAATATAAAAACCCAGATAATTATAAAACTAATACCCTAGAATTTTTTCACTTAGTAAAGTTATTCTTGATAGTTTAACAAATCGATTACCGTTGCAATAATAAAAAAATTTTGATTTTCCACTTTTTTTATTAACAATTGAAAATTATAAAATAAAAAATAGTGAATAAGAAATTTTCTTTTTTTCAAAAATCTTGATTGTTTCGAAGTCTCATGGTTAAAAGCTACTTAAAAATATATATATATTTTTTTTACTACTATTGTTTAAAAAAATTGTTATTAACAAATACATTGTTTATGAGGAAATCGAAAAATTTTTTTTTGGATTACATTTATTGATGAAAATTATGATTTTTAGAGAAAAAATCGTTCCTTAAAAAAAATTTCTTTGTTGCTAAAAAAATACGTTTGTTAATTAACAATCGTTTTTTGCAACTAATTATTAAAATTAAGGAACCGTTTTTTCTCTAAAAATCATAAATTCTACCGTTCTTTAAGATTTTCAAAAAATAAATTTTTTTTATTCATTTTTTATTTGTTTATTTAAAAAAAAATTTGTTATGAACAAATTAATTTTTTCAATTTTTTTTTTTTAATACTCTATTCTATAATAAAAGCAGCCTAGCATTGTTTTTCTATTTTTAATAAATGTTTTAATATTGTTATACCTTAAAACTTGTCTTTCTCACCCGCTCTTTTGCTTTTAAAATTATAATAACTTTTAAACTATTACAGATATGACAATAATGCTTCAAGTCTTTTTTTGTTCATTATTAATTAACTAACAAATTTAACTTTTAACTAAAGTTCTAGCTCCATTATTTATTTATTTATTGACTATTATTTATAAAAAAAAATTTTTAAGTCTTTTTAATATGGATAACTATTATTATTCAAATTTTATCAATCATTATTGCTTGAAACACAGTAGGATTTATTATTAATACATTAATTTACAATAAAAATGAAGCTTTTTGGGAAAATATAGTCAAAAAGATTTTATAAGATTGGAAAAATCAAAAACATAATGAATGTTATTTTAAAATTTATTAAAGCATATTTTGTACAGTTTACAAATGGTTTCATTTATTATTTACTACTCTTTTGCAATCTTTTTGATCGTTTTTGTGGCGGTGGTTCATCATTTACTATATCTTCTTGTCTTGATGTTCTTTGAACTTCCTCAATCTCATCTTCGTAATTCAAATTAACGTAAAAACTGATTACTTAAATGATTTATTCTCAATTCTATGCATTTACTATATCTTCTTGTCTTGATGTTCTTTGAACTTCCTCAATCTCGTCTTCGTAAATCAAATTAACGTAAAAACTGATTACTTAAATGATTTATTCTCAATTCTATGCAAAAAAAATTTTAATTGCATTTTAATGACAACTAAACTACAAAAAGTGCAAGTAATGAAATCCCTATAGTTTAATGATGCATAATAATAGTTATCCATATTAAAAAGACTTAAAAAAATTTTTTTTTTATAAATAATAGTCAATAAATAAATAAATAATGGAGCTAGAACTTTAGTAAAAAGTTAAATTTGTTAGTTAATTAATAATGAACAAAAAAGACTTGAAGCATTATTGTCATTTCTGTAATAGTTTAAAAGTTATTATAATTTTAAAAGCAAAAGAGCGGGTGAGAAAGACAAGTTTTAAGGTATAACAATATTAAAACATTTATTAAAAATAGAAAGAATAGAGTATTAAAAAAAAAAAATTGAAAAAATTAATTTGTTTATAACAAATTTTTTTTTAAATAAACAAATAAAAAATGAATAAAAAAAATTTATTTTTTGAAAATCTTAAAGAACGGTAGAATTTATGATTTTTAGAGAAAAAACTGTTCCTTAATTTTAATAATTAGTTGCAAAAAACGATTGTTAATTAACAAACATATTTTTTAGCAACAAAGAAATTTTTTTAAGGAACGATTTTTTCTATAAAAATCATAATTTTCATCAATAAATGTAATCCAAAAAAAAAAATTTTCGATTTCCTCATAAACAATGTATTTGTTAATAAAAATTTTTTTAAACAATAGTAGTAAAAAAAATATATATATATTTTTAAGTAGCTTTTAACCATGAGACTTCGAAACAATCAAGATTTTTGAAAAAAAAAATTTCTTATTCACTATTTTTTATTTTATAATTTTCAATTGTTAATAAAAAAGTGGAAAATCAAAATTTTTTTATTATTGCAACGGTAATCGATTTGTTAAACTATCAAGAATAACTTTACTAAGTGAAAAAAATTCTAGGTTATTAGTTTTATATTAACTTTCAGTTTAGAAAAAATAGTTAATTAACTAATGCATAATTTATGTTAAAATTGAGATAAAAATTTTTTGACCGCTGATTATTGTTTATTTATGTATCGCAACACTCCATGAATTTTTTTATTCCTTAATATTCACATTTAATATATTTAAATAATTTTTTTTGTTGTTGTGTCAGAGTGACGCAACGTGCGCGGAAGCCAGACTGCTCGCTTTTGGCTCTATTTTCAGGGCTCTGTAAAAATTATAAATATTAGAGCTACAGTTCCGGGAGTCGGAACTTTTTTTTAGTAAATTTGTTGATCTTTTTTAGAACTTTTTTTGCAATTTCGAAAATTTTCAATATTTTCCGAGATATTCAAAAGAAACCAAACCCCCACTTTTTTTTTCACTTTATTGTTTATAACTTTTGTAATTTTTTTCAGCCCCTTTTCGGACCTTTCCTTAAACTTTCTAGGTGACAATACGAATCGAATGGCACCATGGTCGTAATTTTCGGAGACTATTGAAAAATTTAAGAAAAAAAAGTACATGTGAACCAGACTATTACATTAAAAAATTAGTCAGAGGGTCAAGGATAAGAGTTATTGCATTAATAGTATGTATAATTCATCCAGCAAAGTTGTTTGTAGTTTTATTCCAAGAGTAGTATTTTTATGTCAAGAAAAACATTTAAATAAGAATTTATTTCAAGATGTCCTTATACTTACTCTTACGGTTAACAGTACTCGAAAGAAGTGTACTATTAAGGTATGTTTAATACACACTTATACTTCGAAGGAATCAAACTTATATTGACTTAAAGACTTGCCCTATGAAACTCAAAAATATATCTGTTCTTGGTTTACAATTCGTATATTATTAAAACAATAATAATTTATTATGCCAAATAATATTTTTCTAGTGACAAGTATAAAAATTCAAGAATAATCGATTACTTTGATATAGAATAGTTTTCTTTCCGTGTAGGCTGCCAAAGTCGTCGGGTTGTGTGAGGGGGTGTTCTTTCATTTATTCTTTCGATATCCACTACGATACCTTCACGAGTTGTAAGGACTTGTTGGTTTTGTCAGTTTATACTTCAAATATCAATAGGGGATTGAGAATCTACAGACAAGAATACATAAATGATGTACTCTTAGTCGATAAGATTCATCGTTTTCGAGAAAATTTGATTTAAAGTAGATTGGGCTCACGTATTAGTGTTTATTATGAAGTATTGATTTTCTAAATCATTTTAAGTGTGCTATGAAAAAATTAATAGAGAGATAGATATTTAATGACAATTTGAACTGTCAAATTTTATTAAGACTAGTAAATACAAGCTATGCATAGGTAAATTATTGTATAAAATGCCCAGAGTATTTACGAATCGAAAATACGCCGATATCCATTTTGTTTATGGATTATGTGATGGTAATTCAGGAGAGGCATCGAGAGAATATCATCGACGTTATCCTGAGAGAAGGCGTCCAGACCCAAGCGTTTTTGTCCAAACTCATTTACGTTTTACGGAACATGGTATTGGAAGAAATAATAACGAACCAAATAGGAATTTCAATAACAACAACAGGAGAAGAATTATGCGGATTCTTAGAGAGTTTCAACAGAATCCTACTACAAGTGTCAGAAGGGCCTAACGATACATTAATATTAACCCTACTTCAATATGGAGGGTTTTACGCCAAGATCACCAACATGCATTCCATTTACAACCAGTTCAGGGATTAATGCCAGGTGATTATGGTCATCGTATAAATTTTTGTCAGTGGTTGCTAAATGCATTTAGAAGAGATAGCAATTTTTTATTGAAAATTTTATGGACAGATGAGGCAATGTTTAACTGCCGAGGTGTTGTAAATTTTCATAATTATCATGTATGGGCACATGAAAATCCTCGTGCAATAAGACCAACGCATTTCAACACTAATTTAGCGTAAATGTATGGCTCGGAATTATTGGAGATAACATTTGCGGTCCTCACATCTTACCACCCAGATTAAATGCCGTACCATTTTTTGAATTCCTTGATGAAAATATTCCAGATATTTTGCCTTTACACGTGAGGCATAATAGTTGTCCCCAATTGGATGGTGCTTCAGCACATTACGGAATACAAGTTAGGAACTGGTTGAATGCTAATTATCCAAGACGGTGGATTGGGAGTGGTGGGCCTGTAGCATGGCCAGCACGTTCACCTGACATTACACCGTTAGATTTTTTTGCAAGGGGATTTTTGAAGGAAAAGTGTATTCTAGTCCAGTCAATACAAGAGATGAATTAATCGACCGCATAAATACTGCGTGCGATGACTTAGTCAAAATCAGCATCAGTTGGCATTGGTTCGACAGTCATTAATTCGGAGATGTGAACTGTGTATTGAAAAGAATGGATCTCACTTTGTAGATTTATTATTGTTTCCTTTTTTTTGTTTTTGACCACTGTTTTTAAAGATTCCATTACGGTTTTGCTGTTTTCTATGATGCTGTTATTGCTTAAATTAAAAACCATTTTTGAATGTAGTTGTTTTTATTTTATTATACTTCATAATGAACACTAATACGTGAGTCCAATCCAATTTAAATCAAATTTTTTCGAAAACGATGCATTTTATCCACTCTGACTAAGAGTACATTATTTATGTATTATTGTTTGTAGATTTTCAATCCCCTATTGATTTGATGAAATTTCTATCAGAAAAAAAATTATGGATAAAAAATAGTCAAGAACCCCCCAAACGAGACGCCTCTGTTTATTTTACATAAATCAAAGTACCATGTAATCAAAGGTATTTGGTGAAACAATCATAAAATGGTTTCCCCCTAATCCTTTATTGGGGTGTAGCACCCCTTAGAAATCGATTCGAAGTATAAGTTAACTAGACATATTCTGCCTAAAATAACTTTTTCTACAACCTGCTAAAGTCCTGGGTTTACAAACTGAAATACCCTGTATATAAAAATATATGTATCAATATAACTGAACGTCGTTGTATTGAATCGTACTATTGCCAGTTCTGAAGCAAATAGGCTATTTTGTATTCGTTAATTGTGACAAGATGTGACAAAAAATGTGTAATAAAATGTTCAATGTTTAATAAAATGTCATGTGTAAACAGAATCACTTTAATATATGTATATACATATTTTAAAAATTTTTTTCTTAAACAATATTCTTTTTCTTCAAGCGTATAACAATACTTACATAATGTATTGCAACACGTCCTGGAGAAAGAGCCTATTTTTGTACTATTACAAATATTTTTCATTTTTTTCCTAGGACAAAAATGAAACAATGTACACTGCTGTGCAAAAGTAAGTAGGACAGTGATAGTAGTGGTGTAATATATATGTAATATAAATGTATCTGCTTTTCCACGCAGATAATTTACTAATCCTGATCGTATTCAACCATAATTTATCCTCCGTCTCCCAGTTAAAGGCCTTCTTTTAATACGCCTTTCTTATCTCGCTTTTTAACTCTTATAGGTACAGTAATAAGTGCTGCTCTACTTAGTTTTGTACAGCAGTGTACCTATCATACAACGAATTAAAAATCCAAGTAGCTATGACTTACAACTGTCAGTTTTAAATTTCACGTCGGGTCGGTTTTCAAATTTAAAAGCAAAAATGTCTGAAGAAATACAGTGCACACCACCTGAATAACTTGACATTGCAAATTCATCAGTGGCAACATTAATTCCCGCGAAATCCAAAAAAGTTTACGATAATGCGTACGATAAATTTATAAAATGTATTCATATATGTATTCGGAAAATGTGATGATAGCATATTTTACACATTTATCCAAAAAACTGAAAAGTGCAACTCTATGGGCGCAATATTCAATGGTAAAATCTAAATTAAACATCGAACACAATGTAAAAATTGACAACTATTCTAAATTAATTGCCTTTTTAAAGCGACAAGGCGAAAATTATAAACCTACAAAGTCAAAAGTTTTGTCTAAAGAAGAGTTTGATGAATTCCTTAATAAAGCACCTAATGATAAGTATTTAGCAACAAAGGTATGTACGCATTTTAAAATTATATATTTAACCCTTTCATATCTGTAATATAAAATTTTGTTATAATTTGTGAAAATCCAGTTATTTTATATCTATCCGCTACGAAAATAATAGATAAAAAGAATTGAATGTTTTGATTTAGTCCGGATATAGCTCAGTAGTCAGTGCTGGACTCGTAATTTGAGGGCCCCGGTTTGATTCCTGTACTTTTAAATTTTTTTTTGCTCTTTCTAACTTTATTTTACTTTTATAAAATTAATATAGCATATTTTTTAGGTTGTACTAATATTTGGAGTCATAGGTGCTTGTAGATGCGATGAACTTGTTCATATAAAAGTTAATGATATAAAAGATTTGGGAGATTTAATCTTAGTAAATATTCCCAACACAAAAACTAAAAAAACATCGCTCATTTACTATAATTGGAGATTTTTATTTAAATTTATACAGAAAATATGCTACTCTTACATGTTTAATTTATAAATAAATTGGTTAGTACTATGTTATGCTTAATTAATAAATAAAATGGTTAGTATTACCAATATTTTATATTTTTATCAAAATTGAACATATTTGATGTTATTTTTCGAAATTAAAGTAGCAATTTTTTTATTTTGACGCTTGAAGAAAAAATAGTATATGTCACTTGGAGTATTATATGTTTCGCCCAGTTGCTCAGCCTCGGCTAACTTCTGGGCTCAACATGTAATGTTCGCCTTCTCCTCCTAGTAACATAATATACTATTTTTAGTTCTTTAATCTATTTAACCCTTTTAATTTGCATTTTAATGTCTTAAACAAGTATATTTTTAGTGTATTTTCATGAATTGTTTTGTTTCATAACTTTATATTTTGTAGTGCCCTGAGGAAGGTAATAAATTTACCGAAACGTCAGCAAGTTGAAAAACTATTTTTTTCTAAACATTTCACCTTTCACCTATAAGAAAACCTTTCCAGCTCTGATTTTTTTAGTCATGTATTATTTACTCGCGGAACTTACTAATCAGCGTTGTGATGATCAGCAATAGCATGAAAACGAAAATTATCAGTTCGCCGGACAAACCTAAATTCAGATCAACACCTTTTATTTATTAATTTTCAAGACGGGCCCTTTGCACTGTACTTCACTATAAAATAAGTATTAAATTTTTCATATTTTCCATTTTCAATATTTTTAACAATTGCTTGTAAATAAATTACGGTAGTAGTACTCGTTTTGTGATTTTATAAAGAAAATATCTCAATAAAAATTATAGATAGATAGATAGATAGATAGAAATATTTAATTTCCCCACACTATATATCTTATAAATTACAATAATTGTTATAGTGTATACATGTATTATGTTATGGGATAGATACATACTTCTGGCTTTTTTCGAGCCTTAGAGAAAATATATTGAATAGTTCGGTCTGTAGATTCAAAAGATTTTTTAAATCTGATCATATGATACCTAATAATACATTAAAACAGCTACCTTAAAGTACAGCATTGAACTAAATTAAATAAGCATACATTACATATGAGTGGTGTTGACTTTTTTTTTTTTGGTGTATGTACTCGGGTTACAAAAATACAAATAACCTGTTGTTTTAGTTAAAATCATCATCAAAGAATTCATTTAGATTATAGAAGACCTTGGCTTTTAGGATATCTTTCAATTGCTTTTTAAATAGATTTTAAGATGGTTTATGCTGAACTGTTTCTGGTAGATGATTTAATATTTTTACACCTGCATATACGGGTCCTCTTCTGTTTACATCCAAGTTGTATGATGGCGTTCGGTATATGTTTTTGTATCGCGTATCATGGTTATGCGTATCAGCGGGTGTGGAAAGGCTTTTCTGTTCTTTGTATATCATTATACTGATTTTATATATGTATAAATTCGTTAGCATAAGTATAGAGTGCTTTTTAAAGTAATATCTACATGAGTCCCGAGTATTTAGATTGAATAATGCTTGGATGGCTTTTTTTTGTACTGAGAATGTTGTCTTGGCGTTGGTTGAGTTTCCCCAGAATTCTACTCCATATTGCATAAGAGAATAGAAAAAATATGCATAATACACTGTTTTACCAACATTGAAGCCTATATTTTTCCTAATTGTACTTATGGCATAAACTGCATGGCTTAATTTTTTATTTAATTCTATAATGTGGGTCTTCCAGTCTAACTGTTGGTTCAAGTGAATTCCGAGGGATTTAACGGTGGATGTAGGGATGACATCTCCACTGTTTGTTGAGATAACAGTATGAGGTAGAGTTTTATTTCGTTGGAATAGAATGTTAAAAAGTTTTATTGACATTTAAAACCAGCTTATTTGCTGCGAACCAGTCGCTTAAATCCTCTAGTAAAATCTTTGTTATACTAATTAAATCGTCTAAGTTTTTGTGTTGTAGAGTGATACTTGTATCGTCAGCAAATTGTGAGAATTTCGCGAGTGGGAAATTTGCTGTTACATCATTTACGTAAATTAAAAATAACGTTGGTCCCAGGATAGAGCCTTGTGGAACCCCACATTTTATATAGCCCGGGTTTGTTGATAGTTTGTTTATTCGCTCCCCCTCAATTGCCGTTATCTTCACAGACATAGTGCGGTCATTTAAGTAGGATTTAAACCAATCATGAACAATACCCCGTATACCATAATGCTCCATTTTGTCAAGTAAGATTTTGTGGTCGACGCAATCGAAAGCCTTCGATAAATCGCAAATGACAGTAACTGGTATGTCTCTATTTTCTAATATTTCATTTATATTACAGATTAGATCGAAGGTAGCTGCCGTTGTGTTTTTTCCACTTCTAAAGCCGTACTGACTATCTGAAAATATTTTATTTTTTTCTAAGTATTTGGTAATTTGCTCCTTAACAGCAGCCTCCAGGATTTTAGATATTACTGATAGAAGTGATATTGGTCTGTAATTTGAGATTTCAGTTTTTTCGCCTTTTTTAAATAGCGGTTTAACTACTGCATGTTTAAGGCAACTTGGAAAAGTTCCTGTTATTAGAGATAAGTTAACTATGTAAGTTATTGGTTTTGTAAGATGGTTAACTACATCGCTTATTATTGTTAATGGAATATCATCCGACCCTGTACTGTTTTTTTGTTTGAAATTTTTTATCATTTGTTTTATATCTGCTTCTATCAATGGTGAAAAGAAAAATAAGTTACTCATATTGGATTTTACTGCTGTTACGTAAGCCATAGCTTGTTTTTTCCTGGTTATTTTTTTTGTTAGTTCTTTCCCTACATTTAAGTAGAATTTTTTGAAATTCTGATGCTACGGCGAGTGGATCCGTGATTAGTTCATTTTTTTGGTTTAGAACATTAATGTTATCGTGTGTCTTAGCCGTTTTTTGTTTTATGTTTGAGTCAATTAATCGCCAGGTCGATCTTATTTTATTCGATGAGTTTGTAATACAATTATTTGCATAACGTTGTTTTGCTATGATGACGATTTTTTCCAGAATTTTACAGTAGTTGCTCACGTAATTTTTAAAGAATGTATTTGTGGTATGGAATTTTTTAATATGTAATAAAGAACGTTTGTTACGGCATGATGTTTTTATTCCCTCTGTAATCCAACCCGGACATTTATTTTTATGATTGATATTAATAAGTTTAACTGGAAAAGCCACATTAAAGCACCTGTTGAAATAATCGTAAAAAACCTCACAAGCCACGTTTACATCAGTTTCTGTGTACAGCGTGCTCCAGTCAATTTCAGAAATTCAAAAGATTTTTGAAAATGATTTTATTTTTGGGGCTGAAAATTCTTTTTTCTATTTTTAGAGGTTCAAGACTGAGGGGTGCGCATTGGAGGGTAATTTTTATATTGAATTACCTACACGTAAACCCAACAATTTATTTAAATCCAACCCTGTTTTTTATATCATGCCGTAAATGACATTACTACACCTAAAAAATAATACTTAACAACGCAAAAATCAATTTTTAGTCAGGACAACAGAACGTGAATCAAATTTAAGTGTTAATAGCAATTTTAATTTTTTTTTTTTAGGTTTGTTTCTCAATAGAAACACAAAGTGACTCTAATAAATAGGACAGAATATTAACTGTGTGTAGAGAATAAGTATACAGGGTGTTCGATTAAAAAATATGTTTTGACACACCCAGTATATTTTTAAGCATACACAAATTTAAATTTCGGAATGAAAATGTTTGGAAAAAAGCATACATATTAAATTTTTAGTTAATTCGGCCAGTAATATTACCCCCGCTTCCAAGAAAATCAATTATACTAACGGTAAAATAGGGTTTATCCTTAAAGAAAACATCTACAAATACAAATCTGACAAAATTGCTGTTATATTTATAAATGTAACATTTCCAGCAAAGCAGTGTTTATCTTTAACTAAATAAAGGATATAGAACTATTTTCTCCGTTGAGAAAATTGTTCAACGTTTTTTTTCTAAACTTCACCCAACTGCCTTCTATTGATATTCACAGACGCCAATGTCCGAGCTTTACCCCCAACCGTGATTGTTATTTGCGAATTTGAATGTGACAAATGCATGCGATTGTCACGTTTTAACTACCGATATTGTTTTTCGGTCGATATCTGGAATTCCGAAAATGTATTTATTCTCTTATTTTTTAGATTAAAATTGTATCAGCCGCGTCTGCTTCTGAAACTTTTAATATAAGACGTGCAGGGATAATGGTATTCTTAAAAAAAAAGACATTAAATTTTTGAGAGCAATAGCTATCTATTCTTTTATAACCCATAAAACTATTTTCATACGTGAAGTCTATACTTATAAGCGAATTATAAATTTACACTTACTATATTCCACAAATTTCAAACAATACAAAAAATATATAACAAAATATGACAGAATGATTATCTAAATCTAAATAACGCATAACGGTGCAAATATTCACCAGTACGTAGACCATGAGAAAATAAATAGGATTTCTTATGTAAACATTATCCTGAAAAAGCTTCATAAGGGAGATATAGTCCTCCAAAGGGGGCGCGCAACTACCAGATTAATTCGAAAAATTATATATATGATATTGATAACAATAATACATAATTTAGACTATTTTTGGTTTCAATGTCTAATACACAAGCGTCTCATTTGGGGGGACATGAATGAAAATTGTTCAGTTATTTAATAATCGTTAAATTTATTTGCAATTTGACGTTAAAATTTGACTCTTCATAACAGTATTCACAAAAAATGTATACATGACGTTTTTCGTTAAAGGTATCCGTTTGCGAGAAAATTGAATTTAAAAATATATGGCTCACACTGGTCAAGTATAAAGTCCCTCAAATAAAACAGCCTGACCGTAAGTCACAAATTTCTTAAATATAAACACAAAATAAACTTATGTTTGATTTTCACAATTTAATTAACTCATGACAATTGTTTCGCCACACAGTGGCTTCATCAGATGGTGAGTACAAGACTAAATTCTTTATTACAAAGTGAGGGTATATATAAGTATCAACTAACTAATCTAGGGTAATAAAATGGAACAGTAATAAAATAAGGTACAAAATAATTTAGAAAATATTTAACAGTGTTGAACAGTTTAAATCTAGCTGGTCATTTAAAATAATATTACTATTTTTTAATTTATTGATTTCTAATGTCTCTAATAGTGACAATTTTAATCCATTTTCTGTGTCTAAAATTTCAAAATTATTATTAAAAGAATGATTGTCCTCTAGTAAATCGTTGGCATACGTCGAATCTAATTTATTGTTATTAAAACTGCGTTTATGTTCGGACAATCTTCTTCCAAAATTTCTTCCCGTTTGTCCGATGTATACTTTAGGGCATGTACCACATGTAAACTTATAGACTCCACTTTTTGTTCTCTTTTAGTTTTATCTTTATTGTTCTTAATAAATTTTCCTAAAGTGTTATTAGTTTTAAACGCTATTTTAATATTATGTATTTTCTTCAGTTCAATTGATATTTTTTCGGTAGGTTGGCCTATATACATTGGGACAACCTCATGAATAATTCCTCTTTATTTGAAAAAAATAGTTAGTTACCCAGTATGTTAGTGGAAAAATAAACCTCTGCGCTTGTGACTTTACGTCAAAAGATTAGTCAGAGGGTGCTTCTTGACAATATGAGACACAAAAATAATAATATAATTCCCTAATGTTTCGGAAAACGAATCTGTTTCCTTTTTCAAAGTTATTTATCTTTTTTTAGAATATGTCAAGCGTGAAACTTGACATATTATTTGTTTATGTAATATCCATAGATACTCACATTGAACTGTTGATAGTGTTGATACTTAAAAATTATATAATATTGATTTTGTTCAATTCTTCTTTTAACAGTGGTAACCACGTTGTACCAAAATCTACAGAGCATGGGATAAACATTTTTCTTCATTAAATATTATTGCCGATTCCTTAATTTTTTCTCTTTTTTTTACGTCCACTTCTTTCATTAAAATTTTTACCGAATCCCAGTTTATTCTATGACCATTTTCCCAAGCATGTTCGCAAATTTTCGATTTTTCAATTTCACCCTTTCTAATAGTAACTATTAAGCTCACCTAACCTTACATAAATAAATAACTTTGAAAAAGGAAACACATTCGTGTTCCGACACGTTAGGGAATTATATTATTATTTTTGTGTCTCATATTAGTTGGCAAAAAAACACCTTCTGACTAATCTTTTAACGTAAAGTCACAAGCGCAGAAGTTTATTTTTCCAGTAATACTGGGTAACTAACTATATTTTTTAGATAACGAAGAATTATTCAAATGGTAATAAATCCCAAAAAAGAGAAAAAAAAACAAAATATAACTTTTTAACTTTTTTTTTAACAATTGTCTCAATTTAAACTAAATAAAGTAACTTTATAATGCATCAAAATTAAACTGTGCTAAAGTTTTGAATATGCAAAACACATTTATTGTAAATGTTTCGTCCGTGACTGGTATATTTTCTTCTAGTTTGTAACACAAAATGACTGGGAAAAGTTTCCATATCGAATTATTACTTGACTAGTATTTTTACATGCATTTTTTTTTTAGTTTGTATGATAATTTCTTCCACTGACGCTGAATTCAATCGTTCTTGGTTAATTTTTTTAAAATTTAAGACAAAACTGCTGACAGGTGTCAAAACCAGAAAACACGTTAATGTACAAAAACAAACTAAAATATTCTCAGCAGGATAATATAATTAGATTATTCTCACTATAATAACAATATAATTGGAAAAAATTAAACACTAGATCAAAAATATTGTTAAATGATTGGAAAATAAAAACATTAAAAAATAATCAAGGAAATAGACCAATGTGTGTGGTAAACACGATTTAAATATCCGCGGTCTCATAACCTTCTATAATTGGTTAATATGTAGCGAATATAAATTGCCCATAGTATGTTAGCCTACATGAAAGTGAGATTTTATTAGTATTGTATCAGAGATCCAGATTATATTAAGAAATTCGTGCGATAGGTATGTTATCTTTTTCATTGGCTCGGACGGGCACATGGTACGCAACGTCAATTTAAATCATTTTGACGGCTTGTTTACGTATAGTTAGTTCTGTGTATTTCAATTTGTACTGGAGGATTGTCGCTTATTTTGAATAAGTAGTTTGAAGGAATAGAATATCGTTAACATTCACAATTAGTGTTTGAAAGTCGATATATGTAGATTTTAATAGATAACAGTAGAATCGAATAGTTTTAGTTGTATAATATTAGTTAGTGCGCGGTGCAGTGTATTGTACCAACAATGACAAAAAAGATTTTAAAATGAAAGTTTTCCCACGGAATCCTCAGAGAAGAAGGAATTGGCCGTTCAAGTACGAAGGGAAAATTGGAATCTTACAATAGCGCGGTCTGCCTACGGATTTGGACCCTTAAGTGAAGATACAGTAAACAAAAATATGCAAAAAATCGGAAATTTTCCGTAGAATTCAATAAACCAAAATACAAACAACTGGCACCTCGGGGGCCCATAGTAAATTGGGCCCAAAGTTGGCCAAAAACGGTTTTTTCCATTTTACTCTGTCATGGTGCCATAAAATGAAAAAAAGTTTATACAAAAGTTGTAGAACTATTAAATACGGATCGATCTGTGGAAATCAGATGTCAAAAAAATTCAAAATTAAATTATTTATTTGAAAAAAAACCGTTAAAAATCGCGTTTCTTTGAAACGCACATATCTTCGTGAAAACAAATCATTTTTTTCACGAAACTTGGTAAAAGTGTAGCTCCCTACTAACTAAAAAAAGATCGTTTTCAAAAAATTTAAAAATATTATAAACCTTTTGCAAAAAATTGATTTTTTTCGAAAAAAATCACGTTTTTTTAAAATCTCGATAGCTCATACACGCTTTCATATTTCTAGTCAATTTTGAGCTTAAAATTTGCTTGAAATGTTGTACTAGCATGGTTATTTATTGCGCGCTTTTTAAATTGATCGGTAATATGCGAAAAATCGGTTGAAAAATCGGTTTTTTTTTAACAAAAAAAATCGATTTTTTTTCTTTTTTGTTAGCAGCATTGAATAGCTGGTATTTTTTTTATAAATTTACAAAAAATTTTTTTTTATCTACGACCCTTTGGAGCCGAGATAATTTTTTTTTTTTTAAATCTAGTGACCCTATCTTTTAATATTAAGGGCTGAAATTTACAGAGTTTGTAGTTCAATACTTGTATTTTACATAAAAAAATACTACAATGACATATTCGCTCTCTATTCTTTGGAAATTTAATGGCAAGCGGAGCACACCCCGGCTCATACGTTAGTTTGCTCGAGCGGTGTCGTGGGGGTGCGGGACGGTGTTAACGTGGATACATCTGTAAAACTCTATGCTCTTATTATACGTACCGTATCGCAGTTTCAACTGCACACAGAGCGTTCATACGATTATGTCTCTTGAACGTTATGTTGATTCTTAAAGACATATGAGTTGACAGGTAAATAATAATTGTAAAGCAACATTTTTAGTATAAAAATAAAATATTTATTTTACATGAAAGTTCAAAATATTGACAGTGAATATAAACGTGTACAGTACTTAATTGATCCGTATTTTTTTTTTATCGGAGACCCCTCCCCCCCTCCTCGTTGTCACTGGTACGTTCTTCGCTGTATGCAGCGAGTACGGAAGAGTCGGCTTCGCTTTCGATCTCATCATCATCATGGACATTGGTCTGTGATTCATCCATCACCACGCAAGACTCATTAAATATATCTTCGTCCAAGTCGTCATCAAGAGCATCTGCCTCCATCGTAGTTATTTCTATATTAGTGCAATTTTCTTGATCGCATGTCAAGCACATGCTTGAACACTTCAAACCATGCCTCCTGCAGCTACAGATCTTCGTTTTACATCCGCTTCCGCATCTGCAGGCTATCGTTTTAACGATTTCGTCTGGAACCAGCTGATCCGAGCTGTACGTAGGAAGCAGATTAGTGCCGTCGGAAGTCCAACCCCATTGTTCTGGCTCTAGCGAAGTTCCGAGCCACGTTTGCAACTGCAAATAGGAGCGGTAGGCATGTTGAGCCGCTGCTGCCTTTTCTTGAAAAAATAATCGATTTTTTTTGTTGTTAAAAAAAACCGATTTTTCGCATATTACCGATCAATTTAAAAAGCGCGCAATAAATAACCATATTAGTACAATATTTCAAGCAAATTTTAAGCTCAAAATTGACTACAAATCTGAAAGCGTGTATGAGCTATCGAGATTTTAAAAAAACGTGATTTTTTAGAAAAAATCAATTTTTGCAAAAGGTTTATAATACTTTTAAATTTTTTGAAAACGATCTTTTTTAGTTAGTAGGGAGCTACACTTTTACCAAGTTTCGTGAAACAATGATTTGTTTTCACTAAGATATGAGCGTTTCAAAAAAACGTGATTTTTAACGGTTTTCTTCAAATAAATAATTTATTTTTTGAATTTTTTGACATCGGATTTCCACAGATCGATCCGTATTTAATAGTTCTACAACTTTTGTATAAAGCTTTTTTTCATTTTATGGCACCATGACAGAGTAAAATGGAAAAAACCGTTTTTGGCCAACTTTGGGCCCAATTTACTATGGGCCCCCGAGGTGCCAGTTGTTTGTATTTTAGTTTATTGAATTCTACGGAAAATTTCCGATTTTTTACATATTTTTGTTGACTGTATCTCCGAAGTGAAAAATTAACATGGGGCCAAAAATAGGCAGACTGCACTACAAATACTTCATATTTATGTGAGGTTTAGGTTTTGCACTTTTAAATACTGTTTTTATTTACATACACTTAATTATCTCTTAATTTACAATGCAAAATTATTTACCGTTTTATCTTTGAATGAATTCTCAAAATCTTAGGCTAGACCTAGGTTCCCAATTAGATAAACTTTATAAAGCTATTTTGTTTGCGCTATAAATATATAAAACCATGTGTTTCTAAATAAGTTACTTTAAAATAAATCTACACTGAAAAATTATACATACATTTAACTTAAAAAAAAAGTTGTAAAATATTTTTGACAGGCATTCAAATATTTACGTATCTGGAAATATGCTAGACATAAATAATGGGCTGGAGGAAAAAAAAACAGAAACATTTTTGTTAGAGCTGTAAAAATTTAATTCAATACCAAATCATACTTTAAATAATTGTTAAAAAATTATTTTTTTCTCCGATACCTTTCGGAAGGCAGAAAATTTGCACAAGTTTTTTTTATTTGTCTATTCGAACTGCATCTTTCCTTTAAATTTTGGAAGACATTTTCTGTTATTTTTCGAGTAATTAACTTACGAAAATAAAAAATAATTATTTTTTTCAGGCAATACGGTTCAATAATTGACACTTATTATATAAGACTTTTTGTTACTTTTAGTCCAATACAGCACCCGTTAAAATAATGGCACTCATATTTCTAACACTGTATTTCAGATTGACAAAATTCATTTTGTTTTTGTTCGAGCAACTGAGGCCACGCCCGAAATTTTTCTCAATTTTCGGTATTTCTAACTAATAACTTACTTGTATAAATAGCCATGATGTCACCAAAGATAAACTACTATATTGACCATTAAATCTATAGTGGTAGGCATAGAACGAGAAATGGTAGAGATAGAAGAACCTGCAATGAAGAGAAAAAAAGGTTAATCTACATTTTCTATAAAAATGGCATATTTAAAATTCTTACTTAATATTTGAAAACAGAAAGCAGATATGTCAAATGAATAATACATAATAATATTAACAGTGTATTTAGTTTTAATGTTGAAATAACATGGCATTTCAAGGCCGGCGGTATGTGCAGTATATAAAATACGTTTGTTAATTTCATATTCACTGGCCAACAAAATACATTTTTTGTCGTGATGCCTGGAAAATACGAACTGATTAAGGGTATTTCTGATGTGCTGGTTCCAAAAATAACTCGCTTTTTTCCCTAGCAGCTCTAGTTTTTGAGATACACCATGGTGAAATTTATTACTTATACGAATAATAATATCAAAATCAAAATAATTAAATATTTAGGAGAACAAAATTATATGTTCTTACCTGAAATTAGAATGTAATTATTAGTCTTTTTATAATTCTCGGTATTCCCATTACTGTACAAATCTACCTGCCTAACCGGAAACAACCCCAGTCCCCACCCTATTTCATTTACCTGTAACAGTCGTCCGAATTGCTTGCTTCCAGATTAAATTAAAAGAACTTACTGTGTCCAAGTACTAATATTACATTTTATCGTACCAGAGAGAAAGATCTGCTGCCGTATTTCTCTCTAAAGAAAATAACTTAGTGTTTTGTAATGACGCGCCAATATCCAGTTGGCATGATGACGGTCTCGGATGCTAGGGCCAGGCAGGACTATTGCCTTTTTACCCTAGTCATCGCTGTAGACCTGGACCGGCCTCGTGCAGGGCGGGTTAACTTACTTTACGAACGGCCCCACTCACAAATGTGAGCGGTGCCGAAGATTTCGGTCAACCTCCCTGGATCCTGGCTGATGAACCCTGCTGGCTAGGGCCTCTTCTGGCGCTCTTCTGTCTTCGTCTTCTTTCTTCGCCAGCTTGTCACCCCCGGGGGTAGTCATCTGTCTGTCAGGGACTGTGTGGATATTCTGTGACTTGGGATTGACTGCCAGTACACAAAGTGTCAATTGACACATTGTCATCTGGATCATCGGACAAGGTGAGGATGAACTGTGTAGCTCTAGGAGGTTAAGGCCTAAGTGCTTTCTTAGCACTTTCGTCCTTCACGGAGCCAGGGGGGACAACGGGCACTGGTCGGTTTACTGACCGGCGCCTGCAAGGTTTGTGGGAGGGTGGTTGGTCGTGTCATGTCTTTTCAGTGGGTTTGGTCCATCTGTAAGGAAAGGATTAGTTATACTTACCCGTTATCCAGTAACTGTACCTTCGGCCTCTTGTGCCTCGGTGCGTCGGCCGGATCATAGGAGGTGGCCTCCCTGATCAGCGGGTTCCTGTGCTCCTCAGCTAAGGTGTACAGTTTCTTCGCTCTATCCCGGATGATTTCGGTGACTGGTGTGTACTCCAGGTCCCTGAAGATGTCAGCGTTTCTAACGTACCATGGTGCGCCCACCGCTGTCCTGATGGCCACGTTTTCCACGGCTTGGATCTTCTTCAGATAGGTCTTCGCTTGGTATCCCCATGCTACGGAGGCGTACGTCAGCTGTGGTCTGATGAGTGCTTTGACTAGCAGAAGCTTGTTCCTCAGACTGAGCCTGCTCTGGTTCCCTACCATCGGGTAGATGAGAGCTCTCGTCCGCTTGGCCTTTACCACGATGGCTTCGGTGTTCTGTCTCCATGTCAGGCCTTTATCCATGATTACGCCAAGGTACTTGACGGAATCGTGCCATTGGATGTTCTCGCCGAACATGGAGACGTGTCCTGTGGGGGTTTCCTTGCGTCCTTTCCTGAAGAGAATCGTCTGGCTTTTCTCCGCGTTGACTGCGACTTTCCACTTGATACACCATTCTTCCAGAAGAGAGGCTGCCTCTTGGAGTCTTCTGGTGGCTGTTCCCGCTCTCCAGGATCTGGCTTGTAATGACATAAGAGGTCTCTTGGAGAAGATGGGGTTAACAGAATACACGCCAAGTGAATGGCGTCTTTTTATAGACAGTTCTTCCCGAAGTTTAAAATGTGTACTTTTACACAATGGTAATAAACATGGTTCTATACCTATTGGACATTCCACCACTATGAAAGAGGAATACGCGACAATATCATTGGTCCTGAAAAAAATCAAGTATGAAGAGCATCAGTGGTCGATTTGTGTCGATCTAAAAATGGTAAACTTTCTCCTCGGACAACAAAGTGGATACACAAAATATCCTTGTTTTTATGCTTGTGGGACAGCAGAGCTAAGGCCCAGCACTGGATTACTAGAAATTGGCCTTTAAGAAATGCTTTAGTTCAAGGAGAACACAACGTTCTTAACGAACCGTTGGTTGACAGAAACAAAATCATCTTGCCACCATTACATATCAAGCTGGGTCTTATGAAGCAATTTGTTAAGGTTTTGCCTCGAGATGGACCTTGTTTTGAGTATTTGATACTTAAATTTCCAAGGCTTAGTAGGGAAAAAGTGAAGGCTGGAATTTTTGATGGTCCTCAGATAAGGCAACTTGTAAAGGATCCGCATTTCACGACATCAATGAACGAGCTTGAATCTAATGCCTGGTGCTCTTTTGTTAAAATAATTAAAAATTTTCTTGGAAAACATAAAGCAGAGAATTACGTCGAATTAGTAGAACAGATGCTTTCTAACTTTCACACACTCGGATGTAAAATGAGCATTAAGGTCCATTACCTTCACAGCCACTTGGACCATTTTCGAGAAAATTTAGGTGCTGTTAGTGAAGAACAGGGGGAAAGATTTCACCAAGACATCCGCATTATGGAAGAAAGGTACCAAGGAAGATGGGATACCCACATGATGGCCGATTACTGCTGGAATCTTCAGCGGGACTGTTCTGGTAAACCTCACGAAAGGAAATCTTATAAAAGAAAATTTTTAAGTGATGATTGAAAGTTGCATATGTATATTTTTTTTCTGTTAAATAAATACCTTCTACCCACTTTTTTTGTGTTTCAGTTGAAAGTTGTAATCAAATAGTAATATTTTAAAACTTATATAACAAAACATTATATCTAATTTTAGCGAATTGTTCCTACATAGGGCAGAAAATAGAAATTTCGAAAGTGGATCTGATAGAACAAATCTGAAGGCATTTTGGATTAGGCACCCCAAAATTACTTAGTTAAACTTAACAAATCCCAGGCTCCAAAATGTGTGTTGGCCAGTGTTATGAATATTATTTGTTTGTTTTGAAATATAGCATTTTGTAATATATGCCTGCATATTGCCCTACGTGGCTATCTTCTTGAATTTATATGTATGAATTGGCAATGCTGTATAAGCACTAAGCAGTCCACCACTCTCCATCTTAACGACGTTTGACATAATGTATGGTGTTTAAAACTATTTGTACCTGTGGATATTGTAGTAAAGTGCATGCAAAATGACATCTGAGCATCATTTATTAAACCTACAGATTCTTATTATCAACATATTGTTAAAAGTTTAAATCAAAAATAGTTTTAAAATATTAATTATGATGTGGATTACTTCCTTTCTATAAGAATCGATAGACTATTTTTTAAATTTCAATGACGAGTTTTTTGGGAAAAACAAAATTAGACCAGTCACCAAAATACATATAAGGTTCGTAATCCAAAATGAATCCCAGAAAGCTGAAAAGTCTTTACAATTATGAATGTCTAATAAAGATACCAAATGTTCTTAAGTATGGTTGGTATGTGTAAGATGGATGATTTACAATTTAATAGCACACATTCAACGGTTAGTGCGGTCTCTAGCTATAATGTGCATTTAGTGACTGATGCATGAAAGTTGAAAGACAGATTGTTTAAAGAATCTGAAATTGAGGCCCCCTGAAGCCTCGCTTTTATTAAATTATAAATAAAACATATTAATTTGGTGTTGAAACGCATGAAATTTGAAATATAGGTACAAGGTGCCCCAGCTAAGATGTCACTCGGGATTTTCTCGGTAATTTTCAAGATAAATTCGTAGTTTAAAAACTAATATGATATAGTTTTTTCCAAGGAATCCGATGCCATTAAGAAAGAAACAATTAAACATCAAACAAAAAGTTATTATATTTTTTGTATAGGGCATTACTGGAACAAATTTCATATATTCAGTTTTTCACATCACTTCCGGTTTGGTTGGATATGAATTTTTCTTCTAAAAATTTTGCATCTCCCAGTATATTTTGCGTACGTTCAACAAAACATTCAATTTATCTATCAAAGATGCACTAACCACTTTTGTGATATCGCTAACCATTTTCGAAATATTAATAGCTCTTTGCCTTTATCCTCTTACCGTGCAATTTAAGTGAGATCGCAGTTAGCTATGGTAAAGGCGTCAAATCAAAAATCAAAAAAATAATGCACCTAATTTTATTTATTCGAATGTTTAACCTAAAAAACAACACAGTACCTATTAAAAATTTAAACTCTCTTTACCCTAAAAATTGTATATTTAGCGAATTTGACAATTAAAAATATTTTTCAACAAAATGAGTTTTGCCCATAATTATATAATATTTTACCGCTTAGTATAAGGAATACACAAAAAATTAAATAAATTTAAAAAAGAAATAAAAAATTTATTCTCGAAAACCAAAATATCATCGATAATATTTTAAATTAACAGTTTATATCTGTAATAATATCGATAGGATAGTTGTCCAGGTTTCAATTATATCAGTTATGTCCTTTAGTTTCTTTCCTCAAATTAAATAATATGATTGCCAATGTACATAAAAGAGGGGGAAAAGAGAGAAAAAAGGTAAGAAAAAAGAGAGGGGAAATTTAAAAAAAAAAATTCTCCCTCGAATGATTAAATGAAATGAATCCAGCTGTCTTAGTCTCCAATTACATAAATCATATTAATTATAGATTATTTTCTGGAAAATTGATGTACTTTAAATAGCAATAATAATATTAATTCATTGTAAAATTTAAAACGTGGGTGCATATATGAGTATGTAAATAAATTCTATGAGTATAGAATAGATTCTGTACATTATACATACATATGCATATGCACCTAATTATTGGCGAATATGCCCCAAATTCAATGGTATGCCTCACAAAACAAGCCGTTCTGTGCTTAGGTGTCTTTATCACCACAGGATGTTATTTTTTAATAAATCAAGGGCAGTATATTTTTTTAAACCTGGGCCTGAATCATGATTAGGGTATTTATGGAGTACTGTCAAGTAAAATTAGTAAAATATACGTAACAAGTATTAGCCAATCATACAAGATAGGTAAAAAGTTATGACCAAAGAAAGATTTGGCCAAAATCAATGAAAGGTCCTGTATCTTGGTAACGATGGAGATGGGATCATTAAAGATGGATAATTTGGAACCACGAAAGTGCCTTTTTATCTATAGTTAACTTATGAACATTTAACTTTGAAACGCCCTGTACAATTTAGAGCAACAACCCCCTTTCAATTACGTTGATATTTTCATCATTTACATATTTATTTTATCAAGAAATATATAATTTAACGGAATGTTGCCTTGCATAAATGTAATAGTCAGATTATAATTATCTCAGACTGGAAGTGCCTCCCAAAGGTTGATGTGTCTAGGACACTCCCTATGGCACGTGCCCGTGACATGTGACCATATTTCACGTGTTTCGAACATGCTGATTGCTCTTTGTAGAATAGATGTACCAAATATATAGAATGGACTCTACAATATATAACAATATACAACAGTAATTGCCAATCAATTAAACTATTGATATTAACAAATCTACAGTGCGTTAAAAAAATACCTTGCTTATTACTGTTGTTTAATTCGACATAATATAGCAGGTTTATTATTGTTTGATTTATTTCTTCTTTCGTATTTTCCATTGTAATTATAATTTTTATTAATTAAGAGTAAAATATACATATAGTCGACAGACCCCTCTCTGGATTTTTTGGGTAAATAATATTTTATAGATTATCCAGTTAACATTTAAAAAAAATCACCTTGCTCTCCTTCCAAGAAAAAGTCCAATAAATCGACAAACCAAAGAAGGCAAAATAAGGTACTTAACAGAAAATTGTCTCAACGAAACTGTCTCCATCATTATTTCCACACATTTTCTTGAATCGGATTAAAGTTTTAGAGACAGCAAATTGATTTTGCTGGCCATAAACTACTGGGTATTTTTGATCTATTTTTTTTCAACAAAAAGGATTTGAGTTTCATTACGAGTTTCGCTCAAAAGGTCTGGAAATTAAAAATTACTACCAGTAATCGTAATCATCTGATAAACATAAAATTAAAAAAACACTGAATGTAACTAATCATCAGCTAAGAATCATTTCAGATATCTGTACCTAATTTTACATTCTTCATTAGAAAATGACAGAACAATTTCTTTCAGTTGACCATATAACTTATTTATTACAAAAGCAATTAATTAGTGTCAAAAAGATCTGTAAAGCTTCTTAACGAATTTTAAAAGGCAAAAGATTAGCTTCTAGAATTTCTTTTGGAATTCTTTAACATTGATAGTTCTGTTTCTGTAGTCTTAATATTTCAGACAAAGAAGTAGTCTTAACATTTCACAAGAGGAAATCTAGGAGTGCTAAATTTGGTGAGAAAAAAGACCATTCCACCGCACCTCTTCTGCCAATACACTTATTCGGAAATTGTTCGTCACTTCACCATTGAGTTCTATGTATAAAAAAGCAGCAGTCGCTACCACGTTTTGGTGCAAGAGGTTGTAGGATTTTTCTGCAGTGGGAGTTATTTCATGATCAATAGAGACAGTTATGCATGTTCATCATGAATAATATATCTTAATCAGAAGACAAGACTTTATTCGGGAACTGATGAGCAGGTTAGCATATTTTATTCAAGAAAACTGATCCTACTATGAAGACCAGCTTCGCTTAGTTCGTAAACTAAGTGATTTCTATTCGCTGGGAGCGAAGTCATGGTAGGGAGAGCCAAATCGACACCAGCGTCCGCAGCGGTTGATGTAGACAATAAAGGACGCTGTTTTTAAAATTCTATCGGATAAATACACGTGAATAGTTTAAATTTATTGTATTTAATAATATTTGAATAAAATGAGTAACCGTAGTTGCTGTATTGTTGATTGCAAAAATACCAGTAGAAAAAGTGAATGCAAGTTTTATAAATTTCCAACTTCGAAATTTAAAATAATTCAAAGACAAAAGTGGATAGTTGCAGTAAGAAGGTGCAAGTGAGTAGTGCCATAACCTTACTTTCAGTAATAATAATAACAGAGAATAATATTTTAAGACAAATCGATAAATTTGGTAATTTAGTGTTCACGCTAATATTTTATTTAAATTAATAATAGAAAAATTGAATTATTTAATTTTTAATATAAAAAAATAGAAAAATTAAATTTTCGTTAATTTATTATTTTTAATTGATAGTACATACATTTGAACAACTTTTACTTACTTTTAATGAAGTTTTGTAAGGTGTCTTATGAACGCTGGTTTGTCTAATTACTCTGCATTTAATCAAATAACTCTGGTTATTTTTTTCGATGTTCTTCAACATCACGTACATGCTCTGCATCAGCTAATTTTTTACCTTTCATTTCAGTCTCGGGTTGAAACTTAATTTGATGACTTATTGCTTGAAACCCAGTTTTGATGATGACGTCCATTTTTTCTTATAAAAATAAATTAAAAATTAATATTTAAATAAATATTTCAGTATATTGTTAATAAATAAACATTTTACAATATCTTCAAGATATAGTTATGTCCTTATTTTTATTCCTTGTTTTTTATTAATTTTTGGTCTCTGTTATGCTTTAAATTGACTTTACTTAACCTCTTCACAGTTTTAAATAATTTGTTTATATATTATACTTACATTTTTTGTTGTACTCCAGTAAATATAAATCAGCAACTGATTTTATTTGTCACTGAGGATTTTTTCACATTTTATATATTTTTTATTTTAACAATAAAAAATTTGTTATTGTTAAGTCCCATAAGTGTACTGAGTAAATAGCGTCCTTTAGTTCATACTTCTGGTGGCGCTACCGTCACGCACCGAGCGAATAGGGACGGAATTTTTTTCATTTCAAGCGATCGATATCTCACATCGAAGTCGCGAGCAATATCTCTAGTGGACTGTATTGGATTTTCTTTCAATACCAATAATACATCCAAAGACTTGTCTTTCTCAGAAATGGTTCTTGGTCCACAGTCTGTACTAATCCTTAGTGTTTTCGTATCCCCCAATATCTTAATCTTGCTAGCACACGACTGAGTTAGAGGGATACATATTGGGATACAACTCGTTGAATAAAGCACAAGCTTCTGCTTACTTTCTCTTTCTATCAAAATTTCGATGCGTTGTTCTGCACTAAATTTTTCCATTTTGCCAAAAACTTATCTCATATCTCGAATGACTAAAGTAAAACAAATTGTAAGATAAAAAGTAATGTGTTTCTGCAAAAAAAAAATTAGAATCTACAACTGGAGTAAAAAAAAACAATAAAAAAATTGGGAGGTGAAACAAGAAATAATCTATCATTGAGGATAACTTGAGATAATCTACATTTTGTGCCATTTGGTTTACGATACGTAATATTTTTGAATTTCCTCTGTATTTCATGACCTATCAGGAATAGATCCCCAAACACTATATCGCCAAACTCGTAATAAAATCCTCTATTAATTTCTGCTGAGAAACATGCCATTCTATTTAAGAAATAATATTGATACGGTACCTCATATTCTCATATTTAAACGAAAAAATATCAACATCAAAATATTCGGCATATTTTAATAATTTTGGTTCATATTTTTCAAGATATTTGGAATATTTAAGGCTTTGGATCCACAATAAATGAAAATATATCATTTGAAATATACATTTGTTGCCAGTTATTTCCATGTCACCAGTCGAAACACAAACTTCAAAATTTTTATTTTAACAACCCTTACAGAATATTCCTAATTCAAGACATGCCCTATCTTACTTACCTCAAGATATATATAATAACAATAATAATAATAACGCTTATTTACCATTAGTTATACATACAAAAAATTATGAAAATAATAAGAAATAAGGATAAATAAACGGGTTCCTCACTAAGCACAATGTGCTTGTTGTGAGGTGGGTGATAGATTCACTTTTATAGTGGATTTCTGCACAAATTTATGTCCGAAACTTATGAACTAATAAATCTCTTATATATTAGAATTGAAAAACTTTATTGTATATGTGCTTAAAGGGTTAAAATAGTTACAGTTATTGATATTTGCATTGGAGAACTTAGATTGATAAACTACATGAATAATCGCGGAAGAATATTCTGCAAATTTTAGTTTTAATTATGGAGTTATCAAGTAATACACAACTTTAATTGGTTTGCGTTCAGGTAGGTGAGTTATATTGTATTTACTGTTAAGTTTTATTTGCTAGTGCAGTTATATGGAACAGGTACGTATTGTAACATTTGTATAACTTTTACTACTATGTATTTGAGTCGATTGTCTAGTGTATTAGCACTCTCTGAGTGTCTTCTAGTCATTGCTTAATTTTCCGTTTGTATAAGTGTATTCTTGTTAATTTTTGTGTACTAGATGGCAGCATGTCAAAAAACCTTGAGGCTAAGTAAGTATGACTTTTCTGTCCTATAGATATTTTTGCGAGGGTTTTTTTAGTGAATAATTTTTTCGCCCGTATCGTGTTGGTGATCTCTATAGGTTTGTTTCTACAAGTACATAAAACCGTTTGAAACTATCAGGCGTCTGCGCAATCCAGATTTGGCCGTTCTTACAACCCTGATTTCAAATTGTTGGGTGTTCTTACAAATTTCCAAACTGATTTGAAGCGGTTTGGTGACTGCCAGAACAGTTTGAGGATTGAAAGGAAACTGTGAGTCAGGCGCATGCGTTTTGATAATTTTGTCGGCCATTACCCCGTGGTCAAAGTTTATTTTTCATATTTATGTATTTATTACTTATCCTCCATATCGTTTACCTATAAAATTGTCTCTGGCAACATAACATTAACAACCTAACAGAACACCAAGACCAAAACAAAATTTGAGGTTATAAAAAAAATAAGCGACCTTCTCATCTAGTTATACTGGTTGCATAACTAATACTTGATGTTCTAACAAGCCAAATTTCAAACTGAATGCAAACCATTTTAAAATCACGCATGCGCGATAGAAGTAGTTTGCAAACTATCACAAATTCTTTGTAGAAATAAACCTTATATGTTATATTATGTGTGTTTCTAAAAACGTTCATTAAGATTTCTGGACAAAATAATTGTCGTATATTTATTTTCTTAGTTTCACTGAATAATGTTTCAGTTGAATATGTTATATTTTTTGTTATACATTAATTTGAAAATCCATTTCTGTACTGTATTTATGTTTTTTAGGTAGACACTTCTGGCACCACCCCAGCCGATTATTCCATATGATAAGTGTGACTGAACCAGTGCATAGTAGAGAATATTTAGTTGGGGTATTTCTAAATATTCTAATAAGGGTTTTGAATTTTGGCAATTGACTTCTTATTATTTCTTTTTATTATATGGCTTATTTGTAGGTCCCATTTTAGATGTTGTCTATTATAATTCCAAGGCATTTAACTGATTCAGCTTCCTCAGTTAACATTACACTATCATCTATGCAGTCAATGACTAGTGGTTCAAGGTTTGGTAAGTTATTCTTATATCAAATAAAGGGTAAACACTTAGTTTTGCTGCAATTGACCGTGAGTAGGTTAGCACTGAAACAATTAAAATCTCTTTTGGTCGTAGTTTTTACTTTATTCCATACCTCCTTCATATACATAATCACCGTGTCATCAGCAAAGTTAAGTATTTTCCCCTCAGATGGCAGTTTAACAAATCGTTTATATAAATGGTGCAGAGGATGGGTCCCAAAACTGTGCCCTGTGGGATACCATACTCGACTATTCCCGGATTGACACCATTTACTTTCTGCCTTTAAGGTAACTCTCCATAAGCATTAATGGAGTTACCCTAAAACCTATGCATTCCAATTTTTGTATCAGTTTACGGTGGCAAGGTCTATGAATATGCATATAGTAGGATTATTCGCATCTAAGGTTTTATACAGGTCATTCGTGAGCAAGGCAATTGCGTCTTCTGTAGATAGGCAAGGTAACAGACGATTTGCCATTTTCAACTTTTACCATAATTTTTTTTTTAAATAGTGACATTTCATACATTTTATTTTTATTGCAATTTTCACTATGTTATTACGGTTATGTACATTTCAAAGAACATAGTGAGATGAAATACATATATAAAATCATTAATTAAGTAGCAACAATAATTCGAAATTTTTTTCATTTTGCTTCACAACTGCTGGCGGAAGCTGTACGAAAGCAATATAGTATTTTTTTTGATATATTTTTATAATCAACTCATTATAAAAATTAAATTTTAACTCAATCCAATTGCAAATTGCAATTGCATACCGTACGTATGTCAATAAAGGATTTTCAAATAAAAAAATAACTTCATGTGAACATCAACTTGAATAAAAAATACAGTAGCACATTTTATATAATAAATGTAAGCAACTTTCACAGTCCACTCTCTATATTCATATCAGCCCAAATGTGGACGTTTCAATCTACGAAAAACATATCATATTACCTTTGTTGCCTTGGCTACTTCAGTCCCTTTTGTCCAGAAGAGCTGTAGGGGAGATACATTATCTGACACCAAAAAAAGCAACAAAAGAAAACAAAGAACTCAAATGAGCTAATGTGATTCTTGAAAACAATGGTTTTAGGGAACCTCGTAAGGACCTTCGGTATGCCTTTTTATCTTAAATTCCTCATAATATATCTTTTGTTATCTGTTTTTAAGAAACATATCCATATTTCTGGGAATATTACAGTATGTTAATTATTTGATTGTGAATATTAAAAAATATCTGATACTGTTGTCACCTGCATATAAGTTTATTTTTATACACGTACTTACATTCCTTTTTCGTCACCCCTCTGATGTTATGACAATTGTATAAGCAATTTTGATTGTTTAATAACAATAGGATTATTGCTCAATTGACTCTGATGACACTGGCAGACAAAAAAAATATATATTTTTTTTGTAACATCTACCTGAATAGCATATCCCACTGGAATAAAACCTTCTGTTTACAGAAATGACAAGCAAAAAGTCGTAACACGTAACGTTTTAGTGTTACATTAATAAAACATTATGGACAGGAATAACATTATTGTTAATTTTACTAATTTATTTATTGCTATATATCAATAATGTATATGACATATATTAGGCTTACATAGATATAATTTAAAAATAAATTAGGTATCCTCTTCTTCAGCCTTTTGGCAAATAGCAGGGAAAATAATTGTTTAAAAAGATATATGTTATACTTATTTGTGATAAGTTTTGTACAAGTAGTATATAATAATTAGGAAAAACATTTTTTCAGCGTTATTTTTCATTCCACTTTATATTTTAAACTTTTACCAAGAAGAGGATACCTAATTTATTTTTAAATTATTCTACCCTACGGGGAATTTCTACTATATAATTTCAATTATCCTGTTCTCTGAAACCACCAATGTTTATTACAGTGGGGTTTACTAGTTTTTAGTTGCTTTGCATCCTTTAAATGAGCTATCTTGAGGACGATAAAAGCAGAAACACGTGTCGGTAGATGTTTTAAAGTTTTGGTAGATGTTTTAAAGTTTTTAAAGTGATTGTTCAACGGGTGAGTAACTTTGGTTTTATTTACTTTTGGTTTCACTGAATATAATGTGCATATTATCTTTTTTTGTAATCCAACTTTCAGCGTTTTGGCAAATAGCTGGGAAAATAATTGTTTAAAAAGATATATGTTGTACTTATCTATGATAAGTTTTGTACAAGTAGTAAATAATAATTAGCAACAAAATTTTTTCAGCGTTATTATTTTTCATTCCACTTTACATATGAAAAACATATGCTCAATTAAATTTTTTTCTTTTATAGGGGGTCAAATTGTCTTGCTTTAAGAACCAACAGTAATCACCCATCATGGCTGGATCCCATCGTCTTTGAAACGAATATCCATTGTCCTGATATCTTGATGAAGTCTTTCTCCTTGCTCGTTGCTTACCTTTTCAAGAAAAAATTTAAATGAGAATGCAGAGTGAATTTTTAGACATACGGCAACTAAGCGTTTGGTACTAATCTAAAAGTTCGTTTACTAGTTGCTTGTAGTTCTCATCCTTCTTGTTTCCTAAAAATCCCATGGATATACTTACAAATGAGTTCCAAGCTCTGAGTATCTGTCTGTTGAGTGCTCTTTTAAAATCTGCATAGTCAAGCAATTTTGAGGACCAATAAAAATGCCTTTCTTAAGTTTGGTGTCACTTAATTGGGGAAAATGTTCTCGTAAGTAATTAAATCCTTCACCCTCTTTATTCATAGCCTTCAGAAAACTTTTCATTAGCCCAAGTTTAATATGAAGAGGTGGCAAAAGAACATTTTTAGGTCTACACGGGGCACATATTTAACATTACGAGTTCTGGTTTAAGTTCTTTCCTTTCCGGCCAAATTATTTTCACACAATGTTTTTTACTGCACGACAAACAAAGAAAAGAGCGATATTTTGTAAAGCCTCCTTGAAGCCCTACTAAAATTGCTATTGGGTTTAAATCCCCACATATTTGCCATTGTATTTGTTGTAATTAATTTTACGGTAAAATGGTGCTCATACTGTCATAATCTTCTTTTATTGTGACTGAATGGGCAATTGGTATAGATGGTTGTAAATTTCCATTATTTAGTAACACAGCTTTTAAACTGTATTTTGAGGAATCTATGAATAAGCGCCACTCAGAAGGGGAATGTTCGATATTAAGTTCCTGAATTAAACTATTAATACACGCGAATAGTGAATTTTCCATATTATAAAATTCGGAAAATGTTGCATTTCTTTTTCTAAAAGTCGTAATCTTTGTTTATTTAGTAAGTTCCACTCCTTAAGTCGGGAACCAAAAAGTTCTGCTTGTTGTTTTGACAGTACCAAGTCACGTACCAAATTATTCAATTCAGTTTCAGCAATTAAGTGAGGATCACTAAAACTTTCTGGAATATACGATGGGTCGGCACACTGGTCTGGGTTGTCTGAAGAGTCGTTACTATTCCATTACCACCCAAATTAATATTTTGTCAATCTATAGGCGCAGTTGGCACTCTTGTAAGTCTTGATGTATGGTGAGCAATAGGTATTGGGGCTGATGGCAAATTCGGATATTTGATTTTTTTGTTTTTCTTTTTTTGGAATATCCCCCCGTTCTTGTTACACAAAAATAGCAATCATCGAAATGATTGGTGGGTTCTCGCCATACCATTGGAAGCGCAAAAGACATGCACGTGAGGAGCCCATTGCTTGTCTTGATCTCCGACTAAAACTCCAAAATATAGAAAATACGCCTTTTTCACATTTTCAGGCAATGGCCTCGCTTGTGAGTTCACAGGGAGTTCTCCACAAATGTAAAAAAACTAGTCAGGTGAGGTTTTGCAACTTCGGCGCGTTTAACTCGACATTTTTGTCGTAACAGGGTTATGTAGACAAACGAAAACATTTTCTGACAGACACAAATTGGTACTTGGAAAGTCAAAACAAAACTGACACTGAAAATGTCCCACACTACTTTAACTTGCTCTTTTTAAAATTTCTGACCCATCATACAAATTATTACCTGCAATATAATAGGGTCTATTGTGTCACACAAAAATGGTACGTATTAGGACTTGTTGGATATTTTTTCAGTTAATAAGGAGGTATTAACAATATAAAAACAGTATTGTGAACTATGGTACAAAAATTGTGTCGGCCAGTGTAATCGAATCACATAAAATTGGTCATTTTGATTTTGTACAAATAAATGTGTTACAATGTATTTATGTTGTATAAGGGAGGAAGAACTACGCAATATAATATTCTGAAATCAATGGCGCTTAAATATAAAACTGCAAAATTCTGTGTAAACAAGAATATAACAAGGCCTTAAAAAATAACTTTTCTTGTAAATTTCTTCAGTTTCAAAATTTCAGTGAGACTTATACCTGGATGAAACTTGGATTTAACAGAAAGACTCTCTAATTCATCGCTAGGTATACAACACAGATTTACCATTTCGTCCGTTTAAAATTAAAAGTGAGGGGAAATGTTGTACATGGTGGGCAAATTTCGATGTTTGTATAGGGTAACTCGGTAACTGTAAGAGATGCAAAAAAATGTGTAAGGAAATTGCAAGCCATTTCATTCCAGTTTGTTATTGGAATTAAATTTCAGCCAGTCTAGTCCAGATGGCGCCACTGATTTCTACTGGAACAGTTGGTTTTGCAGATATTTGCACTAAATATCTATCTATCTTTATTGCTCATACTCTACTCTCAAACGTTTGTCTCTTTCCAAACTATAACCGAGCTTGGGTGGGAGGACAGAACAGGAATTCTTTCTTCTTACTAGTGTAGCGTTCTGATGGAAACCATCTCTAGTTCAGCGGTCTGGTAAAATTTATATGTGTTCTGGTATTATCATTTGATTTTATGATCATCATTATTTAAAAAGTTGCTATATTGATTTAAAGTACCTTTGAGGTAATTTTCATAATAATATTGTACCGTAATTATCTTAGTTTACGCCTTGGGCGAATTTGCTTTTCGGTGATCAGTTCTTGGTTGTTCTTTGGAACAGCCATCATTAATATTGATTAGTATCGATTTATCGTGCCTTGTTGGCTATTTATCTAATATCCCTCTGATATTGTAATAAGTTCGTGTGCTGATTTAAACTAACTTTCGGTTATTGTAAAGTTTAGATTTACGCGGCAACGGATGTCGCCATTTTGTATAGTAGTTAGTCGTTTTCTGTCTTTGTTTGTTGATGTTTTAGGTCACTTAGCTACGTTGGTAGCGCTCTGAACAGTGGTGACTGGAATGACTGGTGACATTTGGAGATTGGCACACCTTGTTGGACCAAACCTATTTGTTTATAACCTTTGTGAAAATTATCTAATGTGGTGCATTTGTTTTGTGGTGGATTATTTTATACCAGCGCATATATTTATCAACCAGACCTCAGTAACGTAAGGTTTTTCTACATTTAAAATATCGAATGCTTATTCGAACATTTACTTAGTATTTAGTCAGGAACGCTGCTCTAGGGGAGCCTTGCCTAGTTATCTGACATTTGATTAACTTTTGATTATCTAAAGTAACCATATAGTCAAGTGTATATTTTTATTTAACTTTATCATTATTCATTATTACCTCTCTCCGAGGAACTAATAAATAATTTAATTTAACGTTACCTTTAAGTTGAAAATTATCATATTGTTTTATATTTAGCAAATATTTATTTACGTTATCTTTCTAGTTGTCTGTCTGTATACAGACATTCTAAATTCTATTTTCTTAAAGATTAACTTCTTTTAGTAAAAAAATATCTTAACATATAGGGAATACCTATTTCACTTTGTTTATTATCGTAGCTACACCTAGTTTATTTGTTGGACTAGTATTTTTTTCTATTTAACGTAACCTTTATTAATACTTAAGTTAGTTGAAGTCTTTAACTTCCTAAAATATTGTAGGATACCGATCCTAATTTGTTTAGTTTGCAATTTACTCTGTAAATTTGTGTTAACTCATAATTGTCTACGTAGCTGGACAATTCAAACGTCACAGCTTTTAACTTTGTTTTGCCTATAATACTGATCTCATAAAACTCTCCCCTTTTTACGTTAATACCTGGACCAAGAGAAGAGGATAACTGGTGGATCAAACTGATCATTATATACTGGGTGGAGCAGGAAAATGACATTTTATACAACTGGCATTTTTTCTCAAGGGTAACTGCAGTACTGACAGTGGTGATTCAAACTGACACCGAACCCATTAAGAGCTTAGCCGTTGGTGGATCCTTCGCTGGACTAACCCATTGTAAGTTACGTAAGATCTTCGTCCCCAGTGAAAGTTTTATTTGGTCAGAAGAAATTTGTAAGAGATCAGTCATTTTATTTTTCATTTTTTTTTCTATTTCATTAACATCATTTTTTTTGTGTGGTTAGTTGTTGGTCTTCAACCACCTCTAGATATTTTTTTTTGACTAAAAGAGGCCATCTGAGCCATTGTAAATATTGTGCATATAGATTATTATACTTTTTATTAAATAATATCTTTTTATTCAACTTCCTTCCCAACCGAATTCAAGTTTTAACGTTATTTTTATCTTTTAAAGTAAACATTTCATTATTTGGTACTTGCAAAAGTTCAGGCGCCCAACCTAGATTTTGATGGGAATTCAAATCAATCTAAGCCCTTATTCACGACGTGCTCACTGAGCTACCGGTCAATAAGTACAACCCCCAGCTTATTGTGTTATGCCAGCAAATGGACGGGGGGTGTTGCAAATGGAAGACGCATTGTCTATCTCTTTTTTTGAGACAAATTTACCGGAGAAACCAATAATTTGCTACGTCTTTTGTTTTCGAGTTACAAACAAAAGTTAAATTTTTTCGACTTTTAGACACATGTCAATGTCTTGATTGTTTGTAAAGTTATGAAAAACCAACTTTTACATTTTTCAGGCACCTTTTCTGTATAATACAGTGGCATCGAGAAAATTTTAAAAAAAGTGTAATTTCGAATTATGGCATAAAGTTATATTTTTTTTAAATGGGAATCATAGTTGGCTATAATTTAGTTAAAAAGGAATTTTTTTATGTCAAAGTCGAAAAATCAATTTTTTTTTATCTCTAAAACAAATGACGATGGCAAATGTTTGTATCGGTTACAGTTAACAAGTTACCCTGTACAAACATCGAAATTTGCCCACCCTGTACAATTATGCATGCGATGTGTGAACTTGGGTGGTTGAGTGGGTGTGATTTCTTTTTTGAATTTTAAAAGCAATGACAGACTATCACAAGACCATAACTAAAGACTTTTTTCAGAAATGGATAAAAGACCAATTTAGTCCTGCATTGGCATAGCTTAAATGTATACCGGGTGGCCACGAGTCAATGTACGCCACCAATATTTTGGTTGTTTTTGAATTTAAAAATTTGATTTTTGGTACACATAAATTAGACAATAATGGGCTACTTTTAGACTAACAAGAATGAAAATATCACTTCCGGTTGAACCGGAAGTGACATCAACATCTTTTTTTAAAATGGAATGACTATATTTTTTTGATCGTTTCTCATTAAGCATAAATTTCTAAGTGAAACAGTTTTTTCAGATTTTAAAAATTCAAAAAAATAAGTGAGATACGAACAATTTTTTAATTTTTTCAAAATGGCCGGTCAGATTAATGCGATGTAAGAAAATTACTAAGTAGGCTATGAAAATTATTAGTAAGGTTGTAGACTTGTCTGTAAAGAAGAAAATAGTTGTTCGAATTACTGATAGGTACCAGTATTTTTAGGTTTTTTTTTTTTTAAAAAAAAAGGAATTTAATTTTCATTTCCATTTCCGTAGGGGTCCTATGGAAATTTTTTTAATTAAACTGTGCTATTTTTTTTATTAATCAGAGATAATGGTTCATAAACTATAATTTTTTTCGTCATTAATCATTTTTTAACGATATCCTTCGTAATAATAAAAGTATTTTTAAAAGTTAAGCGCCAACAAATCATTTTAATAAGGTACCTATCTACATTTAAATCCAAAATTGCAGATAATCATGAAAATGACAGACAGTAGCAACAATTGAATTATTTTTGACTTACTCACTAATTTTCTGAAGCAAGTGTATTAAATTTGTTATAAACAAGAAAATTAATATAAAATGGCTGAAAAATATTCAAGAGATGAAAAAGTTGACGTGTTAATTATTTATGGAGAGACTCAACGTCGTGCAACTAGAGCACAAACTCTGTATGGAGAGAGATATCCAGAAAGAAAACAACATCGGAGAAACTATTTCGCCCGGTTGGAGCATCAATTTAGAACTAAACCTGATATAGAAATTGAAGAAAGATTTATTGTGGATGAAGAAACGGAAATTAATGTATTAGCTTTAGTGCATGTTGACCCAACCATTTCTGTAAGACAAATTGAACATGAATTACCAGTTTCCAAAGAATCAGCCAGGAAAATTTTAAAGAAATACGGCTACTGTTCTTATAAATATCAATTGCATCAATTTTTGTATGAGAACGATTATCAACGAAGAATAAACTTTTGTAATTGGTTACAGTTACGCCAATTAAGAAATGAGAATTTTAACAAAAACATTTTGTTCACTGATGAATCGAAATTTACAAACCTTGGGTTATTTAATAGAAACAACACTCGATAACGGGCAATTGAAAATCGAACACTTACAACAATGCGAACGAAAAGGTACTTCTAACATATATTTTAGCAACTTATCCAAAGCTTGCAAATCTTCATTTGTATGGGCTTATGATTCTATGATACGTGCTTTCCATAAAAAAGAATATAGATATCAGCAAATATATGAATTTGATTGTTTTTCTTAAATGCAACTTAGAAGGTTAAAAATCAAAAAAGTCAAGAATATTTTTACCAATAGTGATGTCGTAAGAATTCTGCAAGTAGATGATAACAATACCTTTTTATGAAAGTTGCGTTAATCGGTGTACTCGCTGGGACGTGCAGATGAGAGGAACTTACACATTTACTTCTGAGCGATGTCAAGGATGAAGGAGAGTCTTTTTTACTTTTTGTTGCCAAACACTTAAAATAAAATATCCAGAGAATTTTACGTAACAGCGGGAAACAAACAATATGGTGGAAGTGGTTTAACATTATGTTAGCCTTTATCCGATAACTGTTGGTCATGGCCGATTCTTCGTTCAGGACAGGTGGGGCAAATGTTCTAGTCAGCCTGTGGGAATCAATTCGTTTGGATACTTGTCAAAACGAATCGCTATATTTTTAAAGCTGCAACATCCCGAAGAATATATCAGACATTCTTTCATACGGTCGTCTTTGCCACTATTAGCAGACTCGGGAGCAGATTTATTAATTGTGAAGCGCAATAGTCGCTAGCGTTCCAATATACTTGCCGAAGGGTATATAGAGAAATTTGCCGAAGACAAAAAGGAAATTGCCTCAAACATTTTAGGAAATGATGAATTAAAAATATAGGAGTGGAGCTTGCAAATCGTTTTAATGATCAATACGGTAACGAAAAAGTAAAGTTCCTTATTCAGCATATACTTTAATGCTCCTAAAGACTGATAAGAAATAACAGTGCGATAAGAACGAACAGTGCGTTAATAGGCTTCTTATCGCATTCAAAATCAGTGCTATGAGGAGCTTTTATCACAGGGGCATAGATAAATACATGTATTTTTAAATTCTTGATTTTAAGTGATATTTTTGTTATTTCGATTTACATTAGCAAAATTAAGACATAAGATTTAAAATGTACGTTAAAAAGACTGTTTTAAACAAAAAGCGTACCTCATTTAGGGGTTAAAATTGTCGGTGCGACCCCCAAATATTATATTGTTATGCCACTGTATGGATGTGGACTGGACTGTGTAAACTACTGGTTTCGAGATATACCCCGAGACTGCGCTACCAGTATTAAAACGAATTAAATAGCCAAATTAATCTAGATTTATAAAGAAGGAACTAGAACTGTTCGAAATGGGCCGGGAATGTTCAAGAAACTTCTAGACCATACATGAATGGATATGTAAGGCACACAATGGATCCAGGAGCTCAGTCTTAATTTGGAATCGAAGAAATAAGACTAAAGTCGTTATTCCTAAGTGTTTAGTTGTGATTATAGTTAAGGTCTTCATTAAATTATTGTTGTTAATTATTAATTAGATAATAAAGTAGTGAGTTAGTGTTACTTGGATTTTCAGTCAACGATTCTACGGTTTAAGGTGTTTTTGTGAATGGTAAACACGTAACAATATGTATTACATTAATATTAGACAAACTTTATAAAGCTTTGTAAATGCACTAACCTCGGTACTAATGGGAAAATAAACACCATATTTGACTAAACTATTTTTAAAATGCTCTCATATTTGAAAGCCTAAAGATTCCTAAACATTTTTCAACTTCTGGAAGACTATCCCCTCCACTAACACCGTATACACATCTCATTCTTACAATTACTTTTCATAACACGACACGCCTACAACATACACAACGAGCCGTCACTGTTCATAAGTATATTAAAGTATTATTCCATACACCAGATTAGTGTTTCCTCTCTTCCCATTCTCTTTCATGCATGATATTTCCAGGAATTTCCTGTCAGCAACGGTATTAACAAAAAAAAAAACATTATTTTCAGTTCTTTGAAGCAATCTTATGTCGAGTGGCGGACATCACTCCACAGTCGGATATTGGGATATATGCAACACTTCCAAGGAATAAAACCTTAAGGATTAGATATTTTCTGAAAGGAATCGACTCGGACAATGAGACAGAGCCCTGTCCTCAAAAGCATATTTAAATCACTACAATGGAATACATATTTCTCTACTTTGGCCAGAAACGTGAACAACTGATATCTGTGGAATCAAACGTATTTTCACGAGAAACGCGGACAATATGTAAAAGATGGATTTAGCCAGGGAGCTTAACACTGAGTAAAGAAAATAATATTCTTTGTGGTTCGGTAAAATACAGATACACATGTACAGGATTACTTTCTTTATAAGAATGTAACAAAAATGTTTTTAATACAAAATTTAATTGAAATGGTCGTGTATTTGCAAATTTCCTTAATTTTTTAAATTGAAACTCGAACATCGCTTTAATTCTAAAAATATTTAAAAACAGTCATTCTTAAGTAATGATGGTTGGACAGGGATGAATTCAAAAATACCAATAGTTATATAACTGGATTAACCCCACGCAATATGGCTTAACTAAAATTTATTTCGAACCGGTGTGCGACGATCGATTATGTGTCGATAGGTGTGGACAGTGGAACAAATTAGCAGGAAGTGGTGACTTGGCACAGCTGTTAATTAAGCCCTACTGATAAAAATTAAAAATCAAAAGTCCCTTAAATCCAAATTGTGGTCCCGCCGCCATCTTGGAAAATGGCGGTCTAATTCGGTTCTTTGACAATAATTTCAGAATCGCCACAGTTACTAAAAAATACAAAAAGTAAAAATATTCTCCATAAAGAAACTAAATATTTCTGTATCAATATTTTGTCTGGGATTAAAAATACAAGTTATTAATACATGCCCACATAAAAAAATTACCCGCCCATGCAAACTAGGAAAATCAAACAGGTCACCCAGAACCTTTAACATCCAAATAGAGAAAGAGACTATAGATGAGGTTGTGAAATTCTACTGTTTGCTCACGCCATGACCGGACACTACGTCAGCCCTGTACAATAAAGGCAGTTAGTGCGTTCAAATTTGTGCAGCACCACGAAGTTGAGAGAAAAATTGAAAATATTCAACCAAAAAGGTGCCAGTAAAGAAGCTATCAAAACTGTCTGTTGAAATTATACGGATTGAAATCAGAGTCCTTGGATATAATATATGGTGGCAAAAAATAAATTGGATACATTTTTTCACCTATCTCCGACCAGTGCAGGTGAGGAGCAATATTCGTAAAAGCTAGAATAGTTGAGTTGGTAAACTGAACTATTCTAGCTTGGCCCTTGAGTTTGGATGCGCAATGGTCTAAATCGCTCCCTTTCATTGTCAAGCGGTTTGTTCGTCTCTGTCCCACACTAGCGATATTTCTTCTCTCTCTGCGCGGCTAAGTGCCACGCTAGGATCGTTGAGTAGTATACTTGTAGGTCCAGGAATGGCTAGCAAACAATTTGCAGCCGATAAAGCGGTGTTAGTCCGTGACAAGGGGATCTCTAAAACTTGTCACACCAAGAGATGTAAGTGTGTACATTCTGATATGCTGTGCTTAACAATGTGGAGGATGCCAAGGCACTATCTGCATGAACTCCTTAGTCGAAATGTTTCTAAATGAATCTGAGGATTATATCAGCCTAGCACACTAATATATATTTGATCTTAAATTCTAGCCATAAAATCTATTTACAGCTTGTATATCCCATTAAAATACAGAATTATAAATTATAATTACGTAATCGTGTGGAATATTTTCATTTTAAATCCCTGAAAAAGTGTCATACAAAAATGTCTGTTTTTTTAAGAAGAGTATTTTTGCATTTTTTTTAGTAGCTTTGACGGTTCTGACATTATGGCCAAAAAAACGATAACTAGCATTGCTGAAATTCGATACCAAATCCTATCTGAATTATTAAACTGCTTAAAGAGTGGTAATGGAACTCGATATGTAGTATTACCACCTAAAAACGTGGCCTAGTGCTGCAGCGTGACGTCACAATCGCTGGTCCAAGCGAGCCAGCATACTTACCTTTGAGCATAGTAAAAACGAAAAATAACAATGCGAAATCTTTTTGACATTTAGTAAGGGCTTCCTGTAAAAACGGGATTGCCTGTCGCAAACTGAGCCCTTATATCGCAACTCATTCTGTTTTTTTTTAAGAGAAAACGAAATTTCAAAGCAAAAATACAGCGGAATTAATGTACTAAACTATGGTGAAAATGAATATGAGAACGGATTTTAGATTTAAGTTTCAAAGAAATAAATTAGAAAATCAATACGATGTAATAAATCACATTTTAATGGGAAATTTTTAACATGGTTTATGAAGCAATAAGTCAATAAAAGTTTCTATACTAGGATTAACAAGAATTAGAGTTTAAAAACATCAAAGATAGAATGAAGATGGTATGTCTGGCCATTATGTAAATAACTTCCGGGGCTATTGACGGATTTAAATATTTCTATGTATTCTAACAAATTTAATTTTACGCTTTCTTGTACATGTAGTGTATTAAGATTGTTTAAATTTGGAAAATTGCGACCTAACTCGAAAATATGTTTGAAAAAGTTGAAACTGTTTTTTGGAGCAACAAAGCAAAATGTTTTTATTATATCGTAATAATTAATTGTCATTTATGAATCACCAAGTAACGGTAACTAATTTATAAAAAATCTGTTACCTAGGTGTACTTATTTTTATTTATATTTACCTACCAAATTATTGAATAGCAAAAACTTACAGTGTAACGGGCTATTTTGAATAATTATTAATTTTCTGTTAACGTAATCAATATTGAGAAATTTTTATAGCTGATAGAATTTTGGAGACATAAATATTATTTCTCACTAACAAAATCAGCTTGCTTGATTGTCCGAAGTTTAGCATCCCTACTTTGACGAACAGATAAGGGTTTTGAAAAATATTGGAAAATTTAATAGATATTGCATCTGACTACAAATGAGAATACATTAATTTTACAGTTACAACCTGACCTGTTCGGAAATTCGAGAGATTTCTGTAAAGAATTGTTGTGTGATGAAATGAAGCTCGTATACCTACTTTACTGCACTTTGTAGGTGTAAATCATTTTCTTGGAATAGCCGAAATCCGTTTTTAACACAAGCTTACATTCTTCGGAAAAGAAAACACACGCACTTTCGGCCCATTCATATAAAATTCCCTTGCAACTCAGTACACTGTATTTATGCGGCATGTTACGAACTTCTACACTGACGATTTTAATTAAAAAACACTAATTATATCATGAAATGTATAATATAGAGAAACCGGAGGATATAATCTAAAGAAACTCATTTTTTCGCAACCGAGTACAGCTATTTTATTCCCTGTTTTTGCTCCACACTAATGGACAGATTACTAGTTACACTAGCAATAAACAAAATTAGTGATTTTGATACCTTTACATTTCTACGCCACCCATACGCGTTTTTGTTTTGTTCTTCAGGATGCGAAACAGTTTTGTTTCAAGGTATCCAATGGTATAAAGCTTATAATGGTAGATCCCGGCTGCGTCCGTCTATACATAATTTAAAAAGAAATTTTAAAACAAGAAGGCGGTATAATTAATATGGTTGTCTTCCTAATGGTTCAAAGGTGGATTGTGGATCAGGTACTGGTATATAACTAGAAAACATACATACATAATAACGACCAAGCTGTGATATCTATTAAGGCCAGCATTAATGGAAAAAGCTGTCCTGCGTATTCTGATTCTGATTCCTTAATGAAGAACAATATGCAGAAAAAACCACGAAGGGGGCGAACTCGGTCACACATCAACTCTGTTCAGCCACGCTCACCACTTTGCGACACTGTTTCCAGCTATCCAGGGATAACTTACTCATTATTGTAGATTTTCTAATAGGACACTGCAGACTGCAAATATATCTTCACAACCTGAGGGTTGTGAACAATGCCAGGTTCAGAGGTTGATGTAAAAAAGGCTATAGTGAAAAGTATGCACTCTCAACAAATAGAGGATCAATATTCGGGGGCTTTTGACTCAGTAGGTTCATATCCGCAGATCAGAGGACGGGAAATAACGGTTCTGCCATTTTTTGCGGAACAGCATATCTTTGAGACTTAAATGTGAGTAACAATCAGTTCGCTCCCCATTTAATAAAACAGAACATAGATATAAAATCTACTTTTATCAATTTTATTTACTTAAAACATTTTCTAAAATTAGGAAATATATTTTGTTTTATTTTGTTTTACAATGTAGGAAAATGATACGGAAAATTGCATGTAACGGAAAGTTAATAATAAATAGATTAGTACTTTTATCTATATTCGTGCGATAAGAGCTCCTTATCGTACTGATTTTGAGTGCGATATAAATCACTGTTTGTTCTTATCGTATGCCTAGGGAAACAGTTTTGCATTCTGCTTTGAAAACGTTTCAACTCACTAGATTGTAATACTTAACAAAACCTTATTTTTATATCACAGTACATTGCTTATCAATAACAAAATAAACGTTTTACTAATATAAATAAAACAATTTACAAAATTAGAGACGACTGTATTATGTTCTGTGTCAGAAACGTTACAGTAAAATCTACCCCAGTGCCCAAAATCTGGATATGCCACTGGCAATATTTATAATAAATTTTAGGGCATATCCGGTTATTTATAAATAAATGAAATACACCCTTTTCGCTCTCGCTGATATACAACCCCTCTGTTTCTTTACTCCCATCAGATTTTCGAACAGCAGGAAAGCAGCGAAAATCTCTATAGGATGATGTACGTGGAGGCCCCTTGCTGCGGGATATGGGGATTGATTGAATTTGGGAAGTATCGGTTTCGATAACAAAGTCATGTTGCAAAAGTGATTACTACATAAAGTATTAAGGCCCCTTTCTGCTCGATATGTTTACACAGTGGCAATCATTAGAGAGATATTGAGGTGTGGGAGAATAATTTGAATTTAGAATATACATTACTTATAAACAAGTATAAATACAAAATAAAAATTTGCATTTTCTAACAATGCTTCCTTTGAAATTACTGAAATGTATTTTTTACGACCATCTTTGAAAGTAAGCTTTGAAAGTTTTACCACCATTTTTTATCATTTATCTGGACATATATGGACCAGAACTGCTTTAATTTTCGTTATTATTTGATTGTAAATGTTTGTTTTAACGTTTTGCAACCTACAAATTTTGGACAAAAAAAACAGGAAAAAAAAATGTGACAAAGAAAGCTTCATATATTTCTAAGCATTTAAAAAAAAAACAAAATACCGTCGCCCTATTTCCCAAATATATTAAATCATTTTGACGTAGAAGCGGTGCGGGTGGAATTAAAATTATAATTATAAGAGAATTATAGTAATTCAAGAATTGATGCCTAACACAAATTCAAATTCAAAACTATTTTTATTTATATTAAATATGAACATTGTATATTGCCCTAGACGGACACCCGGTCTGTTGCTGACCTAGCATCCCCGAGTATGGTGGCAACGGGGCAATGGTTAAGTCGGGCGGTGCGGAGCCGGTCCGGGCTTAAAACTAGAAACTGTAAAATAATAAAACACCTAAAAAACAAGAATAGAATTGTATTATTGATTTAAAAAAAAGTACAAAGGCACAATTATAGTTTATTTCAAACTTATTTGCAACATAGAAAACGGCTCCTTTGACGGCGGTAAAGGGATCAAAGAAGCCGACGTTTTTTATGTTGCAAATAAGTTTGAAATAAACTATACAGAAATGTGTAGGCTTAGTGACTCGGTGCTTATATTTGAGGCTTGAGATCATGGGTCCCGGGTCCGAATCCTGGCTAGGAGATGGTTGTATAGTGGTGGCGTTTTTAAATACCAAAACGGTAGCACAGTTGACTAGAGCGTTGCTGTGTAGCAAAACACGGCTAGACACTGTCTCTTCTGAGTTCCAGTCTTGGCTACGGCATCTGGCAAATGTCGTAGGGAATGGCTCTTGCGTGTGTGTGTTTGTCCTGGTTGAGTGATGAAATAAAATGTGCTAAACTCCACCAGGATGTTAATATCAATAAGCCCATTAAAAAAATATATCTAGCTAATATGTAGATACAATCTTAACAATGTAAAAACTCACAATATTCGTTATAAAAAAGATAATTATGATAAAGTCACATATCAGTAGAGATTGGGAAGTAGAGATAAATTTCCAGAAACGACTTTTACTTACATGTGTATGTAGATAGAATATTATATTGTAAACACCTAATGAAACACTTCCAAACGATATTAAAAATGATAAAATATTCGTACATACGTAGGTACTATGCAATAAATCTGTTTTCTTTATAAAAATGAGAACAAAAAATTAAAGGTTTTTATCAGGTAATTGGACGGCTTGCTGCTATAAAAAACAATTACTTATGGACCGTCATCTTGAGGAGGAAAGGCTTGGTATTGTCGAGAGTCCAATAGCAGGCGCCCCCTTGTGAGGTCGCTTGTCTGTCACGTTTACGCCCACTGTCCATAAATACTTCTAAATAAATAGTGTTTATAAAACGCCCATGTAGATAAAACGTACAAAGATACGTAAACAATGCGAAATTAAAAATAACGAATGAACTTTCTAAAATGTCTAATTCAATTTCTTCAGAGGATAATGTGAACTTGTGGATTAGTGGTTTTCCGGAGTTACAATTTAACGGCACAAAATTATATTGCACAAGTTTTATAAAAGTGCTTTTGTGCAATGTTAATGTAAATATTAAGACCCACATTTGTAGTGTTACTGATAGTAACAGAGAAACAAATTTTAACTTAGATATAGTGCAAATGATGGTTGGGTATAATATATCGTGGACAAAACTACATAATTCACTATTTAGACAATTTTTGCAAAAATGCATTAGTGGACAGTATAGCAATGTTCAGGTGCCATCGGAAACTACACTAAGAAAACAATATTTCTCCCAAATACGTCAGTATAAAAAAAAAATGCATACTGAACTGAATCACAAATGTGGCTGGATTAGGGTGGATGAAATCACCAATGCTTGAGGTTGGTAGGTGGCAAATGTTTTAGTGGGTGCTTTGAAGGAAATTTGTTCAATGCGCCGACATAGATTTAATCTTAAGTACTAGAAACTCCAAATTCTAGCACTATAGCGGATGCAGTTTACTGCACTGCAGTGTACATTTTCAATTATCGAGGAACATTGCTGAGGCAGTAAAGAAAAATTCGTTGTTTGGAAAAAAATCCCGGATTTCTTACGATGTCAAGTATAATGGACCTTTTAAATTGCAAAGAAGTAAACCTTTCTACACAAGATAAAAATGTGGAGTCTGCAAAATCAAATATTGTAAATATGCGCCAATTACATCTGTCGACGTTGAACGGTCCTTCCACAATACAAATGGATTTTTAATTAGAGGCGCCCAAGATTAACATCGGAACATTTACAAGAAATATTAGCAATATACAGGGTGGGGCAATAGTGCGTCCAACTTCGATATCTCGGGTTCTATGATAGCTAGAAACTTGATTTAAAAACATAAGTAAACTAGACAAAAAAAGTTTATAACCGGAAATTGCTTTTGAATATACAGTGTGAGCTAAGACGATTCTACAGGGCAAGTAAAATTTTTTTAAATGAAATGCCATGTATATCATAACATTTTTTTAAACCATATTGTGGCCTCCTTTCACTCCTGTATTATTATTGACCTTTTCCCAACCACTTGGATGTGCTGATATTTTTTTGTTAAAATTATACCATTTACACGTGTATATTAAAAATATCGTTACAATCACAACTATCGATTTTCAGAAAAAGTATGTCAGTACCAGTTATGAGACATCTGTGTGACGACACTCGGCCATTTTCACTTCCTAAAAGTATACAGGGTGACCAAAAAGGATTTTTAAATTTACAACTTTTTGAACTGAATTTTCTCAATTATTTCAAATAGAACACTCTGTATATTTTTGGACGATGTGATGTAGGATTGAAAAACGAACATGTTTTGTACGTACTTACATTCTTACAGCTATTTGTGACTATTTTCAATTTATTGAACAATAACTGCAAAATTCCGCAATAAATATTAAAAATGAGGATTTTTTTCAAACAATTCAAGAGGAGGTATTATAATAAGCGTGTTACATGATGCCCATAAAAACATCACACCAACAACAATCCAAAATTTGAAGAAAAGGATAATAAATGCTTCTATAATTACCACTCCGGCAATTTTATGAACAGTAAAAACCTCATTCCAAAGACGCATAGAAATGTGTGTCAATCAAAATGGGAAACATGTGGAGTACTTTTTATAATATCTTCACTTGAATTACAAAAAAAAAAATAATTTTTATTGCTGAACTTTGCAATTATTTTTCAATAAATCGAAAATGGTTACAAATAGCCATAGGGATGTACGTCCCAAAATTTTTCGTTTTTCAACTCTAAATCACATCGTCCAAAAATATACAGGGTGTTCCATTTGAAAAAAATTGAGAAAATTCAGTTCAAATAGTTGTATATTTAAAAATTGTTTTTGGCCACCCTGTATATTTTTAAGAAGTGAAAATGGTTGAGTGTCATCACACAGATGTTTCATAACTAGTACTAACATATTATTTCTTAAAATCGATAATTGTGACTGTACTGATTTTTTTAATATACAGATATTAATGGCAAAAAAATCATTACATCCAAGTGGTTAGGAAAGAGTCAATAATAATACAGGAGTGGAAGGAGGCCACAAAGAGATTTTCAAAAAATGTTCTGATATACATGGCATTCCATGTTAGTTGACCCTGTAGAATCGTCCTGGGGCTCACCCTGTATATTCTAAAATAATTTTCGGTTATAGACTTTTTTGTCTAGTTAATTTACGTTTTTAAATCAAGTTTATAGAACTCGACATATCGAAGTCGGACGCACTATTGCCTCACCCTGTATGTTTACACTTGTGATCGCTGATTAAAAATACATGTGAATTAGTGTTACATTCATCAATACTTGCAGACCTCTTTGTAATAACTTTGGATGTTACCGAACACGTCAAAATAACCGCACGATAATTGTCATATATGCATGAACATTTTGCGCGGTAACACATCACCTGGAGGCAACCCTGGAATGGACGTTATTTATCGCTGTCTCCCGATCTCTACATATCAGTTAAAAATTCAGAAATGCTGTAATATGCATTAGATGTCAGGAATAATTTTAGTTTGTATTCAAATGTATTCATATTTGGTTGGGATTTCACCTCAGCAGGTAGTGCCTTAAAATATTAACGTCTAGTAAAATACAAATTTTTATGAAGCAATGAAGTTTCATGTTTAGTCGGTAAAAGATGCACTGGCGGTTCTTCTATAGGGTCATTTGGTCAATGACCTCTAACATACAAATAAAAAAATAGAGTTATTCATTTTCTGAAGTTTAAAAATATATAATATAAATTTTTAATATTCTTAAAAAAATATATTAAAGTTTCTAGTTCATTCTATGCACAATACTATTCAAATATCTAGATCGCAGGATTTCGTATCCCCTCCGAGCACTACATTCATATTCTCTACATTATTCATTTATAGAATTTAAAAAACTTCGGGCAATCCTCAACTTGTCCTCAAAACTAGCTACGGACTGAATTAAAGTGAAATAGATTTATGCACGAATCGTCTGAAAGCAAAAGAGACAGAAAACACTAGCGGGGACAATGTCCCTGACACATTTTACGGAAACGGTAACGCACGAAGTTCAGTGGAGCAGTCATAATGCTGACTAGGTACGCGTTGGTCGGTAAATTCTCTCGTGTTGTTTTTAATGTTTTATTTGTGAACACTTTATTAGTAAATCTCTACTTGTCGTGAAATTCAGTAAAACAGTGTTTTTGGTGTTTACTATTAAATATGAGTGTTGTACAAAATACATTAAAACTGAAAGATGGACATAAGTTGGGTTATGATGACCGAGTGAAATTCAAAGGTGGTGGTCGTCCAAAACCTAATATGACGATAAAGCAAACATCTCTTGATAAGAAAAAAAGAAGTTAATAGGTATTTTCGAAATTCAATGTACGATATATCCGAGTGGATTTGTGGATGCGAGGTAAAAAATGTATTTTTTTTGTTTCCCATGCCTGTTATTTGGTGATGATCCTGATCCTATATGGTCCAAAATAGGTGTAACTGACTTGAAACATTTAAAAATAAAAGTACAGAAACATTCGCTCGCATCAAGTCATATAAATAACTGTTGTTGTCTAGCAACACTTGGTACAGTTGATATTAAAATGCAGTTAGACAGTGCCTATAGAAAAAGTTTAAAAGCTTACAACGAAAACGTTTCTAAAAATAGATATTTTTTTTTTGTTGAAAATGGCTTTTGGAATGTAAAAATAGATATATTTTAAATAAAATAATAGACTGTGTATTATTCTGTGGAGCTTTTGAGCTAGCACTACGCGGACATGCCGAAACTGACTCCTCTGATAACCCGGGAATATTTCGAGGTCTAGTAAATTTTGTATCTGAACTAGACGCCATTTTTAAAGATCATTTGCAAAACAGTACTGTGTTTAAGGGCACTTCGAGGGGAATTCAAAATGAATTTTTAGATTCGATACTGGCGATTATTCACGAAGAAATAAAATCTGAAATTAATCAATCTGACTTCATTGCAGTTCAAGTTGATGAAACCACAGATAGTTCCAATAAAGTAAAAGTACAAGTAGTTTTTGTGTTTAAATACATTTTAGACGGTGTTGTATGTGAGAGATTTTGGAAATTTATCAGCCTCAAAGAACGATATCGCAGCATTTGACAGATGTAATTTTGAAAGAGTTAGAATGTCTGAAAATTAATGAAAGTTAGCACAAAGTTACGATGGATCATCAGTAATGAGTGGTGCTTTTGGAGGTGTATAAGCCAAAATTAAAAAGTTATCCTTCAGAAAATTTTATTCATTGTTACGCTCATCAACTAAATTTAATTTTACAAAAAGCATCAAGTCAGGATAAAAGCATACATTTTTTTTTGCTAATTTACATAGCTTTTCTTCATTCTTTGGAAAATCGCCAAAAAGAACAGCGTGTTAGATAATGTTGTTAAGGTGAGATTACCTAAAGCGGCTCCAACACGATGGAATTTTAATACAAAGTGCATAGAGACTGTTTATACCTATCGAACAGAATTATTAGATTGTTTAGAAAAAATCATTGATAATGAATCAGAAAACAACACTCTAAACCAAGCTATTGGTTTAAAAAACTACTTACAAAATGAACATTTTCTTTACTGGTTAAATTTTTTTCATTTAGTAATGCCTCATTGTGATATATTGTTCAATTACAAAAATGTAATATCGATGTCATAACAGTAAATAAGTGTATTGTCGTTTTTAATAGTAAAATTGAAGATATCAGAAATAAAATTTTGAATAACTATTTGGAGGAGACATCCATGCAGTCTGCCCAGAGATGTAAAACGGAAGAATCAAAAAGGAGAATTTCATTAGAAGTTTGTGATATAATTACATCTGAGATCAAAAACAGGTTTGGCTTCAGTAATCTTTTAGCAGTGTCTCAGTTATTTCACGCAGATCGATTTAAAGATTATAAAAAAAGCTTTCCCTCAAGATATGTTTAAATTAGTTAAAACGGAGTATCCAGTCATAAATCATTTGAAACTTAAAACTAATTTAGAAGTATTATATAGCCGAGAAGATTTTTCCAATAGTGAAAGTGCAGTTGCTTTGTTACAGCTTTTTATTAACAATAATTTGTGCAATACTTTTTCTGAAAGTGTCAAACTGTTCAAAATCTTGTGTACTCTCCCTATGACTACCGTCGAAAGTGAACGTTGCTTTTCCACCTTAAAAAGAATAAAGACATTTTTAAGAAATACCATGGGTCAAGAAAGGTTATCTTCTTTAGCTATGCTTACCATAGAAAGGGCATTAATAAAGAAGATAAAAGACTTTAATGAAAAAGTAATTGAACACTTTGCATCTCAAAAAGACCGGAGGATCAACTTGGAATTTAAATCACTTTAAAAGGTAGGTAATACAGTAAACTTTTTCTAATTGACCTCCCTATCTCTTGACCCACGAACCGCCACTGAAAAGATGATTGTTTTTGCAGGTATTATATTGATGATCAACATGATTCCTTTTGAAGATACGCTTATTTTTATAGACAAAACTGCTTCGTAGATATATATGCGGCTCACAAAACTATTCGTACCATCGGCGATAATACCTAATAATTTTTTTTGTTTTGCAAATTCTGCAGTTTAGCGCACACTGATTGTTACTTCCATATTAAGAATACATATGCATAAAATCGGAAACAATAAATACGTTAATGTAAAGTTGGCATTTATTTATTAAAAAAGTGAATGTATCAAGTCACAAAACTACTCATAAATACAATAGAATTTTTTTTTCTGAACCTAATAATTTGTTGGTCCATCCTTTGCTGCTATAACAATCTGTAGGCTCCTCGGAATGCTGTTAATCAACTTTCTAGTAATATTTTCGTCAATGCCGTCCCAAGCTTCCACAAGTTGTACTTTCATTGTTCGACACTTCACTTTTTCGTACTCGAGTTTCAAGTTTAAACCACAGATTTTTAATTGGATTGATATCAGGGCTTTGTGAGTATATTTCGAGGCGATGAGGTACACTATACAATCACTACTGCCTTACAACATACGCTGTATGTTTAGGGTGGTTGTCTTGTTGAAATAGAAGTCATCATTCAACCCTATTTTTCTCGCACTCGAAACAACATTTTCTCGTACAATGTTAAGATATTTAAATTTATCTATGATTCCATTGATAAATACCAAATTACCAACACCACTGCTACTCATGCATTCTCAGACCATTAAAGATCCTCATACTTCACTGTCAGTGTTAAATGTCGCATCCTCAATTCTGTATTAGCTTTTCTCTACACAAATTTTCGTCCATCGGAGCCAAAACTGTTGAACTTGCTCTCATCTGAAAATATAACCCCCAATTTTATTATTAGACTTTCCTTCCTTATGCCACAGAAATATTTGTTCTTGTTCCTTTACTATAGTTTTGCACTTTAGACGCCCCAAGTTGACAGTTCGATGCCTTATGAGAAATTAGTCAGAACACGTAGTTGCGGGGACTCCCAGCTAACCATACCTACGAGACTAAATCTAAGTTTTGTCAATAGATGGTACTATCAACTATTTAAGTTAGCTCTGAGTGGCAGTATGAATAGTTTTGTAATTTCTGATATATATGCTTTTTTAATAAATGAATGCCATTTACAATAGTGTATTTATTGTTTCCGATATGCATATGTATTCTTTTAATATGAAAGTAACGATTAGTGTACGCTATACTGCAGAATTTGCAAAACAAAAATGATTATTCACCACATTAGGTATTATCGCTGACGGTACGCATAGTTTTGTGAGCCACATAGCAATGTTTTAATTTGTTAGAAGTATCAGGCCAATTAAGATTCACAATAATTCGTATTGCGCACTTTTCTAATATGATCACTTTGTTCTTCACCATACATACCTCAGTGCATAATTCCATATTTCAATGTGCTGTAAAAACATCTAAAGTATAGTTGCCTAAAATATTTATTTATCATTTTGGGTTTCAACAGAAATTATAGCATTTTTCTAATTTTTGTCATGACCCCTGTATATTTTTACAGTTTTGGATAGAGTATTAAGTTCTGAGTACAATAATGTGACATACTTGAGCGTTTGGCTTTTTGTTTCTCGCTATTATTAGCGATATATTATGAAATGCAGAAAAAGCAGTAGGCTTATAAATATATAACACATGCGTTTCAAATAAAGTTCTATTACTTCCCTAATGACTAAGTTATTGTATTATGTACAAAGATATGAAGCACAATGACTTTAAATTAGTACTTTTTACTCTACCGGGTGTTAACGGAATCATTAGACAAGTCATAGTTTCCAGAGTTTTCAAGATGTAAGTCTTAAAGTTGGCAGGGATAATATATACCAAAGACGGCCAATTTTTCATTATTTGACACTTTTCCATCACTTCCAGTTTCCCCGAAAAAGACCCCAATTTTGAAATTTTAAGTAGAACATCCTGTATATTCTTACATTTTTGGATTCCGGAGACGATTTGAAGTACGAATGAATAGTTTTAAAAAATTATTTGAACTACTTGATTTTTTTAGGGCTACTTTTATTATTGCGTTTACAGTGAATGCAGTCAAATCAATCAAATGGACCAAAACGATAAAAGAAAAATGCGAACGTGAGATTTTTCGAATTGATTTAGTAGCTACGACCAACCAAAATTTCCAAAATCACTAATTTGTAATTATTATGTCAACTTTTTCAAATGGTAACATCTTTTAGACACTTAATAGTTAAATACTTATTTTCACGACAAATCCATTGATACCTTCAAATCGAAAATCGGTTTGATGTTAACCCATATACACAATTCCTTTGGTGGAAAATAATTAAAATATCGAGAAAGTAAGCTTATCAAGTAAGTATGCCGTGGAAATTGAATAAAATTAGATTCAAAACAGTCATTTTGCCAACGAAACAACGCTGCAAATAAAAAAGTGTGCTGTCCGAAACGATTTATTTTAACAATAAAAAACATATTGAAAGATTAGTTAAAAGGTAGTAAATGTTCTAAGTGCAACCCCTTCTTCTTGACATTTTCTGGATCGGTTAATGGTGTTTCGCATAACAGTTCGCAACATAGCAGGAGTTATACTTGCAAAAACTTCGCGGATACGATTTTGTAAAATTTCAGGTGTTTGACGGGGTGTACAAAAAAACTCTTTGTTCACATAACCTCCACACAAAAAAATTTAAAATGCTTAGATCTGGTGAGCGGGCAGGCCAAGGTACAGATCCATATGTTGGAATTACTCGCCCATTATACCTGTTCACTAAATGCACCATAACTCGAGCTGCATTATGAGGCGGAGCCACATCTTGTTCAGAAACTGCAAGTAGTTAGTCCATCAACATTTATTCAATATCATTTTGTAGGAATTCTACTTTCTTCTGTCAAAGGTCTTCGAAAGGAAATAGGTCCAATAATTCTTGTTCTAATCACTCCAGCCCACACATTTACTCCAAATCTTTCCTGAAAATTACCTTGCCACATTAAGGGGCCTAGTCGGGAAAAAGCTTCGGATAGCTGTGTCACTCTCTGGAAAGTTTTTATACATGCGCCGCTGAATAATTTTGCTCTTGACTATACCTTCACTGGACGCCTTATTCACCGACTTCATTGAGGTGCGATTCCCGATAGAGGTAACACTTCCTTGCTCCATTTGTAATGACAAAGATACTTATTTAGAAAATTCATTTTAACCAAATAAAACGGAATAAAAGTTTGAAACTTGCTGAGCATAATTATGAAGATTCATTCTAGACGACATGTATGAATTTTACCTCGAATTTTACCGATTGATATCATAATTCAGGAGCTAATCACGTCCAAATTTCACTTATATTTACAGTATAATTTTTTCCTACATAAAGTTAAAATTAATTAAAATAGATATACATGTACCCTCTAGTACACTTTCAACTACTGATCCTCCAAATTTAGTGTAATTTGACCAAACCGTATGGAAGAAATAAATTTTGAAAAATTACCTTACAAACACTGGTTCTATTAGCCCTCTTAAATGTTGATTTTCCTGCGCCCAATATCTATTTTGTTTATTGTTGGTTAATCTCGACTCATCAGAAAACAATACCAATGAAATAAAATTCAGGTTAACAGTATTGTTCTGAAGTAACAGTCACAATAAGCTAATCTTTGTTTGCCATCATCTTCGTATAAATGCTGGTGCACTTGATTTTTAAACGAGCAGTCTCCATATTTTTTGAAAATCTTTCTTGCTGATTCATGACTAATTTGCACCTCGTAGGTAATTTCTTTAGTAGAAGCAGTTGAATTCACTTCTACAAAAGCCAACAGGTTAATTTCTGTCGCTTTATCAGCTGCAGGATTGTTATCAATTCCTTTCCTGATTTGTTTCTCCACAATTGGATAATACTGAAAACATGGATGATGCCTGTTCGGATACCTTTGGGCATACTATTCTGCGGCGTTCCTGGAATTTCTGTGGCATTCTCCAAAAATTAATAACATGGCCACTTTTTCACCCCTTGTATGCATGTTAAACAATAACAGCAATAATTAAAAAACAACAAACAACAACAAATTTGTCGATAAAGGGCAAACTTATTAAGTACAACGTATTATTATTAAGTAACAACGTATTATTATCTGTCAAGCTTCTTTTTGTTTCCACAGCACACTTTTATTATTTGCAGCGTGGTTTTGTTGACAAAATGAATGTTTTGAATCTTGTTTTATCCATTTCCACGGCATACTCACTTGATAAGCGTATTTTCTCGATATTTTAATTATTTTCCACCAAAGAACTTGAGTTAATATCAAACCGATTTTCCATTTGAAGGTATCAATGGATTTGTCGTGAAAATTAGTATTTAACTACTAGATGTCTAAAAGATATTGCCATTTGAAAAAGTTGACATAATTACAAATTAGTGATTTCGGAAATTTTGGTTGGTCGTAGCTACTAAACCAATTCGAAAAATCTTACGTTTACATTTTTCTCTTATCGTGTTTGGTCCATTTGATCGATTTGAGTGCATTCACTATACTCTAGATGCAAAAAATAGCCCTAAAAAATCAAGTAGTCTCAAAACTTTTTTAAAACTATGCAATCGTACTTAAAATCGTCTCCGAAATCCAAAAATATAATATACAGGGTGTTCTACATAAAATTTCAAAGGTGGGGTCAGTTCCGGGGAAACAGGAAGTGATGGAAAAGTATCAAATAATGAAAAATTTGCCGTTTTTTGCACATATTACCCTTGCCAAGTTTAAAACTTACATCTTGAAAACTTTGGAAACTATGGGTTGTCTAATGATTCCGTTGACACCCGTATATGAAGCAACTTTTTTTAAGGGTTCTGTAATTTAAAATTACAAATAATTCTGATGTTTCACATATAAACCAAGGTAGATTTTATCTATTGCACTGGGTATTGAACTATTCATCTAATAATGATTTTAAACCTTTTTAAATATTTTCCCACAATCTCATTTATTTTTATTATATCTTGAACAAATAAAATGACTGTTATCAACAGAAGCTTTATTAGAATTAACTTTAAATTTATAATAATGCGTTACATTGCCGAATTCAGAATTTAATGCTCTATCCAAAACTGTAAAAATATACTGGGGGTCATGATAAAAATTAGAAAGTTGCCTATCATTTCCGTTGAAACTGGATATGATATTTTTCTTTTGTCAAATAATGTACTTTTATTTGTGTATTGACTACACATAATATCATTTTTCCAAGTGATAAATTAAACAAAAAAAAATGAGGTAACCATATCTCAGTGGCACCAGAAACAAATTTAGTGTCAAAATGGAACTTTGTAGCACTCCAATATCTACTTCCCTCAAAATTTGATGTATCGTACAATTTGAATAAAAAAGTCATGATATGTATCCACTACAGTAGTAGGAGAGTTTAGAACTCCAATGGCTGTGACATCGTGTTTCAAATGCTTTAGATAAATGTGAATAAAAATATAGCATTCCATTAACTCAATTCTTTAGTATAAAATCCTAAATTTTGGAACATGTGGGAATGAAACGTCGTAGTATTATGCCCTTTCCTAATACTGATTGAAATGCAACTATTCAATTGTTTGATCGCATAATCAAACCATTGCTAGTAGATTCCATGTGTATGCGTGCGTTTTTCTCTAAAATCGTAAATTGTATAAAAAAAATTTATATCGGAAACTATTTTATTGAAAATCGTTTCTATACTGAACATTTTTGTGTCTTTTATTATCAAGTTACAACTATGAGTATTTTTTTTCCACATATAACCGCCACTACTAGAGTGGGGTCTGTTACTTTTTTTGGGATATTTCACTAGAATCTAGTCTACAAAAAAAAAATCGGAAAGATTGGCGGAAGAGTAAATGTATATTATAGAGCCCACCTGGCTCACTGACTAAAATATTTATAAATATGATAAACATTCGCGAGGTTTCATTTGCGGCGCTTTCTAAATTCTTCTCACATTTAGACCAAATAATTTGTCATACTATAACAAGCATATTGTTTGGAAACAATGTTAGATGAAATATAACTTTATTACAATTATAATTAATTTAAAATGCAAGTCTAGTTCTGAACATTTCTAGGCACAATTGTGAGAAATTTAGTCACAATTTAGCTGTGGCTGGGACAAACGCACTGACTATATAGTCAGAGTTTTGCGGTAATCAAAATTCTATTAAAACTTTCGAACAACTAGACTGAAGGTTCCTTGTTGCCTCTGGAGCGGATCCGCATAAAAATATGTATCTATGAAGATATTTATATAATTTATGTAATTTACATAATTTTGTATTTTGCATAATTTATATAATTTACAAAATTTATATATTTCATATAACTTATACGATTTAAATAATTTTTATAATTCACATAATTCGTATAATTTATATACTTTATATGTAACTGTAGATTCTGGGACAAAATGATGAGAAATATCATGGGAAATGAATTGGGAGGAGAGGTGTTCAAGGATGGGCGGCAAGCTCTTCGGATTTAATGACGCTTGATTTTTCTCTGGGGTTATTGAAAAACTTAATTTTAACAAACCTCCGCCAGAAGATATTCATGATCTCCAGGGCTACGATAACTTCAAAATAAAGACAGATCTCCCGAGAAACCTTTAAAAATTCGAAAACAAACTTTATTATTATATCATACTGAAAAGTGAAAACCCAATAAAAACGAATTTGTTCATAAATTTAAAAACAAAAATACCAACAGATTTATATTCTATTGTAATATACAACATGCTTTGTAAAGATTGCCATAAGAGGTATATTGGACAAACAAGTAGATATCTAAAAACATGAAAAAACAACACATAAGAGATGTCAAGAATAAAAACAAAATAAATATCACTTCCTTGGTTGAACTCCCTAGGGATGCGTTTTATGCCACATGTTCATTAAGAACTTTTTGGCTGATTTTAATGAGTACTACACGCTGTAGAAGTTTGGAACCCTATTTTAGAAATACCCTTTATACGTTCTGTCCGGGGTTTCCATTAAACATTATTTTTATAATTTTCTTGTCACTTTTTAATACAAAAGAGCTTATTCGCCACACAATTAGTAAATAGTAAAGTATGATTCAATAAAACGACAAAAGTTAGTTATAACGATGCACATATTTTCATACATAAATGTACGGGGTTATTTAATATAAATTACCACCCTTTATCATCGTTATTATTGCCTATAGAAAAAAAGTTTTAAATAAAAGTTGTGTGGTTATGACTGTATTGTACCTATTAAATGGCCACCTAACAGTCCGGATTTGATCCCTATGGATTCATTTTTTTGGGGATTTCAAAAAGACAATGTCAATAATAATAATAATAGCATTCAAGTTATCAAAGACAGGATTCGACTAGAAATAAATAACCTGAATGTAAACAATGAAGCCATTTCCGGTGCAATTATAAATATAAGAAGACGTCATCAATCATGCATTAACAATAATGGTGGACACATCGAACATCTTTTATGAGTTATCCTTTACTTATATTTAAATTTCCTAAATAATTCTTTGTTATCTATTTTGTATAAATATTTGGTTTTTTCTTTCTCACTGAAGAAATGTCACTTATCAAACATAATAGTTGTTATTTTCATAGCTCACTTTAATAATGTTAACTTTTCCATATTTACAGTAACTAGTTTAACTAAGATATTTGACGTTTAATAACACAAAAACGGTATATGGTAGGGGTAACATATGCTATATTTTTGAAATCAGAAACAAAGGATCATTTCAAAAATTTAATGATATACAGGGTATCCTATTTAAAAAAAAATATTATTTTTTTGTATCACCTGAAATCTGCACGCTACTGTACTTTTGAGAGCATTTTAACAAAATTCAGTCATAACCACACAGTTTTTATTTAATTTTTTTTTCTATAGACAATAATAACGATGATAAGGGGTGGGTAATTTATAATGAATAAGCCTGTACACTATACAGTCATCATCTTCGAAACTCATGTACAAAATTTGTATCCATAGTCTAGGGTCCAGCCATATGTCTGTAGAAAAATTGGCGCATAGGGGATTTCTCTTCTGGAATTCGCTGTTGGGTAGTGGAGGACAATTTCTGGCTTGGTCAAAGTGGACGATAACCTATAATATGTCCGTTAATAGCACCTCCATAGAACTATGTTTTATCTTGTAAACTGTTTTTAAAAGAGAATAAAGTTTATTCTAAAAAAGTTTCCCAAGACAACAAAAAATTGTTATTACCATTATTTTTACTGTCAACTATTTTCATGAAAACGGAATTTTTTAAACAAAATTACAATAAACAGTATTGTGATTATGTTACAGTTTGTTGATATAATAGTTATTTATGTTACAAATCCGGTAAATGAATTTTACAGTAAGAGTTCGATGTTTACGGAACCTCGAAACATTTGTATATTGATGTTTTCTAAATATAACCATTATTCTGCATGTTCTATCGCCATTGTGAATATAGTTGAAAAAATCTATATTGTGACAGGACATGCGGGGCAAGACGCCACATGTGGGCGGGAAATGTATAACACATGACATCTTCCGTCTTTTACACCGCTTACATTAAAACGAGAATGATAATTGTTGTATTTAGTGGCACGCGACCAAGGCGGAGTTTAGCTTACATGCTGTGATACTTCAGGGCCGCACTTAATTTTGTTACCGAATTATTCTAACAGTGCTGATATATTTGTGTGTATAATATTATAAGATAATATCGCAATAATTATTTAATATCTGTTTATTTGTTGGTGTGTTTTTGAAAATATTTTAAGAAGTGTTGAAGATAGTGTATTATGTGTAATAATTATTTTATATCTGTTAATTTGCTGGTGTTTTTTTGAAAATAATTTAAGAAGGTTATCGTATTGCAGTGAGTTGTGAAATAATGTAATATAAGTAATAATTATTTTATATCTGTTTATTTGCTGATGTATTTTTGAATATAATTTAAGAAGGTATTTGAAGTAAAAATGTTTCGACCGTGGGAGGCCTTTACGTCTGCATCTTATTGTGTTTGTGAAAATGAAAGTGATAGTCATTACAGTGATAAAGAAAATCAAAGTTCATTAGTGTTTTCAGTAAGAAAAAAATCGGTTACATTTGAACAAGCAAGCGAAACAAATTTGCCTTAAGGTTTACAATTATCTTTTTACAATAATCTTTCGAGTTGCAAATTTTTTTAATGGAACATGATCTCTATTATGAGGAAAATTATAATAAAGCACAACTGTCCTGCAAACAAAAAATTATGAGAAGTATATTATGATAATGTAGCGGAGAGATATGGCCACAAGTGTTGAGATTACCGCCATATTTCTGCATTTTCAACCCGATTGAATTAATTTGGTGTAAATTGAAGAAAAATGTCAGAAAAGGAAATATTTTTCCGAAATTCGATAAAAAAGTCGTAGAGTTAATTCAAAATGAAGAGTTGAAAATTAACAAGGAAAATTGGGAAAAAAGAATTAGGAAAGTAATTACAATTGAGGATGGTTATTTAAAAATTGCCAAATTTCATATAAATAGTGGAAATAAATTTATTATAAATTTGAACGAGGATCTTAGTTCATCTGAAAATGAAGAAGAAGGTGAGAAGGGTGAGGATTCAGAGGAGGAAGCAATGTAAGGTGAGGTAAAGTGGTGATGTAAAGTGAAGAAGTGAATCAACTGCATTATTTAATTCCGTTTTTGTGCTTTCGTAGTTCAGTGCTTGAGAAACATTCTTTTTCAGGATGTTATTATTTAATAGTTTTTATTATTTTTTTTTTCATTTTGAGAAAAATATGTCTTTCTGTTTTTATTGTAATAATAACTTTACTGTTAGAATTTATTTTTAGTTGTTTTATTGAGAAAAATATTTGTTTCTGTTACTATTTTGAGAGTATATTTTTTGTTTTTAAAGGTTTCTTGTTACTTCTAAATAATCTCTTTATTCTATACTAATATTCCATAACTATCGTTTCCTGGCAAGAAATAGTCATACCTCCTCGCGGTTCTTGCTGGGTAGTAACAATTTATATTAAGCGAACTTGAATACTGTAACTGCTGTATGTGTAGTCAAAACTTTAAATTCAATAATTTTATTTCAAGTTAATACTTTTTTGTACAATTGTTAAATTGTTGCTAGCTAAACTGAGCACAAAAATCTACATTAAAAAAAGTAAACGAACGAACAATACAATTAAATCCGGCTCTGCGTTCCTTTGCGTCTTACCCTGGACGTCCCGTCACAATATAGGTCTCCTCAACTATACTTCAGAACTATTGTTACACAACACCTATTTTTATAAGACACGTAATTTCAAGTCTTTTCCCATCGTTATTGAGCTGGTATAAATCAACCACGTGCTGCTCCGGCCGCCCATCCATCTTCATCATGTAAACAGTTTTCTATGTGATCGTGGCATAGACCATACGCCAGCGATATCCAGGATTTACTTCGGATCATTTTATTTGTTTGCAGGGACACTTAGAAAGTAAGCGAAGTAAATTGTATGAATTTTACGATCATACAGTGTAGAATTACAGAGATAGGTGATACTCTTTTCGAATACAGTGGCGGCGAAACTTATAAGTTAAAAAATAATCATATTTCTTTCCATTTGTCATTCATTCAACTGGCAAAAAATATATCGAATTCATAAAAACGTGTTATGAGGGTACAGATGTAAATCATTATTCAACATGATTTTAAAACAAAACAACAATTGAAAAAAATACCTTCAAAAAATGTTTAAGATCAAAGCAGATGAGACTTTAGAATTATAACCACGGCAAACGTTATAGTAAAGGAACGAAGCGAGGCGAGACGCACGTAATCCATATACAATTTTTTTTTATGTCCATGTAATCATCTATTCTACATCTAGTTTAAATTTTGTATGCTCACGCCCTCATCTAACAATTTATCTAGGATCGATCTAAATTTGAAAGTTCTAGTGTAACGATATGACAGATATGGTTTTTAAAAACACCACTGTTTTAAGTGCCCTGTAAATAGCTCTTAAATAAATAAATCCGTATCATAACTGCGAGGTTGTACCACTTTACAAGAGGCTAATGAACACCTTTATCATTACACAAACTTAAAATCAGGTTTTCAGATTCTAAAAATTAAATCATCCAACTACCCAGCACAACATTAAGTCAAAAATAAGTAACTTTGGAAGCATATTTCAAATTACGAAATAGTATAACTATGATATCTGTGCCTGATATATGTGTTTCGAATTTGTTGAATGTTATACAAAACATCTTTGTTGGGTTTAAAGAAATTTGAGGCTTTTATGTAACAAATGTTTTTGTAATTCCAAATATCTGATGTGGCCAGCACATAACTTTCTTATACCAGTATATATCATCCTGATCTAAAAAAAATCATTCTGTTTAATTCTTCATTTACCTCAATTAAATTTTAAAAAGTACCTTGAAATGTTTCATACAAATCTTTTAATAATTAATTATCAGCGTCCATCGATACTGTCAATAATAATTCATGTCATATATTTTAATAATTTCTTCTTATTGACATTGACATTTTTGTAACTAAATTAAATATTTCAAATATCAAACTGCCAGATTTATAGTAAACCCATTTTATGAGGTCAAATGCGTACAAAATGTCAGTTTACATCAGCTTTATTTAAGTACTTGGAAAATATATTTTATTCGCTTGATATAGTAGACATGATTTATAATCTTTCGTCAAAATTATATATTTTTGTAAAGTCAAATAAAAAGAAGTTTGGGCCCAGTGGATCCCCTTTCAGCTGGCCAATTTTGCTCAACACCGAATTTTTCATTGTCTTTGGCGTCTACCAAATTTGAAAGCTTTATCTCAAAAACTGTGGTTGCTATCGCGATACTACAAACATGCAGACAATTTTTTTCCATAAAGTTATGTTTTTTTATTATAATTCGTCGAGATTTGTCCAGAAATGCAATAAAAATGTTTAATTTTTTCCCGAAATTGTACCTTTTTTCTTCTTTCATTCATTATGTCTCTTCTGGTGGTACCACATTCACCAAATTTAATGTGTCACCTAAAATATTGTTGACAATCTTAACTGTCAAATTTGGGAAGTCTCCCATTAGTATTTTTTGAGTTATCGCGGATGCACACACACACACGCACGCACGCACGCACGCACGCCCGCCCGCCCGCGTGACAGATTTTGATATTATTGAATATTTCTCAACATCAAAAACCTGAACGTATGATATATTATGACATTTAATATAATTCAGTACAAGAACAAAATAATTTGAAAAAATAAAACAAAATTTTCCTTATTTGGAAAATCGAGATGTTGGCATCTAATTTTGTATTTAGGAAACGAGTTTTATCTGTAGCAATTTTAAATTTTTTTCTTTTTTCTGGACACTGTATTTCTAATTATACTTTTGATGATTTTGTTAGGGAGCAAAACTTGTTTCCTTTGTGGTTTTTCTCCGATAAACCATAAAACGCTTATGTATCATTTGTTTCTATGGGTGAATTACTAAAGGTGTTTCAATAAGAACGCCAGATTTGAATTATGCGTCAGTTTGGTTGTCACGAAGTCACAAAATTATGACATGCCAGGTCGATAAAAGACAGATGGGAGTTAGTAAGCATGAAGCATTATATGATAGAACAACGCGTCCTGATTGGTAAACATTATTATCAAAAGTTCGATTGCCACGGTTCGTAAAGTGCGTCCAATTTTCGGTCGAAATAATGTTCCTCATTCATCTATTGTGAAAAGAATAATCGAAAAATTCGAAAGTACTGGTTCGGTTAGTGATGTGAAACACACGATACGAGTTCGTAGAGGTCGATCAGAACAAAACATCAGGGCAGTTCGCGAGAGCGTGGCCGAGAGTCCTGGACGTCGATTCGTCATCGTGCACAAGAATTAGACGTTACAACAGTCACTCTTCAGCGTATTCTCACTAAACATTTGCATCCCCATGCCTACAAAGTCCAATTGACTCAACAACTTCTGCCAACAGACTATGCACAGCGAAGAGAGTTCATCAATTGGATCCTTGAACAACTAGAAGTGAATGTCGATTTTGCAGACAAAATCATTTTCAGTGATGACGCCCATTTTCACCTCTATGGCTTCGTTAATAGACAAAACTGCCACATTTGAGGCTAAGAAAATCCACTAATGATTTATGAGAAGGCAATGCATCCAAAACGTATCACTGTTTGGTGTGCACTGTGGTCTGGAGGAATCATTGGGCCGTTTTTCCTCGAATACGAGGCAAGTAATGCAGTAACGGTGAATGGCGAACGTTATCGTGCTATGATAACCCAGTTTTTTGTACCTTAATTGAAAGATATTGCTCTTGACGACATGTGGTTTCAGCTGGACGTGGCACCGTCATTGCCATACCGCCCGTGAAACATGGACGGTCTTGCTCAACTCATTTTCTGGTCGTGTCATCTCATGCTCTTGCGATTTAACACCTTTGGACTTATGGCTGTGGGGTTATCTGAAGTCACAGGTTTATGCCAAGAAGCCCACGACCACCGAAGTATTGAAGATCTAAATTAAACGTTAATCAACGAAATACTGCCACTTTATTAAGAACTTAATAAATAAATTATATCTACTGTTTTAACTGCTTTGTTTAATTTACATTAGCCTTATTTTTCTTAAGAACTGTTTACTATAAAACAAATTGTTTAATATCAAAAATCTTTTTTGATAGTGGCGCTACTCATTTTCGGGCAACTCTTCTAAAAGAATTAATTTGACTACAATCTACAAAAATAATATAAATATACCTCCGCCCAAGGATAGGGGGCTATGTAGGCCACACGTAGCTTCTGCATTATATGCAAATTAAACAGACAACAAAAAAAGAAACAGATCTGAAAATAAACTGTAAAAATTAGGCAACATTAGTAAAATTAGATTGCATTAGATTATAGTTTATCTATGAAACTTTTGTTACGAAACTGTAAAAGCATAAAAGTTTCATTTTTTTCAAATATATTTTAACAAAAGCAAATTAATTACAAAATATTTAAAACATTTATTACGGATGTATTGTTTCGCATTTGTGTGATGTAATTGTTACAATTTAGCATGCGGACAAATGCGTTATATGTTACCAAAAAAAGATGCACGTTTGTGACTGAAACAAATTAGTAACATGAAATATAAATAGCGTTTATGCTTTACAATAACTACGAAACAATGTTTACTGGGCAGTCTTTATTGGTAGAAGAGAATTCAAATCGTCCCTCAGTAATTACTATGGTCCGATGCATCCATAGAATCAAGTTAGAATATCGTGGTTGTGGATTCCAATATTATCAAATAAATAAGAGCCGCTGTACGAGAACAAATAAACTTACCGCATTTCTGCTCACGAACGTATGTAATATTGACAATATTATTCGTACATATTTAAAATATATTATTCCTTAGACATTACTGCTACTTGTGGTAAGATCTGTATTACATTACGCTTAATATTTCTGTTTTATTTCATTACTCCGGCCTTTTCCTTCAAGTATCAAAAACATTTCGATTTAAATGAATTTTATAGTGTTTTCTTAGAATCTCTAGTGATTTTTTGTCATAGTAATTTCATACTTGTTACAATTCATGAAACAATATGATCACAAATGGAATATATTCGGTAAATTTATCAGAATTTGTTAATATTTCACGAATTGTTTTCATAATACACCCATAATAGCATTCCTGAACCGACCTTTTCAACGCCTTTTGACCAAGAGTAAATCTACAATTATTTGTTTCATCAAATATTAAAATGGTTCGTCAGATTGGAAAAATAAAAATTGACCCCTACAAAAAATGTTTTGTTCCTCCTTTATCGGCGTCTCTGACTTGGCACGTCGATGACATGCTGCGTCGCGACGCCAGAGCTGAAAGCAATCACGGCGTTAGCGACGGACGTGACACCGACGAGCTCTGTTTGTCTATAAACACTATAACCTGGAGATCATCTACGGACTAATGAAGTGTGTTGTTTGCGCTTTGAGATGGGGGTTAGAAGGATTCTCGGCGGGGACATGGGGATTTTCAGTTTGAAACGTCCTTTTGCACATACGTAATTTTAATACTACCTCAAGCATAATACAGAATGTTGTTGTTTACTTCCGAATTAAAAATGAAAGAAGTATTGTTTACAGAATATTACCCTTGTGTGATATGACACCAATTGCAGATTTTGTTAAAGTACCTACTATAATAATAAAATGTCTGGAAAATTAACTTGAAGAATACAACTTAATAAATATGATAATGATTGAATTTCGTTTAATTATTCGTTTCACCACTTTTTTTCCATGGCAACTATGATGTCGTAAGTTCAAAAATATCTTTTAATGATTTTACAATAGCTATTTGTGTAACAGGGGAGGAAAGTGTAACATTTCATCCCGCGGATATGAAGTTTAATCATCCATGAAAGGAAAATAATATTTCTTAAATGTACTGGCATTGTAACAATTTTAATAGTAATTTGAATAGTAAGTAAGCCGTGGAATATTAAAATACCAGTTACAAAGATGACTGTTAAAATGACAAAAATTAATTAGGTACTACTCAACGATCCCAGCTTGGAATTTGGCCGCGCAGAGAGAGAAGGAATATCGCTAGTGTGGAACAGAGACGAACAAACCGCTTTACATTGAAAGAGCCAGGTTTAGACCAGTGCGCATTTAAAATCAAGTGCCAAGTTAGGATAGTTAAACTATCAACAAATGAAATTATCGCGACGCGATTATTTTTATTGAAAATTGAAGCTTTATATTAAAACCGAATGAATAAGTACTACAGTACGAAAGTGACATAGAAAACATAATAAATACGCATCGAGAACGAAGATAAAAAATTGTAATTATATTAAAAAAATGAAATGGATAATTATAATTACATTTCTAAAATAAGCTGTATTGTTTAAAATTAACCTTACAATGAAATTATTTGTCTTAATATGATATATATTTTGATATTTTGGCAAACAAAGACTTCAAGGTAAATATGTTCAATATGTTCAATAGTCATATAGTAAAAAATTTTAAACTGTATTTCTCCCATAAGCAAGCTTATGCAAACAAAAGATTTTTATTTGAAAAAAAGCACTTGATCTTCTAGAGAACTACAAAAATGTCTTCGATCAGATAATCTTTCAATGAAATTATTGTTGACACAAGAGAGTTGGCTGATGAAATTAACATTGAAGCCAATTTTAAATCAACAACGCCGCGACACCGCGTAAGAAGAAAAAAGGCCAACTTTTCATATGAGGCAAGGGAGGAACCAATCGAAGATCCTAAAGAAAAATACAAAATAGAATTTGTCTTCTATACTATTGATCAAGCATTAAACGCACTAGATAGTCGATTTGAACATCTAAATCACCGTAGTAACCATTTTCAATCTCTATATAATATATATGATTTGAAAACCATGCCTAAAGAGACACTGATAAAAATTTGCAAAAATTAGGAAAATATTTTGTCTGTGAATCAGCTGACATTAACGGTCTAGAATTGATAGAGGAAATTTCTGGCTTTTGTGCACTTTTGGGCAAAAAAGAAAGTCCAAGTGGTGTTCTTAAAAAAAATGACAATGCTAAATTTTGCTCCAAATCTTAGTATTGCCTTAAGAATACTGCTGACTATTCTAATATCAGTAGTAAGTGGAGAAAGAAGTTTTCCCAAATTAAAATTAATCAAAACCTTTTTACGCTCAACTACTACGCAAAATCTACTAAAAGGCTTGGCCGTTTTAGCAATTGAACATGAAATTGCTGATCAATAAACTTAAGAGGTAATAAAAAAAATTTGCAGAATTAAAAGTGAGAAAAAAATATTCTTCTGATTATAACTCAAACAAACAATGTATTACTGTGGTTCTATGTATCTACCTTTTGCTTTCTATTTAGGTTTTAGGTATGTGAGAAAAAAATCTAAATCGTAATAGCGGTAAAATTGCACCCTGTATGTTTAAAAGTAAGTAAATATTTTTAAAATATAACAACTAGGTATCTATAGATACTGCAACTCTATTTTATTTTAATTTATACTGTTTTGTACCAAATGTTAAGTTTTATTACTTGTTTCTTTTTAAATATACGTTTCTATCGCAATTTAAAACCATCTTTTTATTAACAAAAGATATTTTTAAAACGGGCGGCAATTTGTTTTTTATCCGAGGAGGCGTAAACGCCAGAGCGGTTCTTGGCTTATTATTGATTTTATTGAAAAATTGAAATGGAATGAAGTCGACGATATTTTCCGAAGAATTTACCGAAGGCACTATTTTTAAATTCCTTTAAATTTGTTTATTTACGAAATAATACATGCATATGGCCCACATCATAGTTTTGTATACTACAATAAATTCTAGAATGCTGAATTTGCATGGCCTATTCATGAACTTTCTATGGTACCATGTAAATAAATAAAACATAATACAAATTAATCACCGGAAGTGGACTATACCGTTCACTTCCTTCTTTTTAAATTTTTCAATAAAATTAGTCATAAGCTAGTAATTTCGAAATTAAAAAAAAAAAAAAGTTGGATGTTTTAAGAATATCCCGGTAGCCGTGATGTATATTCTTAGTCTTAAAGAAAATAAGATACATATTAAAATTTTCCAACTCTTTCCTGAATAAAATTTTTGTATCACCTATTTACGCGGATATAAGAAATATACCGAGTTGAGTACACTTCCTGTATATAAGGTGTTCCGCTTTTATTGTTACAAGTTGAATTAGGTGATAGAATATGTAATTTTAAGACAAATTTTTCTATAAACATGTATCGAAAAATAGTTCGTAAGGGGGCTACAACCCCTCAAACAGGTGTTTCTGTTAATGGGTTTTTTAAACATTTCAGAAACTGTTAATGATGAAATTACGAAATATAACACACTTTATAACGTTTATACGCCCAAAATAATTTTAAGATCATAATATAAAAAAATCAAGGCGTCCTAAACTGTGGGGATGTAAGGTAAACATACTCTAACTATTTCTCACCATTTTCATCAACAACATTTAACATTTCATATTTTTTTACAATAAAGATACCTCTTGCATTTTGCGACACAATTTACTGTTAAAAAAATCAATTTAAAATTTATCTTACAGACCAAAGTAGATCCAAAACTGATTTTAACACTATTTATGGCCTGTAACATAAATTTTAAATTGATTTTCTTTTTAAACAGTAAGTTGTAAAGAAAAAAACCTCTTTTTTTGTAAAAAAATATGAAACTTTAGATGTTGTTGATAAAAGTGGCAAGAAATTTCAGCCCAAAATAGTTAGGGGTAATTTTTACACTACACGCCCCGCTTAGGATGCCTCTGAATAAAATATTAAAATTTTGGTCTTAGAATTCGTTCAGACGCATACAGGTTATAAAGTGTACCAAATTTCGTAATTTTATATTTAACGGTTTCTGATATACTGGGAAACCCATTAACAGAAGCACCCCATCGAGGGGCTGTAGCTCACGAGGTATTTTTCGATACGCATCTATAGAAAAATTTTGTCTTAAACTTACATGTTCTATCAGCTGTTTCAATTTGTAACAATAGAAACGGAACACCATGTATATGCACATTTATATATCAAGTTGATTAAAAAATAGAAAATAACTAAGGTATTTCCATTAAAGATGAGAAAAGAAGATACCAGAGGTAACATAACAAGTTGTAGGTTATCCTGCTTTTTGCTTTATACTTGCTTGTTTCAGTCGGGAATGCGAAAATAATTAGCATAAGACAACTCAAGATCTCAAACTCGTCCTTATAAAAGAACAAACAAATTATTTTTAAATAGGTTTTACCTAATAAAAAAGAAAAAAATTAATGAAGTTCATGAAATAACTCGGGGAGGATTTAAAGCCTCGAGACAATAAAGGAAAAGGAATTTTTGATTTCAAAAACATTTTAATTAAAGCTGTATTTGTTTTATTTCCTACTCCGGAATACTCCGGATTTTATACAATTTCTTAAATGTTAGATAATCTTAATACAGTTTAGTATTTACGAGATACCCAAGAGATACTATGAAAGTGATATGAAATGAAAAATATACATAAGTACAAATGTATATTATATAAAAGTTTGTACATGAAGTAAGCCTGGCCAAGGTCATTAATCCTACAGAGACGTACTGGGTATGCATCATATCATAATACTTGAATAAGTACAATAATAAAAACAAAAATATTTTACATATTATGATGTATGTTTTGTACTATATTGTTCGCTTTAAATTCTTTTTTTATGTATTTCCTTATATTCTGTAAGCTTAGTGCTGCACATTATTATTAAACTGTTAAATGACGTTCACACATGTACATTGTATATCTAAGTGATGAGTTACAATAAATAAATAAATAAATAAAATAAATGGAAATAAATTTTATTAATACTGGTACACTTTATAAAAATATGTACAAAACTCACCTTCTTAAGCAGATTTATGAAGTAGCTTGGTTGTCGTTATCACAAAATGGAGCACTTCTATAATAACTGTGTAGCATCAGATATGTTTCTACAGTTGTCTCAGTACGCGATGTTCGCTGTGGTGAAAAAATATGTTTGTATTTTGAAAAAGACCGTTCGACATCTACGGAAATAATACAGGCATAAGTAAAACACTCTGTGAACTCACTTAACGTAGCTGTAGATGCACCATCACAAATTTGTCTTAATTTGGTAAAATCAGGATCATTCCGTAATACACTCTCGAATTTTTCAATAACGGGCTTATTTTTTTGCGTCATTTATAGTCTGTAGTTGTGTATTTACGTCGTCCACTATTTGCAGCGATTCCACTAACGACAACGAAGTATTTTGCAATTTTTCTATTGCGTCGTGTAGTCCTCTATAATTGTTATAAATAGTTTTTAAATCTGTTTCAAGGGAAACACCTTGAAAGCTTGTCTGGCTTTCCTTAATAGCTGCAGCCTTGTTAGAGTTGAACTGTAGTATCACAGCTTTTATTGAAAATATTCAGCATAATAAAAAGCTGCCTTCAACCACGTTCCCCAACGTGTAAGAATCGGCTCTGGAGGTTTCGCAATACCAGGACACAGTGTGTGAAATGCTCGAAGCCGTTTAGGAGATTTGAGAAATACTTTTTTTGTATTTGCTATTAATGCATCTACCTGTGGAAAACATTTTCGAATCGTTTCTGCTACAAGATGGAACGCATGCACTTTACACGTAACATGTAAAAACCTACAATCGCCTCTTTGAAGAAAACGGCCCACCAAACGCATTGTCGCAGCACCGTCGGTCATAAACCTCAACATTTGACTTGTTGACAGTTCAAATTTTTCGAAAGTCTCCAACACCACCCGCGTAATTGTTTCGCCAGTACACGCAGTTAGTCTTTTGCGAGCTAGTAAAAGTGGAAATGTTGATTTAACAGGGTCGAGTACACGTACTATAACATTTAAAATAGATTTTTATTTTACAATCTGTCGTCTCCTCAACACATAACCACAGCCGTGTATTTTTTTAATGAACATTTAATCCTATTTACAATGTCTTCACGAACACTTGGTACATATCTACGTAACGATGAACGACTTGGTAAATTCACCTGGGGATTGTATTTATTCCAGAACTCCCGAAATGCTGGTTTATCCAATATGCGCAGGTGAACATCACAGGCAACCAGCATTAACAGTAAATCAAACATAAACTGAGGTTCCAAAAAAGACACGCCCTTTCTTATTTTTATGCCGGTCACTATTGACATGAATTTTGCAGCCATATTTATGCCATAAGTCTTGATCACAAACTTTACAAATTATTTTACATCCACCATAGAATAAATCCGGAAATTCACCGATAAATTTATTCGCTTTATCAGCGTACGGTCGTCTTCTAGTCTTTACGCTCAACATTATTTATTATTTATTAGTACTCTATGCATCGACCGACAGATAACAACTGTTGCAATGCACTGTTGGATAGGATGCATGAAGAACTTGTCAAATGTCAACTTTCTAATGCTGATTTATCAACTCTCTTATCGGTATCTACACATATTGAAGAAGTTATGAACGAAGTTCTATCTTGATTAATCAATTACTGATTGAAACGTCTAGCAGAATAATTCGTAACATGTAACCCCTATAACATTTCAAAACATGTTATTTTATAAATTTTCTTCATCATCGAAGACGTATTGAAAGTAGTAAACATTCATAAAGCCTTATTAAAATTAATATTTGGATTTGAGTTAATGGATTCCTACTAAAATTATCTGTTCTACTATATTTGAGATGAGCCATATGTTGCTTGATTCTAGTTTGAATTGATCGTATACTTTGTCCAATATACTTTTTTTACAGTCCTTACCGCTAATTTCGTAAATCCCCGACTTTTTTCGTTTCAGAACAACCAGAAATTAGATAGTAGCAATTTAAGATCAATTATTATTAATGTAACAAATACTAGACACCTGGATGCATTTGTAAGCTTGGAAATTACAAAGTGTAAAAATAGTATGAATAGCGACAGAGGGCCAATCCCATATAGTCTGCTCTATTGGTTAATTAGTCACGGTCTAAATACAATGCATTGTTAAAGCCTCCATCTTCACATGATGCCAACTTGGTTGACGAAACTCACATCGAGTGCAGTATATGGTGTTTTGGTATTTTGTGGAAAACTACGTCAGTGTTAGCTTTTAGCTTTACATCAAAGGTTCCTATCAAGGATAATATTGAACATACAACTTCAAATCTATACGATTAATCGACATGGAATTGGACATATATTCTAAACTGAACTTGATAACACTTCACTGTACGAAAACAATTAAAACTGCTAGTATTCGCAGAATTCTTAATAAAACACAATGAAATTTTAAGAATATCCCAATGGGAGGAACTAGATTTGATTCGCAAAATAACTTAAAAAAATTCTTCTAATCAAAGTGTGGCAAAACGTGACATTGGTAAAATGACCGCCTGAGCTTTTCTAACGGGTATATATTCTTTGGACGAAGTTTTGCATGACATTCTAGTATAATTGAGGCTGTATTTCTGCAATAACTGCTCGAATGTTTTCTTCCAGTTTAGGAATAGTTTGCGGGTTATTCGCATGCATCTTATCCTACACGTAGCTCCAAGGAAGAAATCCAAGGGAGGCATATCGCACGATCTTGGTGACCAATTGACGTCTATTCTGGCATCGATGCGTATAGGAAACAATCTTTAAAAGAACGAGTGTTTCGTAGGCTGTGTGGCAAGTTGCAGCGTATTGTTGTAAGTAAACATTTTTGATATCGAGACCTTCAATTTTTGGCCAAAAATCGTCGGTTAACATGCCGTGGTAACGCTGACCATTCATCGTTACACCGGTGCCACCGACGACGTACTCGAAAACGTACGGTTATATCTTCTAGGAATTATTTACGGGATTCAAAATGGCACTTTTGAATGTTTACCTTACCTCGCACTTTCTGCGAGATATTGGGCACGAAAGCATTAAAAAATGCAAAATTTTCAATTTCTTTGTAAAAAGCTGCCATTTTTGGAAAAAAATAACCAAGATATTCTTTAACGTGAGGATCATATTCTATCATTTCGACCAAAGTTATCTTGACGTACCACTATTGGACATTAAACTTTGGTCGGGGACCCGGACTAATTATTGAAATCATCCTAGAAATTACCGAACGATGTTCGTTTAAAGAAATTTCTTAACATAATTTACATAACTAAGAGAGGTCAACGTTATATGTTTTTCACATTTAAATAAAAACCAGTTCCCGTGTGAAAATGATAACAAATTCTTGAAAATATCTGACGATATTAAGCACCGATAAAAAACATATAAAATACATGAAGCAATTAAAGTAAGCTCAATTTCCGAATGTGCGGTGGATAGTGTTTTAATTAACCAAATTCATGTCTAACCGAATGCCTTTTACGATCAGATCGAGCCTGTATTGCTCCTAGAATGTTTAGTGTTTTGCACTGCGGCCGGTAATCGAAATACTATGTAATGCTGCATAAAGATAAATAGTGCTGCAGTTTACCTAACCGTAGGGGGTGACTTCCAGGGTCGTGCTTAGCCCATCTACAATCGCCTGCTAGAATTGGAAGATCCCTGCAGGTGGCAAGACTTCAAAACTACAGTTGACTGCACAAACATAATTGTTGGTTGAATACAGCTATTTTCTACATATTGATGTCCTTTTAAACTTAACACAGGGAAATATGAGTCTGAATTGCATCTACACGGAGAATGTTGTGTTTCGTCACATTAATCATAATTTGTGCTTGAATTTTTATACAGGGTATATCAAAAATACATTGAAATTCTCGTAAAAAAAACGGTTCCTATGAACGTTAGGGGGGTATAACCATTTCAAGGGGTATGAGGGTAAGTTGCATTGTTAAACTGTCTGTTCACTCGACTAATAAGGAATAATGTGCTATTTTCTCTCTAACAAGTTCCATTAAATTAGGTCTAGAGTTTTTGCCAGTAACAAATTATTTTGAGAAAACCCACGATTTAACTACTAGAAAATTTTAAATTCACTAGTTAGTGAAAATGAAACATGAAAAAAAAAAGCAAACATTTCATGTTTATTAATTTTAAAATGGTAATCAAGAAAACTAATAATTGAATAATAAGATTAGTAACAACGAAAATAATTTAACAGAATATTAAACATTAATAAATTCAAATTGATATACGTCAAAGCAACAAATAACTATACAATAAGTACCTACAAGATACGAATAAGTAAATGTTTACTTTTAACCATTTTGACCATGTTGAAACAGTGATAAAAAATAATTTCCTCAAAGTAAAAAGTGAAATCTTTCTTTTAAATTGGATCTTCTCCATCATTTCGCTATCAGAGTGATTCTTCGTCATAATTTGAATTTGAATCAGATTCTGCTAGTAAAATGATAAATGGTGGCATATCTTCAAAAGATGTTTGTCCCAATAAAGAAAAGAAAAAAAAGATGTTTTCGTTCACACAGAATTTTTCTGTCATTTGCAATTTTACATTCGACCATTTTCAGTTTTTTTCAGTATAATTCATCAACCTGAAACCATACCACAATTCTCAATAGGGTAATCAATTGCTCTCACAATTTTGCCCAATGCTAATTTAACAGACTCTGTAACTCTGCAAATAACAAAGTTACCCATGTAAGGGGTAGATAATGGCCACCCCGTATATATACATATATATGTATGTATATATATGTATATATATATATGTATATATATATATGTATATATATGTATATATATATATATATATATGTATATATATGTATGTATATATATATATATATATATATATATATATGTATATATATATATGTATATATATGTATGTATATATATATACGTATATATATATATATATATATATATATATATATATATATATATATATATATATATATATATATATATATATATATATATATATATATATATATATATATATATATATATATATATATATATATATATATATATATATATATATATATATATATATATATATATATATATATATATATATATATATAAGAACAGAGAATGAGTTAAACGCGGGTTTATTTACATTACAGTAAAAAAACAATGAATTATCCATTTTTACTGTAATGTAAATAAACCCGCGTTTAACTCATTCTCTGTTCTTATTCATTTTCCTGGGTCCGGAATCCCACGCAGGTTGCTATAGTTGCCCGCGTGTGCGATGCTTGGACGATGTTCTCATACCAGAGTCATCCAAGTGGAAGCCACAAAGGTGCGACTGGCTCCCTGTCAGTGGTTTTCCTTTAGTGTCTTTTTTGAGTTTTGTCCATCATTTTAACTCAGCTACACCGTGCTGATGAAGACCAATTGGTCAAAAACACGTGTCCACGGTTTGCATCTTTCTGCCATTTGAAGTTTTTGAATTTTCCACCGTGCAATTTTTTCTTTTTGCGGGCGTTACCCGATAATTGATTGTTTTTTTACTATATATATATATATATATATATATATATAAAATATAATTTGAAGGAAACAACTACTCAGCGGGCAAATACCCCGACCTGCATTGGATTACACCTTCAAATCATGATAGATCGATAGCCAATATCATTTGTCAATTCCTAACCAGACATAGATCGATTTCGAACTTATTTGTTCTCTTCAGTATGCCATAGGTTATGGAACAGACAAATGATAGTGGCCAACCTGCTAGTTATATACTAACTAAGCTGAAGTGAATAGTGGTGAGAGGTATGAAACTTCTCATATGGTCTGAATTCTACTATCCGACCGACATCCTAGATGTCTCTGTGGCGGATAGCGACTTGCGACACAGCAAGTACCGAGAGCGGCGACCCCTAGCCCAGGTGGACTAAACTAATGTTATTAAATATGATTTGAAGGAAACAACTACTCAGCGGGCAAATACCCCGACCTGCATTGGATTACACCTTCAAATCATGATAGATCGATAGCCAATATCATTTGTCAATTCCTAACCAGACATAGATCGATTTCGAACTTATTTGTTCTCTTCAGTATGCCATAGGTTATGGAACAGACAAATGATAGTGGCCAACCTGCTAGTTATATACTAACTAAGGTGAAGTGAATAGTGGTGAGAGGTATGAAACTTCTCATATGGTCTGAATGCTACTATCCGACCGACATCCTAGATGTCTCTGTGGCGGATAGCGACTTGCGACACAGCAAGTACCGAGAGCGGCGACCCCTAGCCCAGGTGGACTAAACTAATGTTATTAAATATGATTTGAAGGAAACAACTACTCAGCGGGCAAATACCCCGACCTGCATTGGATTACACCTTCAAATCATGATAGATCGATAGCCAATATCATTTGTCAATTCCTAACCAGACATAGATCGATTTTGAACTTATTTGTTCTCTTTAGTATGCCATAGGTTATGCAACAGACAAATGATAGTGGCCAACCTGCTAGTTATATACTAACTAAGGTGAAGTGAATAGTGGTGAGAGGTATGAAACTTCTCATATGGTCTGAATGCTACTATCCGACCGACATCCTAGATGTCTCTGTGGCGGATAGCGACTTGCGACACAGCAAGTACCGAGAGCGGCGACCCCTAGCCCAGGTGGACTAAACTAATGTTATTAAATATGATATGATATATATGTATATATATATATATATATATATATATATATATATATATATATATATATATATATATATATATATATATATATATATATATATATATATATCGGGTGATTATAAAGTAAGGGATATATTTCAACTTATTATATATTCTTAACAAATCAAATTAATAACAAAAAGTAAATGGAATCTAGTTGCTTACATAATAGGACTTCTGATGTCAAACACAAGTTACCGCAAATGCTCGATATGACCTCCATTTTGTTGTTGTAAAATTACCAACCGTTCCTCCAGATTGTATACAGCACTATTCAATATTTCTGGTTGAATTGCACGAATTTGCTCTCTAATACTGTCCTTTAATTCCTCCAGCGTTGTTGGCCGTGTTCTAAACACCAAATTTTTTTAATAACCCCACAGCCAGTAATCCGCTGGGTTAATATCAGGCGATCTTGGTGGCCATGAATTTGCAAAATGTCTGCTTATAACACGATCTTGAAAAACCGCAGTTGACAATTCTTTAACTGGTCGGTAAATGTGCGGAGATGCTCCATCCTGCATAAAAATCATGTTTTCAATTCCTTCGTGCTCGTTTTGCAACTGTGGAATTGCATAATCCCTTAACATTTGCAGGTATCGTTCACCAGTATCAGTTACAGATACGGCCTCCCCATTCTGTATTTCCTCGAAAAAGTATGGACCAATGATGATATTAGCTGTGAAACCGCACCAAACGGTGAATTTTTTGTCATGAAGGCTTTGCTGAACGATTTCATGTGGATTTTCTGTTGACCATATTCGACAGTTTTGAGTATTAATTACACCATTAAGAGAGAAATAGGCCTCATCTGTCCATAAAATACGGGATAACCATTCGGGTTCAATTTCCATCTGAGCCAATACATGTAATGAAAAATCGTACCTGAGAGCAAAATCTGCGTCCTTTAATTCAAACAGCAGTTGCAGTTTACATACATTTTTAGCATTTTTCGTAAAATTTTCCAAACCGTGGTGTATGGCATTTGTAATCGTTTTGATATATCATTCACACTACTTATTGCTAGCGGATTAGGATTGGCTACGTTTTGATTTGCCTGAAGAAATTCTGCAACTTGGACTTCACTAATCCTAGGTCTTCCTGATCTCGGAAGGTCTTTTACAGATCCTGTTCTTTCAAATTTGCTAATTAAATTACGATACGCCTTCATTTTGCACGGCCCTACTCTCAAACCCATTTTCGTATGAAATCTTAGTAATCCAGTAGTGTAATTTTTACCGCCTTCATAATAACATTGCATTAAACCAATTCTTGTTTACAGATCCATATTGAAATTGTTACAATTTACGTTACGAGAGTTTTATTTTGAGAACAATTCTCTAAATTACGACTATTTCGTTTGACACTTGTATCTATAGTTGTCACGACAATTCTTTTGTTTTCTATAGATACACTAAAATCATTGAGGCAACTAGATTCTGTTTACTTTCTGCTACTAGCATAATTTCTATTATATATATATATATATATATATATATATATATATATATATATATATATATATATATATATATATATATATATATATATTCAAATCATATTTAATAACATTAGTTTAGTCCACCTGGGCTAGGGGTCGCCACTCTCGGTACTTGCTGTGTCGCAAGTCGCTATCTGCCACAGAGACATCTATGATGTCGGTCGGATAGTAGCATTCAGACCATATGAGAAGTTTCATACCTCTCACCACTATTCACTTCACCTTAGTTAGTATATAATTAGCAGGTTGGCCACTATCATTTGTCTGTTCCATAACCTATGGCATACTCAAGAGAACAAATAAGTTCGAAATCGATCTATGTCTGGTTAGGAATTGACAAATGATATTTGCTATCGATCTATCATGATTTGAAGGTGTAATTCAATGCAGGTCGGGGTATTTGCCCGCTGAGTAGTTGTTTCCTTCAAATCATATTTAATATGTATACATATATATATATATACATATATATATATATATATATATATATATATATATATATATATATATATATATATATATATATATATATATATATATATATATATATATTATACTTCGCCTTACTTTTAGGAATTCTTGTATGTATACTTGTTATTCCTGAATAAAGACATTTTATTATTTATTATTATTATCAAATACAATCTTAAGCCTAGTTTTTCAAATACGAGTTAACTAAATTCGCACATTTAGTTATAATAATAATAATAACTTTATTTTTAATCCAAATTAACAATATTATTTTTACATTCAGTTAGTTTAAACATAATAAATGCACCTGATTTCACAAGGAAATCGTGTTGTGCCTTAATAGTTTATATAGTTATATGTGACATTAATTCATTATAAGTATTAATAATTAACAAGTAAAATACTAATAATAATTGTATGTAAAGTTAATTCTACATAATCGTTCTAATATAATCTTAATTCTATACAAGGATTAATAACTAATGAATAAATATTATAATAATTATAAGAATATTTGTTCGAATAAATGTAAATTATGCATAATAAATATTGACATTTTTTTACAGAATAGTTTGTAATTATTTATTGTCTTTAAGTACTCAGGAATAATATTATAGATCTTTGGACCCGTGAAGCCAATAGATTTTTTGAATAAATTAGAATTTGGTCGAGGAATAGTAAGAGCGTTGCTTTCATTTTGCCTCGTATTGTATATATGGTTTGTTGGTACTCTTAGTTCCTTAGTTCTAATCGATTTTTTATTAAAATATAGTACTAACTAGTAGTTCCCGTAAAACTGGGCCTTATTGGCCAAGAATATAGATAGCACCATTTGTAATGTTTCCACCTTGAGGCGGACTTAACTAGACTCCAAATACAATTAGTTTTTCATTTTCGGCAAGCCCTTGATCTACAATTTACACTATCGAAGGGTTATGTTGACCGACTGTTGACGGCAAAGTATTAACGAACAGCGTTTCGTTCGTAAAACAGCAAATCGTGCTGCAAGCATTTTAATTGAGTAATATTTTTTTCAATTGTATAACGTTACAATTTAGTGCTTCTTTACAAACCACAACGTATTTATTAAACTTTTTATATATTTTATGTACATAGTTAAAACTATTTTGGGACGGACAAGTAATTGTACTTATAACTAAATGTATAAATATAGTTCCTTTTATTTTATACAGATATAAATAAAAACTGTTATTTTAATTGTGCAGATATAATACTATATTATAAAGGGTGTCCAAATTTGAGGTTGCTTTTTTGAATTTGGAATACAACGCATGAATTACTTGGATTGTACGATATTTTTATTTTAAGGTAAAGTACAACAATGGCGGTTAATAATGGAAAAGAATATCGTACAAGTGATCTCCTCTGGATCTTTGGCAGGATATCATTCTTTTGGTAAAATTTTCGATAACTTTTCACATAATTGCGGCGATATTTCTGCGATAATGTTAGCTGGGGAGGAAACATTAACTGGCCGCCTAGATCATGCGATCTAACGCCCTTGGACTTTTTTCCTATGGGGTTTTTAAAGAGAAAAGTTTACGCTAATAATCCTCAAACGATTCAGGAACTTCGGGATAACATTATCACTGCTATCGCAGAAATACCGCCGCAACTAAATTTAAATATTTAAATAGCACCCCTGTATTTAAATAAATGTTCTTTCACTTTGGTAAATATACGAAAAAAATTTTTGTTTTACTCTACAGATTTTACGAAAACACTATAGTTCTGAAGATGCTAATAAAAGTTTGCGAAATGTCGACTAAATTAAAAAAGTAGTTTTTCTGTTTTTGATTGACCAATTATTGCGTCAGTCGTTATCTTGGTAAGTTAAACTGGCATTTCTCTTTAACTTAAAAATGTATGTTTATACAACTGAAGAAAAAGTGCAAATGATCAAGTGGTATTACGGCGGTAATACTGCTGAGGGAGTTATCCGGGCGATTCATTTTTACATTTGAAAACCGTCCTGCCCCGACGGTTCAAACTGTATTACACATCATTCATAAGTTTGTGTCTGTGGGATGTGCGACAAATTGCAGAAAATGTAGCCATTTAAATGATGAAGACGAGCCTACAGTTTACTTAAGAGAAGATCGGGAAAAGTGGGACTAATGTCTGTAGTTTCGCCGAGGTAAATGCACCTTCTTCGAGTAGACAAATCTCGCAAGAAATTGGTGTACAAGAGCGAACAGTGCGAAATATTCTGAAAAGAAATAAGTACCTCTGCTACAAAATTATGACTACCTAAGACATTATTCCTGAGGCCGTACGAAACGAATGGATTTTTGTGAAACCATGATGGAAAAGGCTAATGAAAACGAAAATTTCATTAAGAATATTTTATTCACTGATGAAACATCTTTTTCCATACATGGCCGACATAATCCTTCTATAGTACGCTATTGGTCCAGGGAAAATAAACATTTGAGTGTGCCATTACGTACTCAATATCCACAAAAAGTAAATGTTTGGGCCGGCATTTTAGGTGATCATGCCATTGGTCCTATTTTCATGGACGGTAACTTAAATGCCGACAAATATTTTGCAGAATCAGATTATTCCGGCTGTTTAAGCTCTTGACGTCATCTTCGGTGAGATTTGGTACCAGCAAGACGGCTGTTTTGCTCATAATACAAGAAGGGTGCAAGAGTTTTTAGACAACACTTTTTCTCGATCGTCTTATAAATGGAAGAGGCACAATAAAATGGCCACCAAGATCCCCGCTTGGCGCCCAATGTTTTTTTTTGTGGTGATATGCAACATCGCAAATTTATAAACATGAACACGAGCGAGCGCATGACTTGCAAGAGTTACTAAAATTGTTGCCACCTTACCGAGTGTGACTCTTGACATGCTTTTAAATATCAGGAACGAATTTCACCACCGATTAGGGTATTGCCAGGCGCAACAGGGCGACATTTTTGAGCCCCTTATAAAAAACATTTAGAAAAAAAATTATTTCGTTTCATTTTTAATACGTTTTTTTAAATCTATTTCATTTTAGAATTTTTTATTTTATTTTCGATAGAATATTTGTTAATTTATTTTTATTTAATAGCAGAATGCCAGATTACTCTCATGCCAAATGGCCAAAAATTACTCAAAGAATTGCCATTGAGTTTTTTTGATGCATTTTAAAAACAATTATGCATCAAATAACTAGAAATTCTCGAAATAAACAGGGATACGTAGTTATTTACAGAAATAACAACTATACCCCATAACATTTTGAAATTTACTAACCAAAACATTACCAACAGTGCCATCGGCTACCTGATCTGATGAAGGGCGAGCCATCGCAGCGCATAACCTAAAGATGAATAATTTATCGGCAGTACTTGCCCCGCTACTAATTACGCATACCAAAGGTCGTGCTCGCAACTTCATGGTTTTTGGGGCTTTAGGAGAATTTACCCCGAGTGGCCAATTCACTATCTCTCTCTTTGCTTTTTTTATTAGTTTTAGATAAAGAGAATATTTGCAAATCGCTAGAATTTTCCTAAACACCTAATATCTGTACAATAATCTGTGTGTGGAAAGAATGGATATGATAGGGCGTGCCCTCTTTACTTCACAAAGACAATGTACAATGAAGCAACATCGATACATAATTCTCTTTCTCTCCCATGCATGACTGCTATTTTTGTCCTTTATGCACACACACAAACAGGCACTCAAATTAAACTTTTTCCAATACTGTATATCAATGATGTATTAGGCTTACATGGATATATCTACAAAGATAGAGAATAATTTTTGAAAATATATGCTTGGTTAATTTTTTATTTTGTTTTATGGGGGGAGTCAAATCGTCTCGCTTTAAGAATCAACAGTAATCATCCATCATGGCTGGATCCCATCGCCCTTGAGAGCGACTTTCCATTGTCCTGACATCTTGATGAAATCCTTGTCATTTCTCGTCGCTTACCGCACCCAAACTTTCAGGAAAAAAAATATAAATGACAATGCAGAAAGTGAATTTTTAAAGACATACGACAACCAGGTGTTTGGTACGAATCTAAAACTTCGCTTACTAGTTGCTTGTAGTTTTCATCCTTCTAGTTCCCTAAAAATCCCTTACGCTTACGCTTAATGCCTTTCAACTCGGAGTTCTTGTCTGTTGAGTGTTCCTTTCAAATCTGCATCGTCAAGCAATTTTCTAATTTGAGGACCAATAAAAATGCCTTCTTTAAGTTTGGCGTCACTTAATTGAGGAAAATGTTCTTTTAAGTATTTAAATTCTTCACCGTCTTTATTCATAGCATTCACAAAATTTTTCATTTGCCCAAGTTTAATATGAATAGGCGGCAAAAGAACATTTTTAGGAATATTTAACATTACTAGTTCCTAGTTCAAATTCTTTCTTTTCCGGTCAAATTCTTTTCACATAATGTTCTTTTACTGCACGACTGTCCCACAAACAAAGAAAAGAGCAATATTTTGTAAAGCCTCCTTGAAGCCCTACTAAAATACTTTTAAAACCCCACATATTTGCCATTTGTATTTGTTTTAATTAATTTTATTAAAAATGGTGCTCATACTGTCATAATCCTCGTTCATTGTTACTGAATGGGCAATTGATATAGATGGTTTTAATTTCCACTATGTAGTAATACAGCTTTTAAATTGTATTTGGAGGAATCTATGAATAAGCGTCACTCAGAAGGGGAATGATCGATATTAAGTTCCTGCATTAAACCATCAATATCAATACAAGCGCATAGTGAATTTTCCATATAATAAAATTCGGAAAATGTTGCATTTCTTTTTATAAGTCGTAAACTTTGCTTCTTTAGCCAGTAAGTTTCACTCCATAAGTCAATAAACAAGAAGTTCTGCTTGTTGTTTTGACAGCCCCAAGTCACGTACTAAATCATTCAATTAATTTTGAGCTATTAAGTGAAGGCCACTAAAACTTTCTGGAATATACAAAGGTCGGCACACTAGTCTGGGCTGTGTGAAGATTCGTTACTATTCCCATTACCTCCCAAAACAATATTTTGCCAATCTAAAGACGCAGTTGGCACTGGTAAGTCTGATGTATTGAGAGGAACAGGCCTTGGGGCTGATTGCAAATTCGGAAATTTGATTTTTTTGTTTTTCTTTTTTTGGAATATCCCTCAGCTTTTATTACATAAAAATGGTAATAATCGAAATGATTAGTGGGTCCTCACCATACCATTGGGCCGTAAAATGTATACTTTCTCTTTTCTTTTTCATCCACTGCACTAGTGACACGTTACAGCTTACACAACAAACATGAGGAGCCCATTGCTGTCTTCATCTCCGACTAAAACTTCAATATATAGAAAATATGTTTTTTTTTCACATTTTCAGACAATGGCCTCGCTTGTGACTTCACAAGGAATTCTCCACAAAAGTAACAAAACTTGTCAGATGAGGTTTTCTACCTTCGTGACGTTTGACTGGATATTTTTGTCGTAACAGAGTTATGTAGACAAACAAAAACACTTTCTAACGGACACTATTGGGAACTTGGAAGGTCGAAACAAGACTGATACTAAAAATGTCCCATTTTACAATAACTTACTCTTCTAAAATTGCCGACCCATCATACAATTTATTACCTGGTAATATAATAATGTCTTCTGTGTGTCTTCTGTGTTTACAAAAAATGGTACGTATTACGACTTGTTGGATATTTTTTTCAGTTAATAGGGAGGTATTAACAATATAAAAACAGTACTGTAAACTATGGTATATAGTTACGCAACGTTACGCGACTTGGTAACGACACCTGGAGATTATCTCTATTCCAGAACTCCTGAAATGGTTACTTATCAAGTATGTGCAGCGGAACATCACAGGCAATCAGCATTAACAGTAAATCGAACATAAACTGTATTTTCGAAGGCACGCAATTTTTTTTAGTTCTATGCTGCACAGTATTTCCTTGACGTTTACAATCATATTTATCCCAGCACATCAGGGTCTGTCTCACAGACCTTACAAATTATAGCAGCACCATTATAGAATAAATCCGGGAATTCACTGATAAATTTATTTATTCTGTCAGCGTATGGCCGTTTTTTACCCTTGCGACCGTCTGACATATTTTATTATTAAGTTAATATCAACAATAAAATACAACAAATAAAATTATCAACAATACAACAACACAAAATACAACGGAGAGGAATAAATTAGCGTGTTAACACTAGGACATACAACAATGGAATAGTTTTGCGTCTCGCTCCGATTTGTCCGCCAGCCAGTCATTGCCTCATCAGATATCTATTTACCTGCTGTTGCACCACTGAATAGCCGCACGACTTGCAAACTTTACTCATTACTTTGGATTGATTACCTAGGTACCTGTAATTTTCTCAAGAGATACAAAAGTTGCTAAATTAATTAAGAAATTTAATAGAATTGTTTTAGAAAAAAAAAGCAGATAAAACATTTCACAATACTTTGTCTTCTTGCAAAACAAGCTCTATTTTAGACTCCTGCTACCTAGATTTATAGATAAATTTAAATAAATTTAAAAAATCAATGTGTCTTTTAGACAAAATTATACAGAAAACTGTACCCATAAATAAATATATCGTGCTTTAGTAATGCATCATTTATATCATAAACATAATAATTGATTTAATCATGGCAGTTTCGGCAACGCCAGGGGCAATTACTCCATATCGCTGGCATTTCCCATCCTCTTAAGAGCGTCTTTTCTGAAAGTTAAACAACACCAAGCAGCTCACTGTTGACTTTGTTTATCATAATGTGTTGAAAAGTATCTCAAAAGTCGTCGGCTGGCATAAGTGTTTTCATAATGTGGTTCAAGCTAGGGAACGCGGCACATTTTAAGGTAATATTCAAGTACCTATATCGATATTGTGGATAAGACAAGTTTTTAAGATTTATTAAATAAAGTACTGCCAAAATTCGTTTTCAGCTACAATAATTATGTTAATGAAAATCTTAAGACATGTTAATTTTTTATCCTAATTGCGTATATTTTAAAACTGAACTTCAACTTACGACATGATCCATTTTCGAGTTATGATGACATCGACACTACAACGAATTAGCATTCCAAATAACCCATATTTGACCTATTTTGCCACAGTCGTTCTATAGCATTTGCAATTATTTTTATATCTGTTTTCGCATGATGAGATTAGAGGAAGTTATTAATGTTATTTTTGGCATATATCAGGCACTTGTACATTATATATCCAAGAAATATGTCTTAGATTCATGTTAAAGATCAGTTTTATGAATCTATTTTGATAACAAAAATTATGCCAAAGTCAGTGACCCCACCAATATTGAAGTATATGTAGAAATACACTAATGCATAGTATATCTCTACGAGTCCTGATTCATTTCAAAGTAGTCTTTTATTGAAATATGGCAAAATATGCCTTATTCAACGTTTTGCACAAATGATAGTATCAGATTCCCATGTCAATGTATCATAAATATATGTACCTAGGAATTTGGTTTGCTTATCAAAAGAAACAAAGAAATCTACTATAGATAAAAATTTCAAAATGTGGTCTTGTTCTCGTTCAGTATAAGCATATTACGTTGACACCAGGCACTAACATCATCAAGACAGTTTTTACTTTACAATTCATTTTTTTCGGCACAATCAACGGCTAATACTATCAGCGCACATAACTGTTAAAGCATTTTTGATGAAATTAGGTAAATTATTAATATTTAAATTAGGGAAGTGGTACCTGTGTGAGTCCCTAATACTAAGATTATTGGTGGTGCAAATAATACGAACTCTTAGCTTAAATAAAGAGTTTGTAAGAAAAAGGACATGTTATTTACACCACCAACAATCTTAGCATTAATAATTATCATGAATAATGGTGCCCCCAAACCAGAACCTTGTGGAACACTCAAATTAATTCTATAAAAAAAAGTGATTTTGTGTCTTTGAAAAATCTGCTACAGGTTGAAATTGTCGGAACCAGGCCAATAGGTTAAAATAAAACGATACCTTGTCTACGTTTCGTTTAATATGCTTAAACTTCTTCAGGGCTAAAATTTTTAATCTGTTGTGTGTCGAATGTCTACATATATGTATATTTTATTGACTTTTAAATTGATTGGTCTTACAATTGTTATGCCTACAGACGTGGTTTTTAAAAAAAGTTTTTCTGTTGTGGAACTTTACATCATTATTTGGCTATTGAGCCCTGAAGAAGTTTAAGCATATTAGACGAAACGTAGGCAAGGTAGCGTTTTATTTTAACCTATTGTCCTGGTTCCGACAATTTCAACCTGTAGATTAATTCTATATTTCACAGAATACACATTACTATACTTAACCTTTACATTTCTATTATCCATATAGAAACATATCCAGAGTAGTAGATGACCGTTTATGCCAAACTATGACAATTTAATTAAAAGGATGGGCTTATCTACGGAATCTGAACTTTTAGGAGAGGAAACAGTAAAAAAGCCTTTTTGGATGTTTAACGCTCGATCAACACTTTCTGTTGGGTATTTCGTGCTGAACGTAGATACTACGTTTTTAACGTTTATTTGTCATTTGCGTTTATGTTATAAACTACATAAGACGTCGACATTTTGTGCTTTGAATGAGTAATATATTTTTTTTTAATTCGACAACTAACTAATCTCAGATCAGCTCTCGTCCAGGAGTGTGGGGATGCCCTAGAAGAGCTGGCCAGGCATAAACAAGTGAGACTGGTATGGGTCCTGGGACATATGGGAGTTCCAGGCAACGAGAAGGCCGATGATTGGCTAGACTTGGAGCCGAGGAACCCTGTCACGGGCCTGAGCCTATGTTAGGTATTTCAAGAAGGCAGGTCACAACGGCCCTCAATGAGTGGGCCCACGAGACACTAAGGACGCACTGGAGGACCAACAGGGCCTGCAGGCAAACCCGAGATTTTGTGACGGGGCCGAACAAATCGAGATCGGCCTGGTGGCTGGGACGGAGGCGTAAAACTCTGAATCTCTTAATCGGTGTTCTGACAGGCCACTGCAGACTTAGGAGGCATCTATTATTGATAGGTATTGAGGAAGACCCTACATGTCCAAGATGCAGGAGTGATGAAGAGACATCTTACCACTTCCTGGGACAATGTGAAGCGTTTGGGCGCCTGAGACACAGTATCTTCGGTTCTGAGGCACTTCTAAGGGAGGAGATGAGCTCCCTCGCAATGAGTGACATCCTGACCTTTATCAGAAGGTCGGAAAGATTCGATGAGGGAGCAAGAGAAGCACATGGCTGAGGGGACAGCTGGGGGTTGGTAAAAAGGGCCCGTCTGTGGCCTACTTGCCAGGCGTCAGCCTCCCCGATCATTATCATTACCATTACCAACTAATCTCAGGATTTATGAAAATTTCTTTAGGAAATTTAAGGCTCTATTCACATTATTGGTACGGTCACATTGTCCTCACTCTCCTCTCAGAGTTCAAAAATGGAAGCATACTATCGATCACATTCAAATCTGCTCTCGTTAAATGGGCGATCATTTGAAGGAAACTTTGCCTGGAGCGTTATCATCCCTTCCCTTGGGCGAATCGGCAGTGTGAATTCAAGTCTACATGCTACCAACGTTCAACAGTTTGCGTTTGTTTGGGCAGTGGTGATTATTTCTAATTTTTACACCAGTTTCTTTATTGGTATTTCCAATTTAATTTTGCAAAACGACTATCACTTCCCATGGAGTAATATATTCTCGAAAGTGAGAGTTATTTCTATAGAGCTCAGCATGACTTTTTGAAAGCATACTTTCAAAAGTTCCAATTACCATACGGAATACTAAATAAATTACTTTCGTCGCCGATCAAATAGTGGAAAATAGTGTATAAAAATGTTCTATTACTTTTCCTTTCAAGTAGACATGAGTGAATCCAATTGCTTCCTTTTTCAGATTTACTTTTTTCTCTATCCTCTTCTGTCTCTTCGTCCAGTGCTATTAGAAAATTTACTCGCCATTTTTCATTAAAGTTTAATAATTGCAGACGAAAAAGCACCACTATCTATCGCAGTCTGGTAGGAATTGAGCAACTCGAGATCGAATAAGTGTGTATATACTGAAAGCCTAACTGGACCGTGATCGGAGCGTAAGGAGAACGTAACCGTAGCTATAATGTGAATAGAGCCTAATTCATACCTCTAAAATATATAAAGGCTAGACATTTTTTCAATTCAAATAATATGTTTATTATTAAATTAAATTGGTGTTATAAATTTGGTAAAAAAAATACATTTAGAGTTGCGGTCATTTAGTGGACCTGTAGATGCATTTTATTACAGCTATCTGTAAAGAAAACAAACAGCTCCACATTACAAAATATATACATTCAAATACCGTTTACTGTTTTTGAGAAAACAGCCTAAAGGGTGAGTCTTTGATCAATCTATACAACATTTCTGATAAACAAATTTTTATGTACCTATTCTGAATTAAAATAATTATTACAAGTTTAAATGTCTGTAGCTATATCAAATTTACCCAGTCATACGTGCATTTATTGTTTATTTTCAATGCGTACTACGCAACTACACAAAAATAATTATCCATACAATTAGTGCTGAACAATAAATCTACTAAACAAAAACAATTTCCGAGGTGAAATAGATTCAATTATTTTAAAAACATGCAATAATATATATTGGGTAACGGCGTCTGTTTGTTAGTGGATTAAATGGAGTGATATGCAATTTCCATGCACTACGAGGATTTATCAGAAGAGATTTTGGTAATCCTCCTACAAATTATTTCACCGTTTGATGTATATTTGTTTGATGAAACAAATTAGCCTAAAGCTTTGTTTTTCCATACCAACATCCCCTGTTCTTCTTGTCGATTTCATTTATGGATAACATTACGGTAATATCTGTCTGATGTTAATATTAAATGAGCAGTATTCATTTTATAAAATTAATTGTGATCTACAATATATGCATGTCTCTTTAACTATAAATTACACAATATACGATAAGGGTTTAATTTTTAACTTTGCTCATAAACAATAACACTGGTCGACAAATTTAAACTTTCTCTCTGTTAAATGGAAATAAAGTTTTTGAGTAATTAACATTTTTTTGTGGTAGCAAAAAAAGTTATTTTATTACATTATTCAATATACTACATGAACTTTATGTTGCCTAGTGTTTTTTTATTGATATTCTGCAGTAGTTTGCTAACATTTTCTGGCACCAATTCCTTTGGTAGCGCTTTCCCATAGTAGATAATATATTGTTACGCCACTGGACTGTGTAGAGTGGTTAAATGAGACTAGAATTATATGGGAACGGCCGGGAATATTCTGGAGTGCTCTAGACCGGGTGAATGGATGTATAAATAAGACGCACGGTGGGGCGAGACTTAATCTTAAGTTGAACGTGAACAAGTAAAGAAGAAATAAGAAAGAGACTTATAAGTGTTCAAGTGTGATTATAGTTAAGACAGTAATTAATCTATTGTTGTTAATTGTTAATTAATAAATAAAGTAGTGAGTAAGTGTTACCTGGACTTTCAATCAACGAATCTACGAGTGTAGGTGTTTGTGGGGATAGCAAACACGTAACAATATTCTGATAGCAACGTTCGCTAAGTCCGCCGCGTACAGCTTCAAGGTGCTCGGGAGAAAAGTCCAAATGTGAATTTTGTAACGAAATTGCAGGCCATTTCATTCCAGTTTGTTGTGTTCCACGATGAATTAAGTTTCTGCCAGTCTAGTCGAGATGGCGTTACTGATTTCTACTGGAACAGTTGGTTTTGCAGATTTTTGCACTAAATATCTATCTATCTTTATTGCTCATATTCTACTCTCAAATGTCTGTCTCTTTCCAAACTATAACCGAGTTTAGGTAGCAGAATACTACGATGCTACTTGCTTCTTAGTAGTGCAGCGTTCAGATGGAAACCATCTCTAATTCTGCGGTCTGGTAAAATGTATATGTTTTCTGGTATTATCATTTGATTTTATGATCATCATTATTTAAAAAGTTGGTATATTGATTTAAAGTACCTTTGAGGTAATTTTCATAATAATATTGTACCGTAATTATCTTAATTTACGCCTTGGGCGAATTTGCTTTTCGGTTATCAGTTCACCTTGGTTGTTCTTTGGAACAGCCATCATTAATATTGATTAGTATCGATTTATCGTGCCTTGTTGGCAATTTATCTAATATCCCTCTGATATTGTAATAAGTTTGTGTGCTAATTTAAACTAACTTTCGGTTATTGTAAATTTTAGATTTACTCGGCAACGGATGTCGTCATTTTGTATCGTAGTTAGTTGTTTTCTGTCTTTGTCTCTTGATGTTTTAGGTCACTTAGCTACGTTAGTAGCGCTCTCTAAACAGTGGTGACTGGTGACATTTGGAGATTGGTACACCTGGTTGGACCAAACCTATTTGTTTATAACCTTTGTGAAAATTATCTAATTTGGTGCATTTGTTTTGTGGTGGATTATTTTATACCAGTGCATATAATTAGCAACCAGACCTCAGTAACGTAAGGTTTTTCTAAATTTAAAATATCGAATGCTTACTTGAACGTTTACTTAGTATCTAATCAGGAACGCTGCTCTAATGGAGCCTTCCCTAGTTCTCTGGCAAAGATACCTGCCTAGTTATCTGGCACTTGATTAACTTTTAATTATCTAAAATAAACATATAGTCAAGTATATATCTTTATTTAACTTTATCTGCAATTCATTAGAACCTCTCTCCGAGGAACTAATAAATAACTTAATTTAACGTTACCTTCAAGTTGAAAACTATCATATTGTTGTATATTTAGCAAATATTTATTTACGTTATCTTTCTAGTTGTCTGTCTGTATACAGACATTCTAAATTCTATTTTCTTGAAGATTAACTTCTTTTAATAAAAAAAATATCTTAACATATAGGGAATACCTATTTCACTTTGGTTATTATCGTAGCTACACCTAGTTTATTTGTTGGACTAGTGTTTTGTCTATTTAACGTAACTTTTATTGATACTTAAGTTAGTTTAAGTTTTCAACTTCCTAAAATATTGTAGGACACCGATCCTAGTTTGTTTAGTTTGCAATTTACTCGGTAAATTTGTGTTCTCATATTTTGTCTACGTAGCTGGACAATTCAAACGTCACAGCTTTTAACTTTGTTTTGCGTATAATACTGATCTCATAAAACTCTCCCCTTTTTATGTAAATACCTGGACCAAGAGAAGAGGATAACTGGTGGATCGAACTGTTATATATTATATACAGGGTGGAGCAGGAAAACGATATTTTACACAACTGGCATTTTTTCTCAAGGGTAACTGCAGTACTGACACTGGTGAGTCAAATTGACACCGAACCCATTAAGAGCTTAGCCGTTGGTGGATTCTTCGCTGGACTAACCCCTTAGAAGTTACGTAAGATCTTCGTCCCCAGTGAAAGTTTTTATTTGGTCAGAAGAAATTTCTAAAAGATCAGGCATTTAATTTTTTTCTCTTTCAATTACATTTTTTTTGTGTGGTTAATTGTTGGTCTTCAACCACGTAGATTTTTTTTGACTTGTAAATATTGTACATATACTAGTCTTGATTATACTTTTTATTAAATAATATTTTTTTTATTCAACTTACTTACCAACCGAATTCAAGTTTTAATGTTATCTTTATCTCTTAAAGTAAAAGTTTAATTATTTGGTACTTGCAAAATTCCTGGCGCCCAGCCTAGATTTTGGTGAGAACTCAAATCAATCTAAGCCCTTATTCACGACCTGCTCACTGAGCTACCCGTCAATAAGTACAACCCCCAGCTTATTGTGTTATGCCAACAACAGGGGGTGTTGCAATCTAAGAAATGCATTTTAGGAGATATATTACATCCAAGACTTCTAGATATAATTCTGTAGGAGCTCACTAACAAGTTTCTATAGTTATCCACGCTACGGTTTCCAAGGAAGTTCTATTTTTTGGAACCATAACCATAACCATGAAGCCGCCTCAGTTTGATTTAAATTCTCTTCAAATGCAGGATAATTCATTAGTTCCAGTATTTGTGGCCCAACAAATAATCCTTCCTTGATCTTCGTATCACTAATTCTACGAAATTTGTCTTTGATGAAACGAATACTTTGGCTATTACGATCCATCGTTTTGACAAAATGTTTGTTCAAACCTAGTTTCATATACAGTATGTCCGCGGATGGAGTTTACAATAATGGCTGAAAATTTTAATTTTTCGAGAAAATATTATTCTTTATAAAAGTTTTTGCTTGCCTAAAAAAATAGTAGTGACGTTGACAAAAATTATATTTCTTATAAGGGGTGATCAAAAATTACAAAAACTTAAAATTCCGTAAGAGTAAACTGGTTCTATTTTTTATTTTGGAACAAAAAATAAAAAAAGTTGTTTATAATTATATGGTTTGTCCAAATCCAAAATTTCATTTGAATATTGCAATGTTTCCGAAATTAGTGAATTTTTAGTAAAATACTCCAGTAAAAATGGTGTTTTCCAGAAAAACGTGATATACTTCGGATTTATTACGGTGTCAATATAAATTCGCAAATTTCATGTGAACGATATTTAGAAAGATACCCCGAGCGTCCACTACCCCATTATTCGTATTTTAATACTTTGGACAGAAATTTGGGAGTTTTTGATAGTTTTGGTAAACCCCGAAATGCTTATGGCGGACAAATAGAAGCTGAAGATGAAGAAGCTGTTACAAATGCTGTAAGTTTTGTTATAAAATGATAATATGCATTTTATTACATATAATATTTTGTGGTAAAATTTCACCGAAACGTTTTATTAAAGGTTACGGAAAATCCTACGGGTTCCTCTCGGCAATTTGCCGTAGAACTAAATATGCCTAGAATCCGAATTCAGAGGATTCTCAAAAAACATAGGTATCATCCCTTGGCTGACATGTAGCCAAGAATTAAGCCCAGGAGACAGTGAAAGAAGGATTGAATTTTGCAATTGGCTTGATGGAAAATTGCTACAAGATGGCGATTTTTTAAATAAAATTATCTGGACCGATGAGTGTAATTTTTCCACATGCGGTCTTTTTAACAGGAACAATGAGTATTATTATGCAGTGGAAAATCCGGACCAAAATCAACAAATACGAAGGCAGGGACGGGCATAATTTAATGTTTGGGTTGGGCTGTATCGAAATAAAATCATGGGGCCAATTATTTACGATGGAAACTTAAATGCTGAACGCTATCTTAATTTCATCCGAAATTATATATTAGATGCGCTTGACGACGAGCCTTTAAATATGCTTCGGCAACTGTGGTGGCAACAGGATGGCGCACCAGCCCATAATGCAAGGGCCGTCACACAGTTTCTTAACGAGACATTTCCTAATCAGTGGATTGGAAACCAAGGGGTAGTGCGCTGGCCTGCTGAAAGCCCGGATTTGTCCTCGCTGGATTATTTTTTATTGGGATTTTTAAAAAACCGTTTATATCAAGATACTCCACGTGACATAAACATTTTGTGCCAAAATCTAATGTTAGAGATAACAGATTTAAGAGCAAGACGAAGAGTAATCCAGCGGGCAGTTACGGGCAATCTGCGAATACGCATGTGAAAATGCATAGAGGTGCAAGGAGGGATATTTGAGCATTTACTTTAGGTTTTAATTTTGTTCCTTTTAAAGTTTAGGTATATAGTTATTAATTAATTAACTATTATTAACATTATTTAGCCAGAAATAATAATTTGTTTTATAAACAGTGTCGTATTAAATATTTTTAAAAAAATACAGAAAATGTCAGCTTTTGTCATCGAAACGTTTGAAAATCAAAATTTGTAATGGGTCATAGCATTTAGGGAGTTCAAACGTAACAAAAATAAAATAAAAAATCCAGGTCCGTATTTAAAAAAAAATTAGTTGATGATGGTTTCTGGAATACGAAACGTCGGATTTAAAATTTGACACCGCCACCTTGTAGAGGATAAAGAGTGGCAAAGACGAAGTTTCATTAGTTTTAAAATTTGTTTTCAAATAACGTCACAAAAAGATTTTATGAAATTTCGTTCTTTTCCGGATATTTCAGAAATTATTCGGAATTTTCCAAATTCCAACACAGCGTTTTGATAAGTATCAAATTGCGCAACTTTGCCATAATTTAACCGACCCTGTATCTCTTGCGGTTTCCAAGATCGCAATGATGAGGCTCGAAAATGGGCCACCCTGTACTGAATTTTAGGCCAATATCTCGAAAAAACGTCGGAGAAAAAATGTTGAAGACATGTTCATATGAACTTTTCGCCATGTAATAACGTAACGGGTGCCCTATTAAAGTATTTTACATTACTTAGGAAACACCCTGTAGATTTAGTCACATATTATTGGCTCTTAAGACACTACTATTTTAAAATTTACAGTGTAAATTGTTAAAGAACTTTTACTTTTATATAAAAGAAGTATACTTGTTGAATGTCAAATAAGACTAAGTATTCGCCAAAATTGACTTTTAAGGTAAATATGCATCTCTATTAGATTCGTTAATTGTTTTTGAGGATAATCTTTTTAATTCCTTTCCTACAAATTCTTAAAGAACATTCAATTCGACTGTTGCACCAAGTCAAAATTTTAGTAGAATCTGTGTTAACAACATTTCGTCATAAAAAGACATTAATAATGTGTAAAGGTTGAAAATTAAATCTTATATTACAATATCAATTAATAAAATACATGCATTTCAAACGTGGATGACATCACATCGGCAGTCTGTAGTGAAATTAACAATAAAATAACGAAATACGGCTGCGAAGTTAGAAATTCGTTGCTAGCGGTAGAGGACGAAGAAACGATTCGTGAAATGAATGAAGTTAAAGAATATACCTATATGTGAAAGTGATAACATAAAATGTGGATAAAAGTGTCAACTTTGACCAATCGAAGTCTTCGTCACACATGAATTTTGTTAGTATGAAAGATAAATCCCTGTTTAATTTTCGCTAATAAACAATGACAAGAAAACGATCACACCAATCACTAAACACTACTAAGGTTTGTTCGATAGTGTTGCTAGAATCAGTTGCTTTAAAAATCATACATGGGCATATTGTTTTGACAATTGACAGACCTTGCAAGCAGATAAATCTAATGGTCCTTAAGGGCCAGTTTTATAATCGTAGATTAACTAGAATAGAGAGTTTAAACTCAGGAATGCTGACTAATGAATGGTTCATACGTAGTTTAAACTACGGTCTCTAAATTAAACTTTATAAAAATGACACAAACGAACAAATTTTGAGAAAAAGGTTATGGATAGAAATGAGAATCGTTAATTATTGTCAATAGACAATGTCCCGGACAATGCATATTTATAAAATGGAAACGTAAATGTATTTTACAAATTATACCTACTATCAGATTGCAGATGCAATATTTCCCACAGTCGCATTTAAAATAATATATTGATATTTTTGAGACAATTTTATTGTCTTAAATTGTCTAGATGGCGATGTACTAATGAGTGGGGTTATGTTTCCTGCTCTGATTTTATTGTTCAACTTCTTGAGCTCAAGTAGAAAATCAGTGATTATACTGATTTATAAGCAGATTGCTTAATACGAAGTTCTGACACAAATAAACGGCATTTGGCATTTACAGAATACTGTATGGCAACTAAAATGGCAACTAAAATTTAAGTACGATTAAGCCGTTTGCGATCGCCCCTAAATAGACATAACCCTCTTGACTCTGAAAGAAGTCAAAACAAGAAATGAGTCCCCTAATTGTCATTCCACATTTTGTTACAATTTTCAAACTTTCCAAGAATTTAGTATTTTTTGACGCTAGTAATAGAAATTGATCAAATGCCAAAATTTACATTTGAAAGGTGATATGCATTTTATTTATGGTTTCTGCAACGACAGCTCCAGATGTGCAGTATCCAAACAGAAGAGTTCCTCATCGTATTGTTTTTGAAAGAGTCCATCGACATTTGTTGGAAAATGTAAATTTCAGCAAGAAATATCTAATGCAAACGTTGAAGATGAAAGGAGGTAATTGTTGAAGGCGAAAATAATCTTCAATTTCAGTGTTCGCCAATGTTTGCGACATAACGAGATTCATAAAAGTTGAGTATGCTAAAGCAACAATTATTGTTCCATCTTTATTACTATCAACGAGTGCAAGTTCTACAAGAGAGGAACTTTGCCCCGCCTAGTGCGTTTTACAATTGGATTTTAATAAATCGGGACATATTAAATAGTGTGCTTTGGATTGACAAAAGTCAATAATAATGGGAATCAAAACGTAACACGCATTTTTGGAGTGAAAAAACGTAATTTGAAGACATGATTTTCAACATAGTTTCTCTGTAAGCCGCTGTAATTAATAATTAATTAATTGGACAGTACGTGTTACCCGATCGTCTAAATGCCAGTAGCTGTTTCGACTGTCTACTGAATAATTTGGATGAATTATTTGATGATGTTATGTCAGACAAAATATGATATTTGAAATGAATGGAGCACCAGCTCACTTTGGAAGAAACGCAACTGTCATAACGAGAACTACCAAGGAAGATGTATTGGGCGGGGCGGTCCTATGGTATGGCCTCCTAGGTCACCGGATTTATCATGTTTAAATTTGTATCTCTAGGCCTACATGAAGCAACTGGTATATTTGCATGAAATTAATGCGCCGGATGAATTGATTCAATAGATTAATACGGCGCCAATTACTATAAGATAACATCTGCAAGAAAGAAACAATGTTACCAATTCTATTATTCAGCGCTCAGAAGCATGCATTCAAAACAATAGAAATAATTTTGATTCTTATGACAAATACATACAATTATTTTTCCATGCTTTGTTAATTTGTGTAGATGTTAATTTATTTGTCGGTCTTCTAAACCATGACAAACAGGGTATTAGTTCATGAAACGATTTTTCTCATAACTGGATTTTCTGTCTATATATTATGGCTGACCGGTGCAAATGGCTTCTGGAAATGGGTTCTTAATTATTATTATTCTAAAAACCCATTTCTGAAGGCCACATTTGAGGGGCCATAGCGCCCTTAGGATACTAATTCATTAGAGATTTTTTGCTCAAAATTGAATTTCCTATCCATGGTTACCGATCGCATGGATGTTTACTTTTGGGACACACTGTATAAGCATTATCCAATTCTTCCATTTTGGATTTTACTAAAAATAATAATCAAATCACCATTTACCTTTAGGTTGTAGAGAAAACTTCAAATAGTGGGGCGTGTATACGTATGTAATAAAGATCCTCGATGTCATCTCTTTTGTATACCAACCGGCAGTTTTTCACTGAAATGATGGCTTGTTTACACAATCATAATGGTCGATTTGAGTGTTCGGTAATCACTATTTCCGCGGTTATATTCAAGAGTCCGCCATACAAGCGTCTATTCCACAATTTCACAAACCAAACAAATTATAATAACGGTCCTCCAGCAAACATAGAGGCTTAGCTTGTCCAAATTAAAGCCTATTCATGATAATTACCTCATGATAGACGGCGCTATCTCTAATAAATTATCTGCAATCGTTGGCAAGGACAAAAGCAGCTGATGACTGGCGCCGAGGAGACGGGGACGATAGGTTAAAATGAGCCTTTATCAGCGGCGGCGGCTCGAAGTATTACAAATTAAACTGAAGCCTGCAAGAATTATGAGCCAAAATTTACTGCTGAAACATTTAAAATAAATATATATATATATATATATATATATATTATATATATATATATATATATATATATATATATATATATATATATATATATATATATATATATATATATATATATATATATATATATATATATATATATATATATATATATATATATATATATATATATATATATATATATATATATATATATATATGTTGTTTTTCAGGTTTTCGCGGGTGGTGAATGTTAAATTCGTTTTCCGGGTATACTCCCGCGTAGGTGATAGGCCCCGAGAGGGACCGTGGTTGTCTGAACGACGTTTCGGCAGAATCTCATCTGCCATCTTCAGGTTCTAACCGATAACTGCTTACTGCGGCTTCTGGTTACTCGAACTGAAATGACGTTTTCTGGATCTGGCAGTTCTTTATATACTCTACCAATGTTACGCTCTGTTGCTCTCGACACACTCCGGGCGTCATGGTCTGCTGCACCCATCTCCTGATTTCGAGCGCGGCTTCGTGTAATCGGTCCTGTTCGGACGCGCATGCGTGTGTCTGTGCTTATGTCACGGTCTGTTGCACCCATCTCCTGATTTCGAGGGCGACTCCGTGTACTTGGTCCTATTAGATTAGCTCTGGTTGATTCTTCTTCGTGTGTTCGTTGCGTTATGTTTCTTGCTTCCTCATGGACAGCAGCATGCAATACCAGAGCAGGCTTCCATGTGGTAGGTAGTCTTTGGGTGTCATCTCGTGTATTTAGATTGTGTGGTCTTTTCTCTATTTCTATGGCCTCCCTGATGATTCTTGACTTGTAATGCTCGATATTGGCTAGTGTTTTTGTTTTGTCGAAATCAATCCTATGTCCTGTAGTTTTGACATGTTGAGCTAAAGATGATGTTCTCTCGTCTTTTCTAACAGCGTTTATGTGTTCTTCGCGTCTTGCACTTATTTTTCTGTTGGTCTGTCCTATGTATGATTTGTTGCAATCTTGGCAAGGTATTTCATATACCCCTTGACTTTCTAGAGGAATTTTGGTCTTTGGATTTCGAAGAATGGTACTGATTTTCTTGTCGGTCTTAAAAGTTGTTTCTATTTTATGTTTACGTAGAAGTTTGCTTATTTTATCCGTTGTTCCTTTTATGTATGGCAGATAGGCTTTTGCTATGGGTTGTTCGGAGTCCTCTTGATTTCTCGGCCGAGATGGTTTTGACAACTTCTGTATTCTTTGTTGTGTGAACCCATTCTTTCGCAGCGCTTTGTGAAGAGTTGACATTTCTTCTTTGAGGTTGTCTGCATCTGCTAGTCTCTGCGAGCGTGTGACTAATGTCTTTACTACTGAGTTTAGTTGTGCTGGATGGTGGTGTGACTGTGCATTTAGGTATCTGTCAGTGTGAGTGGCTTTTCTATAAACTGTGTGGCCTAGACTTCCGTCTGGCTTCTTCTTGACCAGTACGTCGAGAAATGGTAGCTGACTGTCAGTCTCTACCTCCATGGTGAACTTAATTTTGTCGTGTATACTATTCAGATGTTCTAAGAAGTTAGTGAGATTCTCTCTTCCATGAGTCCAAATCACAAATGTGTCGTCGACGTACCTTAGCCATAGGCTTGGTTTTAATGGTGCAGATTGTAGTGCTCGAGTTTCTAAATCCTCCATAAAGAGATTGGCAATAACTGGAGATAGGGGGGAGCCCATCGGGGCTCCTTCGGTTTGTCTGTAGCGTTGCTCATTGTATGCAAAATATGTATTATTTAGGCAATGTTGAGTTAGCCTAAGAATATGATCTGCAGGATGATATTTTCGCTTGATAATGTCGAGTGACTCCTCTATGGGTACGTTGGTGAACAAGGATATGACATCGAAGCTCACTAGAAGATGTTCCGCTTGGACGGTCTGATTTCTTAATAACTCAATGAAATGGTCTGCATTTTTCACGTAGGATTTAACTTCCTCGGCAAACGGTTGTAGTTGTCTGGCTAAGTGTCTTGCTAACTGCTGTGTGGGTGACCCTATTGAGCTAACAATTGGTCTTAGAGGAGCTCCTTCTTTGTGAATCTTTGGTAGACCATAAAATTTGGGACATCTTGAAGACTTCTCTCGCGGGATGATCTGGTTCTGTATCTCTTTGTCGATTGGACTGGCTTTGATTTTCGCTTTTGTCGTCTTCTCCAGATAAGTAGTAGGATCTGTGGTAATAAGCTGATATGCAGTGTCTCCTAGTAGACTTTCTATTTTTGTATGATAATCGTCGCTGTTCATCACTACTGTTGCGTTTCCTTTGTCTGCGGGTAAGATTATGATGTCCTCATTTTGTCGTAAGGTCTTCAGTGCTTCTAATTCCTCGTGTTGTAGATTCCTCTTTGGTATACGGGCTGTTCTTAATATACGTGACGTGTCCTGGCGTATAGTTTCCGCTATGTTTTTATCTAAATTGCCAATGGCCGATTCTACACCACAGATTATGTCTTCTACCGGTAGACGTGCTGGTGCTATCGCGAAGTTAAATCCTTTGGCTAATACATTCAACGAGGCCTCATTGAGATGGTAACTGGACACATTGTGAACTACTCTTGTAGGTTCTAATTGTTCGGATTTCTTGATGGGCTTTTGTTGTAGTTGAAGGCGGTTAAATTTATTCTTTAACCTCTCTGTAGTTAAATCATTATCTCTTTCTTCCCTGAAATGTGCAAGTTGGTCAATAATGGTCCATAATGTCGGGTCGATAGTACTGCTTAAATAAAGATGCTGGTCTAGTAACTGTGTATTGATGTTGTCTAATGTCCGTCTAGTGTCGTGGATTGATTTTCTCATCAGGGTTAGGCTCGTTTTTCGGAGAATTCTTTTTGTGTGTTGATCCTTTCTGTGGAACGTCAATTCCATGCATTTCGGAATGATATTTTCATCCCGGCAGCGTTGCAGAAATGCGAGATTGCAAAAAAATCTCCGTCTGAGAAATTTTCACGAAGTTCTCGACCGATGAAAAGCCTATCTGCCCCATAGAGACATAATATGCAGGTTTCCCGTAAACATAAAATAAACAAGTTTACCGACAAGAAAATCAGTACGATTCTTCGAAATCAGGGACCGAAGTTGTCTAGAAGAGGTATATGCAAATGCCTTGCCACTTGCAGTACAAACACATAGGACAGACCAACAGAAAAATAAGTGCAAGACGCGAAGAAAACACATAAACGCTGTTAGAAAAGACGAGAGAACATCATCTTTAGCTCAACATGTCAAAACTACAGGACATAGGATTGATTTCGACAAAACAAAAACACTAGCCAATATCGAGCATTACAAGTCAAGAATCATCAGGGAGGCCATAGAAATAGAGAAAAGACCACACAATCTAAATACACGAGATGACACCCAAAGACTACCTACCACATGGAAGCCTGCTCTGGTATTGCATGCTGCTGTCCATGAGGAAGCAAGAAACATAACGCAACGAACACACGAAGAAGAATCAACCAGAGCTAATCTAATAGGACCAAGTACACGGAGTCGCCCTCGAAATCAGGAGATGGGTGCAACAGACCGTGACATAAGCACAGACACACGCATGCGCGTCCGAACAGGACCGATTACACGAAGCCGCGCTCGAAATCAGGAGATGGGTGCAGCAGACCATGACGCCCGGAGTGTGTCGAGAGCAACAGAGCGTAACATTGGTAGAGTATATAAAGAACTGCCAGATCCAGAAAACGTCATTTCAGTTCGAGTAACCAGAAGCCGCAGTAAGCAGTTATCGGTTAGAACCTGAAGATGGCAGATGAGATTCTGCCGAAACGTCGTTCAGACAACCACGGTCCCTCTCGGGGCCTATCACCTACGCGGGAGTATACCCGGAAAACGAATTTAACATTCACCACCCGCGAAAACCTGAAAAACAACATAATATGTCTCTACGGGGAGAAGACATTTCATCAGACAAGAAACTACGAGAAAATATTATCAAAAAGAAGGAAACTTCTTTGCAATCTCGCATTTCTGCAACGCTGCCGGGATGAAAATATCATTCCGAAATGCATGGAATTGACGTTCCACAGAAAGGATCAACACACAAAAAGAATTCTCCGAAAAACGAGCCTAACCCTGATGAGAAAATCAATCCACGACACTAGACGGACATTAGACAACATCAATACACAGTTACTAGACCAGCATCTTTATTTAAGCAGAACTATCGACCCGACATTATGGACCATTATTGACCAACTTGCACATTTCAGGGAAGAAAGAGATAATGATTTAACTACAGAGAGGTTAAAGAATAAATTTAACCGCCTTCAACTACAACAAAAGCCCATCAAGAAATCCGAACAATTAGAACCTACAAGAGTAGTTCACAATGTGTCCAGTTACCATCTCAATGAGGCCTCGTTGAATGTATTAGCCAAAGGATTTAACTTCGCGATAGCACCAGCACGTCTACCGGTAGAAGACATAATCTGTGGTGTAGAATCGGCCATTGGCAATTTAGATAAAAACATAGCGGAAACTATACGCCAGGACACGTCACGTATATTAAGAACAGCCCGTATACCAAAGAGGAATCTACAACACGAGGAATTAGAAGCACTGAAGACCTTACGACAAAATGAGGACATCATAATCTTACCCGCAGACAAAGGAAACGCAACAGTAGTGATGAACAGCGACGATTATCATACAAAAATAGAAAGTCTACTAGGAGACACTGCATATCAGCTTATTACCACAGATCCTACTACTTATCTGGAGAAGACGACAAAAGCCAAAATCAAAGCCAGTCCAATCGACAAAGAGATACAGAACCAGATCATCCCGCGAGAGAAGTCTTCAAGATGTCCCAAATTTTATGGTCTACCAAAGATTCACAAAGAAGGAGCTCCTCTAAGACCAATTGTTAGCTCAATAGGGTCACCCACACAGCAGTTAGCAAGACACTTAGCCAGACAACTACAACCGTTTGCCGAGGAAGTTAAATCCTACGTGAAAAATGCAGACCATTTCATTGAGTTATTAAGAAATCAGACCGTCCAAGCGGAACATCTTCTAGTGAGCTTCGATGTCATATCCTTGTTCACCAACGTACCCGTAGAGGAGTCACTCGACATTATCAAGCGAAAATATCATCCAGCAGATCATATTCTTAGGCTAACTCAACATTGCCTAAATAATACATATTTTGCATACAATGAGCAACGCTACAGACAAACCGAAGGAGCCCCGATGGGCTCCCCCCTATCTCCAGTTATTGCCAATCTCTTTATGGAGGATTTAGAAACTCGAGCACTACAATCTGCACCATTAAAACCAAGCCTATGGCTAAGGTACGTCGACGACACATTTGTGATTTGGACTCATGGAAGAGAGAATCTCACTAACTTCTTAGAACATCTGAATAGTATACACGACAAAATTAAGTTCACCATGGAGGTAGAGACTGACAGTCAGCTACCATTTCTCGACGTACTGGTCAAGAAGAAGCAAGACGGAAGTCTAGGCCACACAGTTTATAGAAAAGCCACTCACACTGACAGATACCTAAATGCACAGTCACACCACCATCCAGCACAACTAAACTCAGTAGTAAAGACATTAGTCACACGCTCGCAGAGACTAGCAGATGCAGACAACCTCAAAGAAGAAATGTCAACTCTTCACAAAGCGCTGCGAAAGAATGGGTTCACACAACAAAGAATACAGAAGTTGTCAAAACCATCTCGGCCGAGAAATCAAGAGGACTCCGAACAACCCATAGCAAAAGCCTATCTGCCATACATAAAAGGAACAACGGATAAAATAAGCAAACTTCTACGTAAACATAAAATAGAAACAACTTTTAAGACCGACAAGAAAATCAGTACCATTCTTCGAAATCCAAAGACCAAAATTCCTCTAGAAAGTCAAGGGGTATATGAAATACCTTGCCAAGATTGCAACAAATCATACATAGGACAGACCAACAGAAAAATAAGTGCAAGACGCGAAGAACACATAAACGCTGTTAGAAAAGACGAGAGAACATCATCTTTAGCTCAACATGTCAAAACTACAGGACATAGGATTGATTTCGACAAAACAAAAACACTAGCCAATATCGAGCATTACAAGTCAAGAATCATCAGGGAGGCCATAGAAATAGAGAAAAGACCACACAATCTAAATACACGAGATGACACCCAAAGACTACCTACCACATGGAAGCCTGCTCTGGTATTGCATGCTGCTGTCCATGAGGAAGCAAGAAACATAACGCAACGAACACACGAAGAGGAATCAACCAGAGCTAATCTAATAGGACCAAGTACACGGAGTCGCCCTCGAAATCAGGAGATGGGTGCAACAGACCGTGACATAAGCACAGACACACGCATGCGCGTCCGAACAGGACCGATTACACGAAGCCGCGCTCGAAATCAGGAGATGGGTGCAGCAGACCATGACGCCCGGAGTGTGTCGAGAGCAACAGAGCGTAACATTGGTAGAGTATATAAAGAACTGCCAGATCCAGAAAACGTCATTTCAGTTCGAGTAACCAGAAGCCGCAGTAAGCAGTTATCGGTTAGAACCTGAAGATGGCAGATGAGATTCTGCCGAAACGTCGTTCAGACAACCACGGTCCCTCTCGGGGCCTATCACCTACGCGGGAGTATACCCGGAAAACGAATTTAACATTCACCACCCGCGAAAACCTGAAAAACAACATAATATGTCTCTACGGGGAGAAGACATTTCATCAGACAAGAAACTACGAGAAAATATTATCAAAAAGAAGGAAACTTCTTTGCAATCTCGCATTTCTGCAACGCTGCCGGGATGAAAATATCATTCCGAAATGCATGGAATTGACGTTCCACAGAAAGGATCAACACACAAAAAGAATTCTCCGAAAAACGAGCCTAACCCTGATGAGAAAATCAATCCACGACACTAGACGGACATTAGACAACATCAATACACAGTTACTAGACCAGCATCTTTATTTAAGCAGAACTATCGACCCGACATTATGGACCATTATTGACCAACTTGCACATTTCAGGGAAGAAAGAGATAATGATTTAACTACAGAGAGGTTAAAGAATAAATTTAACCGCCTTCAACTACAACAAAAGCCCATCAAGAAATCCGAACAATTAGAACCTACAAGAGTAGTTCACAATGTGTCCAGTTACCATCTCAATGAGGCCTCGTTGAATGTATTAGCCAAAGGATTTAACTTCGCGATAGCACCAGCACGTCTACCGGTAGAAGACATAATCTGTGGTGTAGAATCGGCCATTGGCAATTTAGATAAAAACATAGCGGAAACTATACGCCAGGACACGTCACGTATATTAAGAACAGCCCGTATACCAAAGAGGAATCTACAACACGAGGAATTAGAAGCACTGAAGACCTTACGACAAAATGAGGACATCATAATCTTACCCGCAGACAAAGGAAACGCAACAGTAGTGATGAACAGCGACGATTATCATACAAAAATAGAAAGTCTACTAGGAGACACTGCATATCAGCTTATTACCACAGATCCTACTACTTATCTGGAGAAGACGACAAAAGCCAAAATCAAAGCCAGTCCAATCGACAAAGAGATACAGAACCAGATCATCCCGCGAGAGAAGTCTTCAAGATGTCCCAAATTTTATGGTCTACCAAAGATTCACAAAGAAGGAGCTCCTCTAAGACCAATTGTTAGCTCAATAGGGTCACCCACACAGCAGTTAGCAAGACACTTAGCCAGACAACTACAACCGTTTGCCGAGGAAGTTAAATCCTACGTGAAAAATGCAGACCATTTCATTGAGTTATTAAGAAATCAGACCGTCCAAGCGGAACATCTTCTAGTGAGCTTCGATGTCATATCCTTGTTCACCAACGTACCCGTAGAGGAGTCACTCGACATTATCAAGCGAAAATATCATCCAGCAGATCATATTCTTAGGCTAACTCAACATTGCCTAAATAATACATATTTTGCATACAATGAGCAACGCTACAGACAAACCGAAGGAGCCCCGATGGGCTCCCCCCTATCTCCAGTTATTGCCAATCTCTTTATGGAGGATTTAGAAACTCGAGCACTACAATCTGCACCATTAAAACCAAGCCTATGGCTAAGGTACGTCGACGACACATTTGTGATTTGGACTCATGGAAGAGAGAATCTCACTAACTTCTTAGAACATCTGAATAGTATACACGACAAAATTAAGTTCACCATGGAGGTAGAGACTGACAGTCAGCTACCATTTCTCGACGTACTGGTCAAGAAGAAGCAAGACGGAAGTCTAGGCCACACAGTTTATAGAAAAGCCACTCACACTGACAGATACCTAAATGCACAGTCACACCACCATCCAGCACAACTAAACTCAGTAGTAAAGACATTAGTCACACGCTCGCAGAGACTAGCAGATGCAGACAACCTCAAAGAAGAAATGTCAACTCTTCACAAAGCGCTGCGAAAGAATGGGTTCACACAACAAAGAATACAGAAGTTGTCAAAACCATCTCGGCCGAGAAATCAAGAGGACTCCGAACAACCCATAGCAAAAGCCTATCTGCCATACATAAAAGGAACAACGGATAAAATAAGCAAACTTCTACGTAAACATAAAATAGAAACAACTTTTAAGACCGACAAGAAAATCAGTACCATTCTTCGAAATCCAAAGACCAAAATTCCTCTAGAAAGTCAAGGGGTATATGAAATACCTTGCCAAGATTGCAACAAATCATACATAGGACAGACCAACAGAAAAATAAGTGCAAGACGCGAAGAACACATAAACGCTGTTAGAAAAGACGAGAGAACATCATCTTTAGCTCAACATGTCAAAACTACAGGACATAGGATTGATTTCGACAAAACAAAAACACTAGCCAATATCGAGCATTACAAGTCAAGAATCATCAGGGAGGCCATAGAAATAGAGAAAAGACCACACAATCTAAATACACGAGATGACACCCAAAGACTACCTACCACATGGAAGCCTGCTCTGGTATTGCATGCTGCTGTCCATGAGGAAGCAAGAAACATAACGCAACGAACACACGAAGAAGAATCAACCAGAGCTAATCTAATAGGACCAAGTACACGGAGTCGCCCTCGAAATCAGGAGATGGGTGCAACAGACCGTGACATAAGCACAGACACACGCATGCGCGTCCGAACAGGACCGATTACACGAAGCCGCGCTCGAAATCAGGAGATGGGTGCAGCAGACCATGACGCCCGGAGTGTGTCGAGAGCAACAGAGCGTAACATTGGTAGAGTATATAAAGAACTGCCAGATCCAGAAAACGTCATTTCAGTTCGAGTAACCAGAAGCCGCAGTAAGCAGTTATCGGTTAGAACCTGAAGATGGCAGATGAGATTCTGCCGAAACGTCGTTCAGACAACCACGGTCCCTCTCGGGGCCTATCACCTACGCGGGAGTATACCCGGAAAACGAATTTAACATATATATATATATATATATATATATATATATATATATATATATATATTTTTTTTTTTTTTTTTTTTTTTTTTTTTTTTTTTTTTTTTTTTTTTTTTTTATATATTTATATTTCCATTACAAAACCCCCCCCCCCCCAAAAACCTTTAACCCATTGGCCCCCCCTCCCAAAAAAAAAAAAAAAAAAAAAAAAATAATTATAAAAAAAAATTAAAAAAATAAAAAATTTTTGTTTGAGTCAATAGGTACCAAAAAAAATTTTTCATCTCGCCGCCGGGAAGGCAGAAAACTACTGAAATTTAAATTAGGCCTAAGATAAAGTATTTTTTTTTCAAAACACAATATTATAGAGAAAAGTTGTTTAGAATTATTTATTCTGCCTAATATCAATTTTGAAAACAAGCATGAAAGTTTGGCTCTTCATTTAATTAATACATTATAAGAAGAGAATTTCAGAATCATAAGTACGCCTGGCCAAGGTCATTAATCCTACAGAGACGTACTGGGTATGCATCATATCATAATACTTGAATAAGTACAATAATAAAAACAAAAATATTTTATATATTGTGATGTATGTTTTTGTATTATTTCGTTCGCTTTAAATTCTTTTTTATGTATTTCCTTACATTTTGTAAGCTTAGTGCTGCACATTATTATTAAACTGTTAAATGACGTTCACACATGTACATTGTATATCTAAGTGATAACTAATAATAAATAAATAAATAAATAAAATAAATGGAAATAAATTTTAATAATACTGGTACACTTTATAAAAATATGTACAAAACTCACCTTCTTAAGCAGATTTATGAAGTAGCTTGGTTGTCGTTATCACAAAATGGAGCACTTCTGTAATAACTGTGTAGCATCAGATATGTTTCTACAGTTGTCTCAGTAAGCGATGTTCGCTGTGGTGAAAAAATATGTTTGTATTTTGAAAATGACCGTTCGACATCTACGGAAGTAATACAGGCATAAGTAAAACACTCTGTGAACTCACTTAACGCAGCTGTAGATGCACCATCACAAATTTGTCTTAATTTGATAAAATCAGGATCTTTCCGTAATACACTCTCGAATTTTTCAATAACGGGCTTATTTTTTTGCGTCACTTATGGTCTGTAGCTGTGTATTTACGTCGTCCACTATTTGCAGCGATTCCAATAACGACAACAAAGTATTTTGCAATTTTTCTATTGCGTCGTGTAGTCCTCTATAATTGTTATAAATAGTTTTTAAATCTGTTTCAAGGGAAACATCTTGAAAGCTTGTCTGGCTTTCCTTAATAGCTGCAGCCTCGTTAGGGTTGAACTGTAGTATCACAGCTTTTATTTGTTGAAAATATTCAGCATAATAAAAAGCTGCCTTCAACCACGTTCCCCAACGTGTAAGAATCGGCTCAGGTGGTTTCGGAATAACAGGACATAGTGTGTGAGATGCTCGAAGCCGTTTAGGAGATTTGAGAAATACTTTTTTTGTATTTGCTATTAATGCATCTACCTCCGGAAAACATTTTCGAATCGTTTCTGCTACACGATGGAACGCATGCACTTTACACGTAACATGTAAAAACCTACAATCGTCTCTTTGAAGAAAACGGCCCACCAAACGCATTGTCGCAGCACCGTCGGTCACAGACATCAACACTTGACTTGTTGACAGTTCAAATTTTTCGAAAGTCTCCAACACCACCCGCGTAATTGTTTCGCCAGTACACGCAGTTAGTCTTTTGCTAGCTAATAAAAGTGGAAATGTTGGTTTAACAGGTTTTGTATTTGCTATTAATGCATCTACCTCAGGAAAACATTTTCGAATCGTTTCTGCTACACGATGGAACGCATGCACTTTACACGTAACATGTAAAAACCTACAATCGTCTCTTTGAAGAAAACGGCCCACCAAACGCATTGTCGCAGCATCGTTGGTCACAGACATCAACATTTGACTTGTTGACAGTTCAAATTTTTCGAAAGTCTCCAACACCACCCGCGTAATTGTTTCGCCAGTACACGCAGTTAGTCTTTTGCTAGCTAATAAAAGTGGAAATGTTGGTTTAACAGGGTCGAGGCCACGTAATATAACATTTAAAATAGAATTTCTTTTACAATCTGTCATCTCGTCAACACATAACCACAGCCGTGTATTTTTTAATACACATTTAATCCTATTTACAATGTCCTCACGAACACTTGGTACATATCTACGTAACGATGAATGACTTGGTAAATTCACCTGGGGATTGTAGTTATTCCAGAACTCCCGAAATGCTGGTTTATCCAATATGCGCAGGGGAACATCACAGGCAATCAGCATCAACAGTAAATCAAACATACACTGAGGTTCCAAAGAAGACGTCATTTTTTTTAATTTTTATGCAGGTTACTATTGACATGAATTTTACAGCTGTATTTATTCCAGCACATTAAGTCTTGATCACAAACTTTACAAATTATTTTACAACCATCATAGAATAAATCCGGAAATTCACCGATATATTTATTCACTTTATCAGCGTACGGTCGTTTTCTACTCTTTACGCTCAACATTATTTATTATTTATTAGTACTCTATGCATCGACCGACAGATAACAACTGAAGTGTGTCGTGTTATCGTCATCGTAAACAAGCGCGCGATGGCATTGGTATTGCGCCCGACCCTGAATCTACCATCGCTTGGCCAGGTTTAATCATAAGTCTATTAGTGATAGTAGAGTATTAACGAGTTAATGATAAATCCTTGTTGACGTTGCGTGTACCTAATTTGCACTGACGAAAGCAATATCCAAAAACCAGTCTGTAAATGGTATACTCGACGGCTTCAAGAAGGATTTCCATTTATTTGGTAAAAGTAATTTACTAGTGGGCAATCGCAATTACAGCTTAATCACTTTTTTGTATGATAAAAAATTTATAAATCATCAAGAAGTGTGTGTGCGTGTGTGCGTGTGCACGTGAACGCGTGTGCGTGTGTACGTGTGTGTGTGTGTGTGTGTGTGTGTGTGTGTGTGTGTGTGTGTGTGTGTGTGCGCGCGTTGCGTGTGCACAGTTGGCATCATCTGGAGATGATTGAACCTAAACTTATGCTAACAATCTACCCTATTTATACCTAAATTATTGTCACGGTTTGGTGAACCGTGACACACTCACCAATAAAGCGGGCTATTTGGGATAGGCCCTCTGTCACTATTCATACTATTTTTACACTTTATGATTTCCACGCAAAAAGGCTGAGGGTCATCACACAGATGTCTCATAACTGGTACTAACATATTTTTTCTTAAAATCGACACTTGTGATTGTGGTGATATTTTTAATGTACACGTGTAAATGGTATAATTTCAACAAAAAAAATCATTACATTCAAGTTGTTGGGGGAAAGTCAATAATAATATAGGAGTGAAAGGAGGCCACAAAGAGGTTTCAAAAAAATGTTTTGACATAAATGGCATTTCATTTAAAAAAAATGTTACTTGACCCTGTAAAATCGTCTTGGCTCACCCTGTATATTCGAAAACGATTTCCTGTTATACACTTTTTTCTCTAGTTTATTTATGTTTTTAAATCAAGTTTCTAGCTATCATAGAACGTGAGATATCGAAGTCGGACGCACTATTGCCCCACCCTGTACAACATGTCTGTAATTTATGTAATTTTGCCTTTTATTTGTTTCTAAAATCAAATAAATCGTAAAGCAAGAAGACAAAAAAATTATGAATGACATCTAGGATCAAAAGTTTTATTGGCCCACAGAATAACTGACAGAACCTTAATTATCAAATGAAATTCTATATAAAATAATTACACGTACCGTACGATAAACGAAAATAATTGATACATCCGCTAAAAGTTAATATGTTTCAAGAACTTAAAATATCTGACCCATGGCAATTATTCTTGGTACGCCACTGATTTATATGACATATCTACACGCCTAGTGGTCTCTTGCAAATGTAAATTACGACTTGCTTGTTTTGCGGACAACAGGGATCTTATTTGTCCTGATACCACAAAGAACGTATAATTATTTTGTTAGTTTGTAATGAAATATGAAGGTTTCGGAATTTAATTGGACAATAGATGCTAATAAATAGCATTGCAGAAAAGGGGTCGATAAGTAGAATTAGGGGACAATAACAACTATCATCATCATTATGGACAGTTTGAACTGAATATATTAATCATAGTAATCGGATCCAATTTTTTTGTATAAAACTGATTAAACCATTACATTTCATATGTACTTTTGTATTGTTATGAGTACCTACAATTACTGAAACTTAGAAATTATTTGTTTTAATCGACTTTTATGATACAAACCGTTTTGCCTAATAGTAGGGAGATATGAATGGTATGGTGTGAGTTTGTCATTCATGTTGAAGTTTAGCGTTCATTTGAAAAGTATTTATTAGGAAGTAAATACAATTCCAGGGTAAGAGCCAAAGTAAATTCCCTCAAAAACTACCCCAAAACCACTCTCAACGTTAAATATTTTACGAAAATTATTGATCTTTAGGAAACAAGTCAGATGTGTCATTTTAAAGAACAGAGAAGTCTCTATCGATTAATGTATTTATTGTCTATATTCGATGAACAGGTAACCATGAAACGGACGCGGACGTTGGAAAATAATTATTTTAATATTTTGGGAAGGAACTTGACTTAAGATATTCCTATGCCCTTCATTACAATAATATTGTCTTTGTCTTGAAAAAGAAAACACAAGCTATTAACGCAAACAAATTTGCTTAATAAAAAATTAACAAAAATATGAAAATACCACTAATGAAGTTAAGCTTTCAGATATATATTTGCACAGTGAGCGTATTTCTAAAAAAGTTAAATGAAAGGTATTGAAAACAAACTTTTACATTCCTCAATAAAATTGCAAATAAGAACTTAAATGAAAATATAAAAAAGGACTCTCCACAAAAAAAATAGGACCTTACTTCCTATTTATTTTTCTTCTTAATTATATTCAATTTTACAAGATCTTATTAATATTAATTTATCATAATTTTAGAATTACAATATTAATTTATCAAATTTTCACGTCGTGCCGTGCTGCCATCTGAATATGTTGAAACTTATTAGAATTCTTTACGCTTTGTTATTCCTGCCCAGCAAAATATTACGTATTTTAAAGTGGAAGAATTATTGTGGTTGAAATTGAAAATAATTTAAGATATCAACTGCACAGAATTCTTCAGTGTTTGTCTTTGTTTATTCATATTTTAATGTAATTTAAAAAAAATGATCAATCTAAATTTGTTAAAAATGTAACAAGATATGTATGAATACAACAAATGAATGTTATACAGACAACAATTTGATAAAATTCGATTAGCTAATAAAACAGTAGGAAATTTTGTTTGAAATGTCAAATTTTTTCATTTAAACGTGTTACATAAATAAACATTTTGACACTATTGTTCCCTTTACTGTCCTACTTATCATATTTTATTTATTTTATTTATCACATTTATCTCATTTACATTATTTATTTACCTTGATTATCTTTTTTATGTTATTTATCTTATTAATCTTATTAATCCTATTGGTCGTATTTATCCAATTTACCTTATTTATCTTATCTGTTTTATTTATTTTATTCATGGTCCTTATCTTATTTATCTAATTTGTCTCATTTGCCTTATTGTTTCATTTGCCTCATTTCTTTTATTTGCCTTATTTATCTCATTTACCTCATTTGTATTTGTATCACGTATCATTTGCTTAATTTGTCTGATACGAATATATCTCATTTATCTTATTTAACGTATTTATCTTATTCATTTTACTACATCGCAGAAATAATTGAGGATTTAGTTTTAGTATTACTCAATACTCATTCCTTAAGTGAGGTAACAGGTATTTTCAATTATGAATTCAAGGAACGAAAAAAATTTAGTCGAAATTTTAAAATAATTTTATTGCATCTCATACAAATTGAAAAAGAAGCAGTGGAAATTGCAATATTTTTAAATGGCAGGTACTTCGTATTTCTCTTAGCTATATATGTTTTTAAAATAAAAAAGTTATAACAACTACAAAAGTTGTGAAACGTCAAAAGGAACTTCTCTATAATTTATTATATTACTGTCAGAATGACACTAACAGGGAAAGCTACCTAAAATACTCAAGCTATCCAAGTGACACTAACGACGATTTTCATTGGTTGAACTAGGGTGCACTGAGTGTATCTCTGTCCTATTTTAAGACATAATTATAGAAAATGAAAGATACATTCAGTGCAACCAATGAATATCACCATAACATTGGTAGCTGTCAAAAATATTTCATCTGCCAAGTTGAGAGTGGTTGTTGCGTAGAAAAACTGTTGTCAAACTGACGATGATAGTTGTTCCTGTCAACTATCAAGACTAGGGTCACTGTTAATACGTGTCGCTATCACACCGCTGTCCAAATTAAACGCAGTTGTCAAAACTAGCGTTTATCCGTCAAAGTCCAATCGTAAGATAAGATTTCTGACGTTGACTATGTCTGTATCGCTACCTTCGAGGTTCGGCATTTTTGACATCAGCTAACATCAAAGTAGAACTTTGTTAGGTTAAAAAAATCTAAAGGGCAGAGGCCTGAAAAATAATCTTGAGGAGTCTACAAAAGTTCAGGTTTTTTTTACAATGGAAATTAACAATAAATGTCAGAAGGGACACGCTGAAACAAGTTTGCATTGAGGTTAGAACACTTCGAATTAAACAATTCTCAAATTAAATTGATATGTGAGGTTATGAAATTCTTTAGAGCCAAACGGTCTGCAAGTTAAAAAATTTAAGTCTTAATCAAAAGGCATTCACTCCAAAAAAAAATTGTCCTTTTGACTGGGCAGTCAATCGCTAGAAGTAACTTCAGAACACTAACAAGCCTCGGTATGGAACTCACGCACGTTTTTCAGGTTATGGTTGGATTTCTGCTAACCACGGAAGATCGACGACGACCTCTCTATTTTCGCCATCGATTCTATTTATAGCCTCGATAAAGCGCGTAATAATTGCTTATCGGTATGATTGTTTTACCGATTTTGTCACATTTTAAAAGCGCTCTACTACGAAACTTGTGATAAGTCATCTTGACTTGTCACGCTGTACAAAATTAATCAGCCTGGCGCGTCTGAGGTCACTATCTTTAATAAAATATACTCTCTGTCACCCATTTGCATGTCTCCAATATTTTCTCAAAAGTCCTATATCGATGTCTCAACTGCTACCTACTGCTACTTCCATTGTAATCACTTTTAAGATTCTTAAATAAGATTTTGTAGATTTTAAACATATTTTCATTGAAAAAAAAAATTCTAATTAATGCGTTTCAAACAAGAGGATATACTTTTCCAAATTGATTTCTTATCATAATTGCCCTATTTATTACCCCCCAGATTTTTTAAAATAACAAATTGCAACTTAGATATCTAACCTTTTAAGACCTACAACTTATATAATCGAACATTTATAATCGGAAGCATACTTTCAAAAGTTCATTCATCTTTCTAATTTCCCAAATGCGTAAAGTTAGTTAGTATATGACTAAATTATTATTATAACAAGGTTAAATCAACCTCCCACACCTTTGACCAGTCAAGAATAAATAACAAGGCAAAGGCGATGTATAATTACTGCATACACACCAAATCAAGAGATATGTATATAGAAGAGGGTCAACATCACTTAACTAAAGTTAACATTGTTCCTCCTTGATACATCATGTATATCTTCGGGGTTCTGTTGTTAATTCTCCAGTTACTTTGATCCTGCGCTCAATTAAAAATGGCCAAGTAATTAGCAGTGCAAATCCCTCAGTAGGCACTGATAATGGCGGCGACGGAAACCGACTGCGATCTGGGATTATAATTAATTAACTGTCAAGATAGGAGATGGAGTCATCGGCAGCCGTTATCAGCGGGAGAA